>MEJB01000002.1:7114874-7165955 GCA_001752375.1 Rhazya stricta | reverse complement strand
AAAGAACTTTTGATGGATGGCGTTGACTTCGTTGTCAACCATTATAATGGAGCGTGTGTTCATTGTAGGAGACAGAATTATATAACCTTTGCTAGATACCCATGAAAGGGKTGGTGATGCGGCTAAGAGCAATGGGGCAGCTTTAAGTTTGCAATAACTTGTGGGTCTTCGTTTTCTTTTCTGATCTGCTCCTACTCCATTACCTGCTCTTCGATTGTCACCATTATTTGCAAAAATAGAGCTACAAACTTGATTTTAAAGAGACGAAATGACGTTTTTAAACCAGAAATTTTGAAAAGCTTTTGAAAAAATATTGGAAGGACTGTRGCTCTCGGCCTCCTAACTCTGCCTTGATTATCCATTACTAGACTGRCCATCCATTGCTCTTAACAGCAAAGTTTCAGTGCGTCCTAAAGAACCTGCATTAACTTGACCAGTTGAATCATTTCTGAACATAACTGTGCTATTTTTGTGGTCCATTTCAATCATAAGCTGGTTTAATTTGGTGAAGCTGATGGTGATAAGTTCAATCATCTACTGTAAAATGCAAAATCAGCAGAGTAAAGAAGAGGATTTGGGGTTGGTAAAGGAGTGGAGAAGTCAAGATTCTCAGTCTGTATATGGAGATTGTGTTCCTTGGACCCATTCTCTTGGAGGTTTTGTGCTGTGCACAACATTCCTCTTCCATTATCATGGCAAATAATGTTATATGTCCCCCTATGGTTTTAGAGTTTGGACCTCGGATACCCTACCACAGGCCACACCCAGCCATCGTTAGCCTTAGCTGCATGCGTTTCGAATGCATAGTTCAATTGGTTTCGCTAAAAAAGTTAAGTTTGAAGTGATTTTTTTTAAAATAATTAATTATCGAAACTCTTATAAAAAGAATAAATCATACGATACTTTTTTTATTTATATTTTTTACAATAATTTTGAGATAAATATAATAAGGACGATACGATTGAACGTATTTCTTGTTTTTGAAGCATTAGCTGCATGAAACTGATGTCAGTTAGCATCAAGAAATTGACATTTGTTTAAGTTGATAGTTGTCATGTAAACTTCCATAGATGTGGAATCCAACCTGATCATCACCTACTGTGATCTAAAAGAAAAAGAAGAAAAAGAAAGCATGCTCAGGATCAGGAACCCATATATATATATATATATATCTCATCAGCTTCGTTCAAGGTTATCAAAATGGCTACAACATAATATGGATATGTTTGCTTGCTACTGTCATATACATACAATAAAGACTGAAAGATGGCTCCATGTTTATTGACTCCTAAAATAATCCATCTTGAGCTGAGGGTAAAATTGCAGAGAATTTCAGTGATGATCATGATCTCCGACATCTTTATGAACATGTAAGGAGGATGTCTTACATATGGCCTTCATTGTATGAACAAGATTGAGTGGGGTGACTTTTGCAGTTCAATCCATACCGAAGAACAAGATCGATCGATCTCATTATCCACTCAACTAACCAAATTATCACAGAATTGCTCTGCGGGATATGAGCTAGCTAGCTGCTGAACACAATGAGCACCATCTTTTCTAGTTTGTGATGTAGTATAACGTGAATTTCAGCTAAATTGCTGGGAGAAAAGTCATCCTATATTGTATATAGCAGCCTGCAGCAGTTAACATGATCAGTCAAGTTCTTGAAATGAAATTAAATACTCAAACATGACGAACAGGTTAGAAAGTCAAATAATTCTTAATTCCTCCAACTAATACTAGATTGATTCAGTACATGAATGAATGAATGAATTCACCAGAAAAAAACAGCTAACCTACCTTGTTCATTTCTTTTTCTTATTCTTTGGGTTCTACCCCTGAGGGACGGCACCCATTTTGCATAAGGGCAAMAAGGGTTTAGTGATTTCATGATTGTGGTCCTTTGGCAAAAGCTTCATGAGCTGGAAATGGTAATTTCCCCAAGAAGAAGAAGAAGCAAAAACTGAAAAAGAAAATCCTTTTGAAAGAAACGAAGAAGAAGGCAGCTGGGACTGACTGACTGACTGACGGAGAGGGTCATTGATGTTCAAGAAACGAGGCTTTAGGTCAGGGAGGCAATAGCAGAAGAGGGCATCAGAAAATGATATCCACAAACCCAACAACCCTACAGCTTCGGGACCCGCCACCATTGTCGTAGACTTCTCAGATACCGAGGTCTGGGACTACCCCTGCCATTGGACACCTCGCGTCTCCCACGGCACGGAATATTCTCCGGCCGGCAGTCAMATTGTACTCCTTCAGCCGTCACTCACATTAAGCATTTTTACATGTATTTTTTATTAATATAGTAAATCATTTTTGAATTTATGAACACCTATTAATATTTTTAAAAATAAAATATTACTAAAAATGCTCTTTTATATTTTCTCCTTTATATTTTTTTTCAGTGCAAGATTAAAATGCCATAAATTGATGAATTTGTTGGAAGATTTCCAATTGAATCTTGGGGAATATCTTACTTATTTTGTGATAGTAATAAGATTTTAATATACATGCACCCAAGAAACCTTCTTGACCTTGAACTTTAGTGGTAAAAGAAAATAAAAACTATAAGAAAAACATTTCATGATTGATTACTTTTCATCTTATTAACCTTTTAATGTTTTTCTTATAATTTTTAAAAGGTCAATAATCGTCGCTATAAGTAACATTGAGAAAATATACCTCGTTCGTAAATATTTTTAGATTCGAATCGAAATAGTTGAAATTGAAATCAAAGATTTTGACTATGCATAATTCGATAACTTAAGTTATATTATCATTATCAATTCTCGACATTGTGAAAATGAAAAATCTTTCAGTCAAGATAATATTTTAAGAGTTAAATATTAATTTCTAATTTAAAAAATGTATGATTCGACTAGTGAATTAATAATATTTTTAATAAAAAATTAAAAATGAAAAATGATGTGAGCCAGATGTCTTGAACAAGTAGGTCGCAAGGATTTCAATAGTGGCCTAGAAATAATGGAAATGTTCCTTTGTGATTATTGCTACTACCCAAAATGTACACACACATTAATAAAATACCAAAAGGTCCATTTTCATGCCCCTATTTTTTTCGATATTTTTACATTTAACGAGATTAATTTGAATTATTATAATAGAATTTATTTTTATTTAAAAAATTTTTTAATCCAAGATTCTTACAACATGACGATGTGAATGAATTATAGGACCTTATTATGGTTTGATCCCTCCGAGACAAAATTTGAAAAAGAAAAAAAATATTATACCGATTTCCTAATATAGCTAATAAGTAAAAAAATGAAAGAACTTTTCAAAATTGAATATTAATAATTAATTTCGAGCCAATAAAATATTTATTTATCGAAAATTTGAGATCTAAATTGAACCTAAATTACCAAATAAAATTATTACTTTGTCATTTGAATCTTATTTAATTAAGATGATAAGGTTTATTAGTTAATAAAAAAATAAACAAGCTCAGAATCAAACTAACGACGTAGGACTAGTCATTCACCCTTTAATATTTTTTTTTTCTTTTTTCAATAATAATATCAATAATGCATCTAGGATTAGCTAATACTAGGTTAATCTTTGGGCGGTGTGACTTTGAAGGTATGAAAATGCTACACTACCACTTTATTGGGGCGCGTTTGGATCATCTCATTTGTGATTTTCTTTTTCCTTTTTGCATATAAAATTTTTTCTTTTCATAAGAGAATTTTTCTTATCAACTTGCAAGTATTTTAATACATTACTTTCTTTATGTTCTAAAGTGTACTATAATATATTAAAATACATAGATTAGATTTAAATGACATTTTTGTCCTTATTTTATAGATTGGGTAGGATGAATTGAAAATTTGAATAAGAGAGTGATGAAAAATAAATTAATTATGTCTTCATATGTAAAATGTAACACATTTTACTAACACGAAAAAATTCCTATTATGAGAGATCATAAAAACAATAAGATTATTGCTACTAACTCATTGCTTTGTAGATTAATAAAGCAGTGTAGTAAAAATTTATATTACTCTTAAATGCATTGATTTTTAACAATCACGTTATTAAAACAGTAAGAATACTTGTATAACAATAAGTACTCTCATCGAGATAAAGCGATACTACATTCTCAATACTCGAGCGAATATTAATGCATGACTTCACTCATCTCTCGTTTCCCTTTTCGTTCGATATCGAATGGTTAATTRTATTCCTAATTTTGAATTACAAATTTAATACTCAATACATTAATTAATAATTAAATATTTAAGTCGTAATTTTAAATATCATAATGRGGAGATGATGGAGAATCAACAAGGATTGGAAAATGGGCTCCTGTTCAAAAATCTTCCACAGAGATATTACAGCAAAAGATAGATATAAAGAAGACATAAATGCAGCATGAATGAGGAAAATCTTGGTTCCCTTCTTGCTGGGACTTTCATCTAAATGACGCTTTCTTGCATAGATAAATCTAACAAATCCCTCTTTGCCTCCTAACCCAGGACACACAGAGACACACATGCGCTCTCTCTTTCTCTCTATGCATATATTGTAGTATATCTATACATTAAATCCATTTATATCCTCTTCTATGTATTTCTTTCTCGTCTTCTCTTCATCTGTCCACTTTTATATTTCTATTTCTGTTCATTAGTGTTGTGTAGTGTTACCGTGTTTTCTTTGAACTGCWTTTTAGCTTTGCCCTTTCGGTTCAGAAATCCAACCGTCATCACTTTGATACTCCTGCTGCTGCCAGCTTAGGGACCTCTCAGAACCATTCATTGTTTTCCCAAAACCGAAACTATTGCTTTTCTTTTGTTTAGAGTAGCTTATCAGCGTCTGTATAAAACTTGAACTGCTTCTGCTTCAAAAATTGGGTTCTTGCAATCAAGATACAGCTTCAGTGGCGCTGTTGAATCGTGATCTCGGTTCCTTGAAGACCCAGAATTTGGTTTGATGAAACATTAATTCTTGGGTTGACTTGCAGTTTGATTCTTGTTGGTGTATAATATAAGAGGCCGCATTCCTGGATTTCATTTGGAAAATGCATACGGGAAGCAGTGATTCCATGGTTAAAGAAACACTCAAGAATCTTTCTTGCAATMACGGATGGTCTTACGGTGTTTTCTGGCGTTTTGATCAGAGAAATTCCTCGTAAGCCATCCCTCTTCATCCCTCTCCCTCTTTCTCATGAACATAAATGTATGCATGTCTTAATATGCATGATTTTGGGTTTCTGATACTCATGTTTTTTCTTTTCCCTTTTTCCTCCAAGACTGCATCTTTTTAACTTCTCCTGATGGGAAATTCTTTCTGTGGCTTTTTCGTTCCGTGACGTAAACAATCATGCCTTAGAAATTAAAAATAAAGTAAAAAGCTTCCAGTTTTTTCTTCTWGTACTTGTAGCTTAGTGTTCCAAGAGGTTGCTTGTTTAAGCAAAAGTAGGTTTTGATGGTCGAAATTGTTTACGAGTTATTTTTGTTTCTTGGAGATCGATGGACCTCCTTTTACTTCGCTTTCTCCTTTATGTCACAACTATGATATCTGTTTCTCATATTGGATATACGAAATGGAAATGTATCTATTCTTAATTTTTTTTCTCTTTATGTGTGGAATTTTTCTCCTGCATTTGCAGCTCCTTCCATGATTATTTTCAACACTTTAATTTGGGGAAATTTTGGAACAAAGAAGAATCTTTTAATCTATTTACTTAGTTCCAGATAAGGGATATTTTCCAGATTGCGAATTTTCAAATCTATGAATAATTGAGTATATGGCATTTAATGATGATATTAAACTTCGTTGCAATGCTTTCTCTTATCTTTCTCAAGGCCCTCTGAAATGTTCGCAATGCCAGGTTATTGACTTTACAAGAAGCTTATTTTGAAGAACAAATGGGAGTTCTTATTGACGACATGCTTCTACAAGTTCACATACTTGGTGGAGGGTATGTCAAGCATTTTCCAGTGAAAAATTCAATCTTTATACAACTTTCTCCACKTGGGCCATCTCCTCTGGCTAAAATTTGCAAAAATAGGGGCAGGCAGAACTTTGACATTGCTTCTTTTATATAGGGTGATCGGCCAAGTTGCTTTCACTAAGAAGCATAGGTGGATGCTCGCAGATGCTCATTGTGGAACACGAAGTCCCGCGGGATCAGTCGAGAGTTCTGATATATTTCAGGTTCCGAGTCGTACTTTAAGCAGCTCCAAGTACATTTGTTTTAGTTCTTCCCCTTGGCATTCTAGTATCATTTGAATATAAAAACAGGAATCTTGTTTATTAATTCCTTAACTTGAAGAGCAGACAGATTGCTTCGTTTTCTGATAATTTCTGTTGTCATTCTACAGGATCACTCTGAGCTTCATCGTCAATTTTCCATTGGGATAAGGGTACACTTTTATGTCATGTCTTGTATTTTTATTACCTCTCTATCATCAGGGTCAGTTCTTCAGAGCTTGTTTCTATGTGTGTGGTCATATTGGTAATCAGGAAGCTGTTCTTGATGCAGACAATTGCTGTAATCTCGGTGGAAATGCTGGGGGTGGTGCAATTTGGGTCTACTCAAAAGGTTAGTATTAATCTGTTGCATTGCCCCCTTTCCAGTATTTTCCAAATCCAGAGATGTACTAGTTCTTGTTCTGATTTTGCCACCACCCTGAGTGTGTCCATCAGTCAGTGTTTTACTAGGATAATATATTGAATGTTGTTAAAATACAATGTTAATTTCAGAGGTTGCCAATCCGGGTAAGCACAAGGGCAATTTCATAGCCACATCTAGTTGTGTATAGGGTATGGGATCTATCACTTTGGATGGCTGCTTAGGCTTTCCTTTCTCAGCTGGTAGATATCACTCCAAGTTTTTGRGTTTTATCCATTTCCTATGCTCAAGTATGAAGGATCTTGCTGTACTTTTTGATGGTATGGTAGTTTCATTCCCAGAACCTCTATTATACCACATTTGAATCACTGAAACAGAAAAAAAAGAGAAACACACATACTTTCTTTCATCTTTGAGTTCTGAATGTAGGTTGCTTAGCCTGTCCAAAATCATAACTTACTGTAGGTAAATTTATAATTGTAAGCATCTTTCTGGAAAGAAGTCCCAAAACATAAATTTGCATGGATGGATTTATTCAGTAACATAAGAAAAAATCCTTTTTCTTATTGCAGCTTCCGGAGAGATTGGAGTTTGTTAATCAAACAAAAGAACTTTTTCAAGGAATAGAAATTGTTCAAGGGCTTATTTTGCCAGAAAGCRAACAATCATCTGCTCCAAGTGATACTTATGGCATAARTGGGTTGCTTACACTGATATCAAGCAAGAATTCATACTGTGGTTGTCCCAACCTTCAACATAGTGATAGCTTTGATTTGGTAAATAATTGTTGTTCTGCAGCAAATCTCAACCAGTCCCTTCCCTCCACTTCAGATTTTCAGAAAATAAATGCTTCTGGAACTGCATCATCACTCTGTGAAAACCGTTTCAGAATCGCCAATACAGAATCTCAATTTTATTCTGATGGYGGTATGTCTGATATCCTGTCACAGAAATCACTTATGCAATCTACTACTTTCTTTGACTTTTTATATTCTCAAGGCCCTTGCAACAATCCATGGAGTTTTGGAGATATTCAAGAGAGCTCAATACTGAATTCAGATTGCAGCCATGGGTTGTTTGCTAACATTGTAAAGAACTCTCTAGATTCCACTGAAGACACATTGAACTGCCAGAGCTTTGGTTTATTGCTGCCCTCAAGTGCAAGTCAAATTCATAGTCCAACTATTCTCAACACATTTGAGGAATTCTTGGGAAAGAATGATTCTGCCATGGCTTTTTCCAAATATTGTGCCATCGAAGAAGGTTTTCAATGGTTTGCTCCCATTACAGATCAGAGCAATGATATGCTGGCTACTGCACTGAGTAGTGACCCTCCAAATGCATCGGGCATTGTTTCATTATCATCAAGTTCAGAAGGATATCATACTCCAACAAAAATCATTTCTGACAACCAGCCATCAACTTCAGTACAAAGTTCGATCACTAATTCATTTGATTTTGCTGAAAAGGAGAAATGTCCAGATATGTTCAGGACTGATAAACTGTTTGAATGTCCTAAAGTGGATCTTGGGTCGGAAAAGTTTCAGGACCTGGAAAACATTTTGATGCCAGTTGTGAGTGGTTGTCACTTGGATTTTAGTGCTTCCAATTCTGAAAGTGTCCCAGAGCTATATGCTAATTGCAGGATCGACACAACAAACACCTTGTTCTCTAAACTAGGACTATATCAACATCATGGTATAGCTAGAGACACTCCTTCAGTTGCTAGATCTGATTTTGACGATCACTCATCTTCTACAGCTAAAAGAAGGAAGATAGAAAGTCCCATGCTGAGCAGTAACCAGGTGAAATGTCTTCCTGATTTCGCCAGAAATATAAATTCAGTGCAATCTGTCTATCATCTAACCAAAACAAACCACTATGAATCAAAAAGCCCATCAAAAAGTGAGGTAACCAGAACATCAGGAGCTCATTCATGCCTTGCTGACAGTAGTRGTGTTATTGATGGAAACACTATTTTATCACCTAAAAAGCATGAACAACCCGCAAAAAAGAAAAGGGCTAAACCAGGGACCAAACAGATATCAAAAGATCGGGTGCAAATTGCTGCACGTCTGGCAGATTTGAGAGAACTCATACCTAATGGCGAGAAGGTATGTAAAAGTACCCCTACTTTTGGACAAATGATGGTTAAAAATTAGTTACTGCACTTGTTAAATTAGGACCCTGATTTTCCAGGGCCTCGGATCGCGGAGATAAAAKCTGAAAAGAGAAAATGATCTTATTCCACATTCAGCTGTTAATGTACATATGAAGTAATTTTGATTTGTGTGTGATTGTTTTATGCTACAGATGAGCATTGACCGTTTACTGCAACGAGCAATAAAACACTTGCTATTCTTGCAAAGTGTCACGCGACATGCTGAGAAGTTTGAACAAACTGACGATCCAAAGGTAATAGCTTGTCACTTTCACTTTTCCCAACTACCACCAGCACTTGAGAAATTGGAAAGGCTCTTTGACGTTAATTATTTTATACTAAGAATTTGGGATGAATTTAATGACAATTCCAACAGAATGGGATGGTCCAGGAAGGAAAGGTCAGTAGCAATGGTGTCACTTGGGCTTGTGAAGTTGGGAGCGAATCAATGTTTTGTCCATTGATAGTTGAGGACCTTAGTATCCCTGGCCAAATGCTTATAGAGGTAAGAGGAGATATCTTAATTGCTTTTGCATTTTTCTGAAATTATACGTTCTACTAAAGTTTCTATCAACCTACACTCGGGGAGCATCTTTCTCTTAGCTTTTCTTTATCAATGWWTCAATTTGATTTACCCAAAAAAAGGGAAAAAGGACTCAKTCAGTATGCATCTCTTTGTAAATACAGATCCAATGTGAAGAGCAGGGTTTCTTCCTAGAGATAGTTGACATAATTCGAGGTTTTGGATTGACTATCTTGAAGGSAGTCATGGAAGTTCGTGAGACTAAGTTATGTGCACGGTTCACTGTTGAGCCTGAGGTAAATACTCAAAGATTTACTTTCTTTTGCTTTTTTGCTGTTTTTCAATGATATCACAACAATGTTTTTGCTTCTTCTAGGAGAACCAACAGATAACCAGGCACGAGATATTCTCCTCCCTTGTTCAGCTTCTACCGTTGACAGGTCCAGTAGAAGTCCACAAAAACGCAGGGCTTGCTAATACCGTGGATGGAGGAGCAAGTCTTTTCAAGAATTGCCAAGGCTCTTGTGTGCCACTTCCTGTCAACTTGGACAACAAAATTTTTGACACACAAAGTTCATAATAACACTTGACCAGTACAATGAGCATCAATATATGAGTCCTAGAAATGGTTTCGAGTAGCTGAACTTGGAATATAGTTGAAGGAAGATGATCGTTATACCATTGGTATTATCATTGCTTCTGGGATAGTGGCTTTGGAGTATATAAGATTGAAATGGCACCCTTGAGTTGGTGCTTATGATTGAAGCTTTGGTCCTTGTTCCGAGCATCATAACCATCTACAAAGCAGTCCTGCAATTTTGGTTGGGGTAGAAGTATCTCTCTATGGTAGCAAATTGCCATAGGATACAGATAAACTATTCTAGTCTGCTTCCCCCCACACGCCCTTGCTTATACTCTTTTTCTTTTGCTTTTTCCAGAAGATGTGCATATATTTGAGCAGACCTCAACTAGTGGCTTCTAACTGACTGCTGAATCTTGACGCGATTCTTCAKTCTGTGTTGTTTTTACTCATATGATGAAGTGTCATAGTCTAGATTGTGGTTTCTTCCCAGTGCCCACTCGCCAAATTTTGTACCATATTGTATACTGTCATACAAGAAGAGCAATCGAGTGAGATTTCATCTTTTCTTCAAAGAATTTCACCATGGCAGATTGTTTGACTTCAACATTGTGAAAGCCGAAAGCAAAAATGTAATCTAACCATCCAACTGCACTGCTKCCATTAAAACAAAAGAAAAGAACTAATCAACCCTCTTTGAATAGTTGAAMTAAGTACAAGRCTAAGGAGAATTCTGAAAAGTATAAGAACAACTTCTGATAGCTGAGTTTGCTTTTCAAATCAGTGCACTGTGGGAAAGTTCCATTACTTTGAGATAAGTGCTTCTTCCATTCAGGAAGTAAAAAGTGAGAAGAAACCAATCAAAYSAGGTTGACAAACGACAAATCTTCTTCCAGGTACCCCTGACCTGAAAGGGGTCCATATCATGACCTAATTTGGTGAGCAAAACAATAATCTACTCTAGCAATCASGACTGGAAAGCTCCAGAAACGTACTAATTTGGATTCAACCTTTCACTTCAGGGGAAACCGCTGGAGCAATTGTCTAGAATGTGCTGATTAAGATATCGTCTTCTAGGCCACATTGGCATTCCATTTCAGGTGAAATCCACTTTAAAGGGCTCCGGTAGACTCTTCATGAAGTTGATTCGGTCCCCTAACTTTTCTTTTTTGTCATTTTCTTGGAACATTGCAAATTCCAGTGCCTGTCTGTTTCTTGAGTACTTATAGGGTCTTAAAGGGAGTATAGTTTTCCAAATTAAAACAGAGATCAATTTCTAGGGTCTTAAAGGGAGTATAGTTTTCCAAATTAAAACAGAGATCAATTTCTAGTGTGCCTTCCTGGTATTCTTATCCATCAAAATGTGGAAATGGACTAGAGAAGATAAGAGATCCACTTACCAGAAAGCAAGATGATCCAAGCAGATTAGGAAGTCTGAAGAGAAGCGTTTTCATGATAGTTTATTTCAAGATCTTTTGGCCACCATACTTAAGATAACATTCAAATACTCCTTGTGGTTCATATATATCTCAACTTRGAGAGAATTTATCACAAGCACAATCCCTCCAGCCTTCCCCACCACTATCCCCAGCCTGATGTAAAACAAACTGGAATCCAAAATTTATTCTTTGGTAGTGACATCTGGTGAATTGGGAGACAGAACCTGAGCAAGAGAGATAATTCTCTCTCCTAAACTGAATTGGATGGCTCTTGTATAATAGGCAAAGGAACAGGCACCACCTAGTTAGTAGACTCACCTGCATGTCTTGACCCTTTAAGCCCCGTCGGGCATTCTATCCAACTGAGAGGAACCATGCTATAGTCTATTCTTGAGCCTTATAGAGACCTCTTCCTTAATAACCAATTGTAGACTATGCTAATGGATTCATAGCTGATTCATATCCTGTTTGATCAAGGTAATTATCTCAGAAATTCATGGCATCAAACCATGGATAAATCAAGATTTACATGTCACAAAAGTGAATCAATGTCGCCTGCATATATACCGAAAAGAGAGCATAGATTCCTTTCATCTTCTTTACAAGTGATGGCAAATACGGTACACATTTGCTAATTCTGAAAAGGCCATCTTGATATAGTCATATATGTGGAGAAAAGAATTTAGAGGCATCATATTATAATAGCAAACCAATACAGATTTGGTGGCGTAATTTGCTGATATAGTGACAAGTGAAGATCTCAATTGACGAAGTATACATGGAAATCAGAAAAAAGTGGCCTAATATGTGATGTATTAGTTAAGAGGATGAGAATTTGTTGCAGATTCCTTAGTTTACAAGTGTATGATCTCATATTTGCTGTCCTAATTTTGTCAACCTATTCTTGCTGATTCTGAAAGTTTCACAGCTGTGGAGCTACTACTACTAATAAAAGATTCAGCAACTAGTGCAAAATCAACTTCAGTGGAATGAATAAAGGGGGGACACTGCAGAAAAATATGAATTCGACATGCAACGTAAGACTCTAATTAATTCGTAGAATGTTTCTTGGACCTAATATCTCCATGCAGATTCAGGTCAAGTGGTTTTTCTATATCATAGATGCCAGGTTGTGTGTGTAAAAGGTGAAAGTTTTTGTCAAATGCGTCAGCTCCATCCCTGACCTAACCAGCAGAAATTTTAATTACAAAGATAAACAGACATCAGATTTCTAATGCTAATGGAAATGCCTGTTTTTAATATTTTTCCAATAAAGCAACTTGAAGTGTCACTGTGTCAGCAACCAGCACCACCATTTTGTATAAAAGCATCAACAGTCAATTAGAGAGTCACAATAGGCTTAGTTTTCTCAGTAGTGCAAAACTCAAAAAACCAGTTATCCTTCATTGCATTAGAATATGAATAACTTGAAGGTATCAGATGCTGAGAGGGTGGAATGGAGGATAGCCGTGGATGGAGGCAACCCAGAGGTTTTGGCACACGAGTCAAGCCTGGTTAAGAGATTCAGGCTTGCTTTGAAGTGCTTGATGGTAAAGTGGTTCATGGGAGTGTGGATCTTTTTAAAGAAGGCATGGCATTTAGGAATGGATGATCCAAGAAAAGTGATTCACTGTCTGAAGGTGGGAATAGCTCTCAGTGTTGTGTCATTGTTTTACTACATGAGACCATTGTATGAGGGTGTTGGAGGAAATGCTATGTGGGCAGTTATGACAGTTGTTGTTGTCTTCGAATACACTGTTGGTGGGTACTAAATCAAGATTCTTTTTTTTTTTCCCTGTCTTTGTAATTGATTTGTCTTAAACTGGAAATGAAAATGTGTAGGCTAAATAAGCATGTTGATGAATTGCAGGTGCTACAATCTGTAAATGCTTGAACAGGACATTTGGAACCTGTCTTGCCGGGTTCCTAGCAGTAGGAATCCATTGGATTGCCAGTCGATCAGGGGACAAGTTTGAGCCCATTATCATGGGAGCATCTGTCTTCCTATTAGGTATGCAAGCTTGCAACCATGCCATATTGAGATATTCTGACATGCATTTGGCAATGTTTAATTGAAATGGTTGAGAAAGTCTCTTGCATCAAGTACTATACTTGAAATGAAATGGTTGCATCTGTTTACAGACACTAAACTATTCTATCGTGCTACAGCTTCAGCAACCACTTTCTCCAGATTTATTCCAGTAGTGAAAGCAAGGTTCGATTATGGTGCTCTGATCTTCATCCTAACTTTCAGTCTGGTTTCGGTGTCTGGTTACCGGGTGGAGAAACTATTGAATATGGCTCACGAAAGATTATCAACCATCATTGTTGGAACTTCTCTGTGCATTTTTACAAGCTTGCTTGTCTTTCCTGTTTGGGCTGGTGGGGAACTYCACTTCCTGATCACTCGAAACATGACCAAACTTGCCAACTCTTTAGACTGTAAGTCTAGAATTTTGATCATGACTCAGTAGTATGTAAAAAATCTTCATGGTCATTTCTCAATGATTCTGATCTCCAATACCTTTTCAGGTTGTGTATCTGAGTATTTTGATGATAGCGAAGTCAGCACAAGCGACTCTGAGGTGTCCCGTAAACATCTGCTGGGCTACAAATGTGTGCTAAATTCGAAGGCTACGGAAGAATCAATGGTAAGTGTTAGCTTACTCTTCTATGGAGTAATATGTTAGACTCAACATGGAAATGATTGGATATTCTGCACAGGCCAATTTTGCTAGATGGGAGCCTCCTCATGGCAGCTTCAGTTTCCAGCATCCCTGGAGACACTACCTTAAAATTGGAGCAGCCATGCGCAACTGTGCATACTGTTTAGAGGCACTTAACAGTTCCATCAATAATAAAAAGCAGGTACAGTCAATTCCACATAAGATTTAAAYAATTCTCATCCTCAAAACAAGAWGATCTTGATTTCATCGAACTGCAGGCATCCAAGCTGATGAAGAAGCAATTCGGTAATCTCTGTCACAAAGTAAATTCCAGCACTTCCTGCATACTTGGTGAACTGTCAAGAAACCTTGAGACAATGAGCAAATCCTCCAAACTAGACTTCTTAATCGAAGAAATGAATAGTGCAGTAAATGATCTCAAAACTTATTTGAGATCCATTCCTGCTTTCTGCATCCAATCAACGAATTCAKATACAAAAGAAGCAGTTTTGACGACTAACAACACCATACCTCTCCCTGAAATCATTCCATTGATCACATTTGCTTCTCTACTGACTGAAATCGCTTCACGGGTTGAAGACATTGTTGATACAGTTCAGGAACTATCAGAAATGGCAGAATTTAAGCATGCAGCAGCTACTGACAAACCGGAACACGATCAAGATACTAACAACAATACAGATTTAGACGAACGAGAGAATGATGAGAAAATAATGAAGACCCACCCTTCAGAGTGTCTGAGTGAAAAGGCCTGAAAGAGGTGAGCAGTGTAACAACTGATTAAGGAATTTCCTTGGAGCCATAGCTACTATTCCAAGATGATTCAGTCACCACCGATCTCCTTCTTCATCAAAGCACCAGAGATTCAGAAGCCGTGCACACGTGCTGGTTAACAACATTATTTCCTACTCCTAAAGCAAATTTAGGATGTACATACCAACATATCTTGAAGCCCATGGATCTAAGGTTGATTTAGATCCGATTTGATAACTCTTTAAAATTAAACAAATTAAGAACTTTTAACTTAATCATGATTCGATTCTACGTGCAARTTTAATTAGGAATGGACATAAGTGGAGCGGAGCTAGCCTTGGCTCGGCCCATCAAATTTGGCTCAACTCATATTCGAGTTGAGCAYATCTTTTTCCTCAAGATTCATGAGTAACTCAACTCGATCTATATATCAATTAAAYTTAAAAATTAAGTTAAATATAAATTAGAAATATCCAAAATTAAGTAATAACTAATAAAAAAATATTATTAACTATAATAGAAACTAAAATTAATAGAAGCTAATGAAGAATTATAGAATGAGCATCGTGATCCTACCACTAGTGATTTAGCCAGGTTTGCATGTCTCTCAAAACTTGAAAATGCTTTTAGAAGGTAATGAAAAACGTTCAACTCTTATTTATATTTAATTATTTGTATCTATATTTTTATTTATTTATATTGATCGAGATCATAAGCTAGATGAGTCGGGCTCTATTTAATTTAATCTCGATCCATATTTTTAATGATTCAAAAATCGAATCGCTGAAGATCGAATTGGATCGGATTAAGGTTGGATTAATGAAGTAGAAATATAGAGGCCATAGCTGAGGGTCCAAGATTTGAATGCTTGTCCAACTAAGCCCAGATGGGTGAAAAGCCCAAAGGATCATAGAGCCCATGTAAATCAGGTCCATCTACTGGAAGTACTGTCTTCTAGAGCGTTGTTTCATTTCAAAGTGRCAGCAAAACAAATTCTTAGGTCTTCTGCTACGTTCCTGAAAGCGTTAATCAAACCTCCATTGTTAATTGCGACATAGAATTCATCAGCTCATCTGAATCCAATGCCTGATACTGTACTTACATCAGAGACGCCGTCGACTTCCTCCCAGTTCAACTCCTCGTCGCGCGTAATCTGCCGTGTGTAAGCTTTCTAGCTAATTTCTGAATTTTTATGTTCTGATTTATGTTGTTTTCCATGAAACTGATTGAATTTTCAAGCTCATAGCATCATATAAATGTCTTTAAGTTTGTTAGGATTTCTTCTAAGCGCAATAGAGATAAGAACTAAGAGAGATTCTCGAGTCTGCGCGGTGAAATATTTGAGGTTTAAGCTCATTTTCTGAATATGGCTGTGGTGTTTTAGTTGAAGTGTTCTTATTTCATGTGATTCAATCAGATTTCTTAGAGCTCAGTGGTTTTTTAACTGATGATTATTTGCCATTTAGGCATACTTTCTTTGAAGTGGTTCAAAATTCTTGAGTATAATTCCACTGTTTTTATTTGCTGTCCTGGAAACTTGTCGATCGGATGAAGTTCCTTTTACTTATTCTATTTGAGGTTTCTGTGCAGGTGTCAAAAGCAATTTTCACAATATACTTGCCCCCGATGCAATTCCCGGTATTGCTCTCTTCACTGTTACAAGGTAGTAAAGTCCACACTGGATAGCTATTTCCTTTCCGTGTAATGACATCAGAGGGCATATAGCAAGAACATATTCGGATTGTTTATGTGAGCTGWCWGTCTTGGTGTTTCTGTTTTATTTTTGCATTTTCTGAACTTCTGTAACAAAATTCTTGCAGTCTCATAGTCTTCGTTGCACTGAATCCTTTATGAGAGACAATGTTCTGGAGGAACTACAGCAGCTAAAGCCTGATGATGAAAGTAAACAAAAAATGCTAGATATTCTTAAAAGATTCCATTCAGAAGAAGAGACGGATAGCATGGATGAAGATGGTATTTTTCTCTTCTTGAATGCTGTTAGGATAGCATGAATGAAAATGGTCGCTGTCAGTATCTGCTATTGATAGTGATGAATGGATATTGTCTTGCTCAAGTCTTTGTGTAGAATGTTCTGAATGCTTATAGTAATTCATCAGCTTTTTACTGAGACATAATTTAAGTTTGTCCTCCTGTATCTAGTTTATTCCCAGTTGAATGTTTCCAAGTTTAAGATGCAATTGCTACTTCTGAGGATGGGGCATGATTTTTACAAACTTTTGTCAGAACTGTGTTTATCACTAAAATGTTTGTTTCTCTAGCAGCATTGGTTTTCTTTTGTTTCTGCTATGTAGATGTAGTTAACTTTTGGTTAGATGACTTTAAACCTCCATAAACTTTATCTGTTATAGGGTAAGCATTTTATGTACCTGGAGAATCTATGCAAAGTAGTCATATATTAGAGAATAAGTTGGTGATGCCCTGMGAAGAAAATTCGCTGGAGACCTAATAAAAGTAGTTCCTTTTGCAAAAGCTAAAAGTTAAGATATGTAAMAGCAACGCAAACAACTCTATCATATATTGGCTGCTGTGAGAGTAAATTATTTCTACTAAASGATGTTGTGTTGGAAAGATGACTATTTTTGGAGACTTGATGAAGTAGYGCATTTGTTAATCTGTATTTGATACTTAAATTGATTAGAGTTTTTGGTTTAGCTAGGATGGCTTGGTTTGTCCATGTTACTCTTACTAAAAGATTTCCTGGTGCAGTTAAGATGATTTTTCTTAGGTTTTATATAATTTTTTTGGGTTTTTCTGTGTAATGTTACTTCCAAGTTTATGCAGTCAACATCTAATATTTTGTCAATTGCATCAGATTCTGATCCAGTTTTGTCAGAGGAAACCGTTCAAAAGATTCTTTCTGGTATGTTATGTACACAATCAATCTCTCACATCTTTCATGTTCATATGTAAACATTCACAGATGTATCTTAATATTTTTGGACATCATTGCTGCATTCTGTAAAATTTTTGCATTTTCTTCAACCTTATCTCTAATTTTCCTCATACACCCAGGAAGCCAAATAAGTCTCAATGACCTCTCTGTTGAAGAACAGAAGCGTTTTCAACGAGCTATAGCCTCCGGAGAACTAAGTAAATTTGTTAAGCCATGGGATCCATGGTGGCTGAGGCCTGCTGCTAAACATATATGTCTCAGCCAGGATGGAGCCCAGCTCGTACAACCATTGGCCAAAAATGAAGAAGTGACATCATCAGGAAATGATATGGAAAGCGATCAAATTAATGAAATTCCACCTGGTCCTGAAGCTACTCTACCAGCTGTCAAGAAGCTTAGTGCAGCTGAGCCATCTCCACTTTTAGCAGTTCACCTAGTTGACATCATATACAGTTATTGTTTCACTCTACGCCTTTACAATGGGGATTGGCTATCCGATCCTGCGGGATCGGCACTAGTCTTGTTAAGTGTTTCTTCTGTTCTGGAAGGTGGGAAGCCAGAGACGGTGTTGGAAGCTCTGTCACTTTGCTTGGAGCATACCTGCTCTCCAGCTTTTAGACATATGGGTGGGTTGCAGTTTGGTTTGGGACTTATGGATGATGTTATCAGCCTACTTAATCTTGGCAGCTCAGCTATAGTCTGCTTGCTTTGTGATTTGCGGAGGCTGATTCAGGCTGGAGAAAGAGAGCTGAAGTTGGAGAAGTTAGGGAAGTCAAAAAGAGTAGAAACTAAGACAAAACTCAAGTCTGCTGAGAGGAAAGTTTACTTCATTATGTGTTGGGTTCATCAGCAGCCGAAAGAAGTATGGTCTTCTCTAGCAGCCTTTGTGATATCAGAGAAGAGCTCAGCGATGGAATATCTAGGCAGTGGTAGAAGTTCTTCAATAATGGAGGAGAAAACTAAAGCCAAAGAGAAGCCACTGATTCGGGAGATTCAGTGAGCTTAACCTCTGATGAGTCTCTCCTTTATACTCAAGTCTTGCATTTCCTCTTCTATACTCAATTTTGTTTATCCCTTGTTCTCTTGATGAGGCCAAGTTCTGGCTTCAGAAGGAGGAAGCTTTAGTCCTTTTACTGTTTTTACAGGTACTGTACATATTCCCTTTGCGTACAATGTACCTTCCTGTTGGACTGCAATAACGATTATGACTAATGAATGGCTTTCAGTTATATTCAGAAAAAGAAGAGAGATCCTAATAACTAAAGAAATCATTATTGTACCTTACTCTATGTTATAAGATCTCGGCAGGCGCTTAATTGCATGTGATTGTTGAATGACTTCTCATTTCGACTTTTTTCTATTTATCGAGTTTATTCTAAACATCTTTCTATCGTTTTTTGTTTGTGTTTTGGTGTCTAGATCCGAGCTTCTCGTGACTAATTTTCACCAAAACCATTCACACTCATTGATAAACTCACAATTTCATCAAAATTTAGTAGTGCTATTGCAGGCCACTGCGAGGTTGGTTCTTTCTTTTTTTCTTATTTTATTGGTAAGTGACGGTAAGAGGTTTTAAATTATTTTTATTACATTTTTCTTTGTGAGCACGTTTTAAATGACAGGCAGCATCTTAATTTGTCTCTAAATGCAATTTAAGTCACACCATTTTGACTTAGCTACCGACATCATTTAGGCCATCTTTCTCTATATGTGAAAAATAAATCCTCTACAAGATAACTTCACATGGTCAATATGTCGTCAACTCTTTTTTTCTCTTGAGTCGCGGCATGTCGTTGCCCAATTTATTTTTTGTTAAAAAACTTTTTCAAATATATTTTGATATGTTAGTCTTTACTAATGGTAAACTCGTCACGTTGAAGATTATTAAATATGTTTCTAATATTTTTTATTATCACTATCTTTTATTTATAGTTTAAAATAGATCATATTTTATCTTTAATTAATATACCAAAACTATATAATCAAAAAATATATTAAAAAATTTCAAATTATTATTAGCTATTAACAAACATGATTATTAAGTCAAATTTATTAACTCCACAGTCCACGAGGACAGAGCAAACTATATATATATAAAAGTCTYTACCCAATCCCTAATTGGCTTCTGTTGTTCTTTTTCTATTATTATTTTTTAAATAAACAAATGCATGCCCTGAAAAACACGGGACGATGGCAATGGCAGGCTAGTTATTTTAACGGGGCTTGCGGGCAGTTTTGGTACATAAGAAAAACCAACCGAAATTATTATCTCTTGTTGCGTCTCTTCAGTGCCATCGATCGATTCAAATTCGTCTCCGCCTACCGGCGACTACTACCGTCGACTCTTGTTTTTTGAAGTGAAGTTTTTCAATCAGACTAGTTTTATTACTGTCTGCGAAATGAAAGCGGAGGAGAAGTAGTAGTAGTAGTAGTATAGTATCTGTTATCGATCAAATTCAATCTCTTTCTAAACCCTAATTTTCCCCATTTTCCTTCGGCAAGTACGTGTATTATTCTCATTTCGGGGGGAGAAGTGTGAAATGGGGGATGTGACGGATAAATTGGCTTATTTTCAAGCAATCACTGGCCTCGAAGATGCAGATTTGTGCAATGAGATCCTATCTGCCCATAATTGGGACCTTGAACTAGCGATCTCCTCTTTTACTGGCAACGGCGACCCCTCCGAAGAGCACCGCTCGGTTAGCTCTGCAGCCGGTGCTTCTGGCGCTGCCGCCACATCCAATTCCGATGTTAACGATGTATCTTCCCAAGAAACAGGACTTGTCGCCCCTGCCGCCGCCGCTACCGGAGGGCCTCCGGGATTGGCTTGGAAACTCGTTACTCTTCCATTCTCCATCATTTCGGGTAGTATAGGCTTAATATCGGGGGCTGTTGGGCTCGGCATGTGGGCAGCAGGCGGAGTGTTATCCTATTCTCTCGGCATGATCGGGCTGAACTCGAGCAGAGTCAGGGGCCCTTCAACGACCCCATTGACTACAGTTTCAGCAGCGATGTCGGAAGCTAGGGACTTCGTGGAAAGTTTTGAGAGGGATTTTGGTAGTATGCGGCCAAATTTTGTTGCTGAAGGTTTCATGGACGCATTACAGAGGTCCAGGCATGCGTATAAGCTATTATTTGTCTACTTGCACTCGGCGGAGCATCCAGACACGCCCGTCTTCTGTGAAAGGACCCTCTGTAATGAGGTTTTGGCTGCTTTCATTAACGAGAATTTTGTGGCCTGGGGTGGAAGTATTAGGGCTAGTGAGGGGTTCAAGATGAGTAATAGCTTGAAAGCCTCAAGATTCCCATTCTGTGCTGTTGTAATGGCTGCCACCAATCAGAGGATTGCCTTGCTTCAACAGGTATAAGTAATAAAATTGTGTGCCGGACTAGCTATTGCATCACACTGTCAGCTCACCCGCCCACCCCAAAGCCAACAAGAATAACCATCTAGATGTTATGAGTTAATTTTCATTTTGAGATAGGGCTACGTAATCTAGTAAATGACTCTAAATTGAAGGATGATACTCGTTTCTCTAAGATTCTCTTTTGAAAGTTCTCTGATTTCGAGAGGCTAATCATCCATTTAAGAAGACAATTAATRCTTAGACTTCCAATCATGTTAAAATGTTCTTTAGAATATGTTGAAAACGGACCCTAATGTTAATTATGATTGGTATTTGGTCTTGGCAACCATTAGAGATGGAAGTCTTTGGCCTTTTAGGGACATTTTTAGTTACTCTAAGTGAAAGGATATTTTGTTGCAAGACAATTGTTCTGAAATCAGTCATCTGAGCTTTGTGCGGGCTCTATAGTATCCTGTATTCTAAATTTGAAAAAAATTGAAGTTTTATATTATCCTAAAGATGCTTGCAGAGCTGGTCCCTATGTTTTAGGTATGTTCGGAGAACTATCTCCGGGAATTTTGGTTTATATTGATTGTATACTTTTCTGCACATATTGTTATTGGAAGTATGATTTAAATGTTCTGGCCGTAGGACCTCTTCTTTCAATATTATTTCAATTATTCCTTAGTGTAAGAATGGGACTGAATGGGTTGAAGTGGGGTCACCTGTTGGGGTTCTGATAACAAGACAACGTTTGCCTCTTATGGTGGCAGCCCATATAGGAACCAAAAGGCATGCAATCCTTTGCTTCTTACCACTGCTTAGTTGCTGATAGTAGTGCTGGTCCTTGAGTTCTTGTGATTTTTGTGGCAAGAAAATCCTTAAAGGGACCCAGTTTTAATTGTGCCAATAAATAATTTTCTTAGAAAATGATTTCTACAGTAATTTGTTGACTTAGTTTCTAAATTTTTTCAGAATCCTGTTTCTTTGTCTGCACAACTTCTTGCTCCCTACCAGCCGCAGCAAAAAAAGAGGGGGGGGGGGGAATGGTGTGAAGCCCTTAGTAATCTTGGAAGCTCTGCATCCTTTATTCTACCAAAAAAAAAAAAAAAAAATGACATTAGCATCAGCAATCATTAGTCTAGATATATGTCAATTTCGCTWTTTTTTTTTTTTTTTTTGTGTGGCGTTGGTGGGGCAGGGTGGAGAGTCCTTTGCATAGCTAGTGTGTCTTGCTTGTTCCCATGGTATCCTGGTTAATTATTAYTAGTTTTATTTCTAGGAATTTGTCTTTTTAAGTTTTGCAACTAATGCCAGCTAAGAACCATTTAATACATGCATGTTTTGYACAATCTGCTAAGAGAAGGAGTGTTTTATTTGTTTAGTGGATGTTATTACCCATTTGTCCTATGATTTTATTTGTCGATCTTTGCCCTTAATTTAGCCATCCATATTTGTCATGTCACTCTTTCTAATTGAACTAGTTGGTGGTCATTGAGGGGCAACTTGAGTGAACTATATGTTTTCCGTATGTAGAAAATCTTTCACCTCTTATACAAACTAGTTCAAGATTGCATTAAAGCAAAAGGCTAGTATCTGGCGTCTTACTAGTTGCATGAAACTTTTATCATTTCCAAAGATGTAGGAAATAGACAAAAGGCAAAGTAGAAATGTTAAGAAAATTACGAGAAGGAAGATGGAAGCAAGAGACAAAATGTTTTATTTTGTTATCTTGATGCCTGTGTAGAACTTTTGTCAGATCATGTGGAGGAAACTTCAGAGAAAATCTAAAATGTTAGTAGAGATGATGGGAATATGCATGCCGGAGAGTATTATGTGCAATAAGAACAAATGAAGGAAACAGTGAAACCTCATTTAACTGAGCTGAATTGAAACATAATCTCCAGGACCTTATAGTTTGAGGTGAATTTTTAATTTCTGTAATTGCACAATGTAGTRTACTTGACTATATGATTTGCTGCAATACCCTTCYTGAAGTTCCACCTACTGAATATTCATTTTTCTYCCATTTTTGGTATCACTTGACACTTCATATATATGTATTTTTCCTTCTACACTTTTTGGCTATAGATTGTTCCATTCTGGTAGATTGCAATCTCATTTGTTGGCATCTCTACCTGTGGTCCTTGCATTGCTAAACTATTACAGGTTGAGGGGCCAAAGTCTCCTGAAGAGATGCTTACAACATTGCAGAGAGTGCTTGAAGAAAGTGCTCCTGTGCTCGTTTCAGCCAGGCTTGATGCAGAAGAAAGGAGAAATAACATACGTTTGAGGGAGGAACAAGATGCAGCTTATCGTGCCGCACTTGAAGCTGACCAAGTATGTTGTATTCTAAGAATTCGTGTAAACTTTTGTTCAAAGTGATTTAGTATACATTTATTTCCCCCAGCTTCATATCTTGTTTCTCCCTTGCGGTCTCTTATAGCTTATATTATGAAATGGAAATTATCTGCTATCAGGCTAGGGAACGTCAAAGGAAAGAAGAGCAAGAACGCCTGGAATGGGAAGCTGCTGAAGCTGAGAGAAAAAGAAAAGAGGAAGAAGAGGCTTGTGAGAGAGCAGCACGTGAAGCAGCTGAGAGAGCAGCTGCATTAGCTAAAGTACGAGAAGATAAAGCTGTGTCACTGGGTGCTGAACCAGACAAGGGACCAGATGTCACTCAAGTAATACTTTTCTCTTAGTCCATTTATATTTGATTTTGGGAACTAGAATTGAACCACATGTTCAGTTATGTGATGGGTCTCATAGGATATTTTTGGTTCCTTACATGACATTGAATTTTGGTAACGTCTTTTCATTGTGATATATTATCTTTAATGATATAACAGGGAGCATCTTCTTTTGGGGTGACAGAACAAAGGAATAATCACTAAGCTGGACAAAATTTTCATTTGCATTAGACAACCATCTTAAAATAGAAAGTAATTACTTCTGCACTCCTAATGGTGGAAATAGATTGGAAAATATATATATTTTTTTATTGAATATAGACATCTGCTTTGGCATGAAGAGTTCAGAGAGGCTTTGATTGCTCAATGTGATTTACCACTTTGTCCTTAAAATTATTGTGAGTCTCCTGGATGGTAAAAGTCTAATATCCTTCCTTTTCTATTTAAGTGAGGCAGGAAATAGGCTGGAAAACATGTATATTTTAAGGACGTGGATATTTATTTGGGGAACCTAAAAAGGGAATCATGACATTTAATTCGGAAGTAGAGTATGTATAGGTGCTAAATCGACTATTCTTTATTAATTTCTTATGAAGTTAATGCTTTTACATGAGTAGAACTGCAGTAGTTCCTATCTAATAAGCATAATTTGTGTCTGTTGCTGATCATGTAGGTATTGGTACGCTTTCCTASTGGGGAACGCAAGGACAGGAGGTTCAAGTGCACTGCGACTGTTCAATCTCTATATGACTATGTTGATTCTTTGGGATGCTTAGAGATAGATAGTTACTCTCTTGTCTCCAATTTTCCTCGAACCGTATATGGGCCAGAAAAGCTCTCCTTGACTTTGAGGGAAGCAGGATTACATCCTCAAGCCAGCCTTTTTGTGGAGATAAACACATGAGGATAGCGTTCAACCTCAAGGGTGAAGTACTCGAGCTGGGAGTGCCTTGGTCAAGAAAAAGAAGTCTTAATTGAAATCCAACATGATGTATCAACTTCACATTGCGAAGAGATTGTTACTTGTGGTACATATTGGTCCTTCATATTAATGATAAGATCCAGCTGAGAAATTAGTCCAAGTTGAGGAAAGGTTAAATAATGTTGAAAATGCTATAGCATCTTAYCGTTTAAAGAGCTTCCCTGAAATCTTGTTGATCCTTGTAGCAAAAAGATCAGTTAACCCATTTGAAATATGAAATTTGGGGATTTTACTAGAAGCTGGTAATGAAGTCATTTTGCAGTCCGTGTTAAGAAAACCAGGAAGAGTTGTAACTACTTTGCATTCATTTTCTTCTTAATGAATATGGCCATATCGAACCCAAAATCTTGCTGGGAGAMCAAAAGCCTACTTTGCTTGTTAATTGTGGAAGCATGTCTTGTTGGATTGTCCATATTGTTTACATCCACCGGAGTATTCCCCCTCCCACTTCATACGCAGCTTTCCATGAAGCAACAGAGCTCCTCAAATCTTTATATTAGTGTCTTAGAGAAAGGTATGAAGCAAACAGACCATGAATGGGAAGACACTGGAGATTGGAGATCATGGCAAATGGACTAAGAGTTACTGGAGGAGAAGAAAATATGATGTCTGGTCTCAACTATGCAGCGCCACAATGTACACCAATTATCATTAAGTGATAAATGCCACTTTAAAAGTAATGMAACTTTGTATCTRAACCCTAAGAGATTATATGCCAATGGTTGGTTGCTATCTGGCTATCAACTCAACCCCATTTTTTACTGGAACAATTCACTCTCTACTCCTTCGAGACGTCCAGAATTGTTCAAGGAGATGATGTTGAATGCCCTATCTATGTCGTCACTTCAACTTCAACTTGGCATTTAATGCTCGTCAGTCCACGTGATTCCATATCCSGACAACCTCTGCTACAATAATTAGTCAAGAAAGAACACTCAGCCTCTTTCTTACAAATAAAGAAATGGAAATGTTGTCAATGTCTCAAAACTTCTGACTAATGCACTGTGAAGATGAGATAAGTATTCTTACTAAGAACCTTTAAGAGAAGTCCTTGATCAAGGTGTTCTGTTGATGGCCAATTAGGTCTATAAATAGCCATCATCAGTCTCATCTTGGCAATGATGCAGAGCTGCRTAGGAATGGAGAGTACTAAGCCAAAAGCAGTAACTCTTCACTCCTTCAAGTTCATCCGTCGAAAGGGRTTCAACCGTGCACTTGCCTTTGTTTATACATTGGCCATTTTAGCTCTATTCTATCACCACATAGAGAAACTCTTGCAATRCAACTCTTTCATCTCCTTCTGCATATCCATTCTCATGTTGATTGCAGATGTTATTCTAGCCTTCATGTGGTTAACTACTCAGTCCTTCCGCATGAACCCAGTGGTTCGTCAAGTTTTTCCAGAAAACCTTGAGAAAGTGTTGGCGAGGAAAGATTTTCCTGCCTTGGACATATTCATATGCACTGCAGATCCATATAAAGAGCCACCTCTGAATGTTATTAACACTGCTTTATCTGTTATGGCTTATGATTATCCAACAGAAAAGATTTCTGTTTATGTATCTGATGATGGAGGTTCGCAGCTCACTCTCTTTGCATTCGTGGAGGCTGCTAAATTTGGAAAATATTGGTTACCCTTCTGCAGACAAAATAACATCTTTGAGAGGTGTCCCGATGCCTATTTCAGATCAAACTATYCTGCAAACTCTGAAAGTAAGAACATCAAGGTAACTTCCCACTCATGAACCAAGAAATCAATATCTTCATTTGCCCCGGGACGTTTCTGAATTTGGCTACTGATTATCTTTCAGTCTTCTTCCTCAAATCTTGCTATCTTTTCTTCAAGTATATTATTGTAACATGAAATCTTGAATGTCAAAGTTGGAATGGTACTCGTAATTAATTATTGTTTTAGACGAAAGTGATAGCAGAACTTGCAGCAAATCATGTGGTGCCTAAAAGGCRCAGAGTGCTTCTCAACTTTGGCATTAACAAGTTGATTTTTGTCGCAGCACGTCTAGCTAGTGATGGGCCATTGGTTATGTATGCAAAGGCTAAGATTCAATAATATAAATGTCAGAAAACAACAAAGGGAAGGAACTCTCCATCTTATCATGTTGGAGTTTACCATGGTCAATGTCCTTTTCTCTATATGATCATAGGCCATATGGCGTCTTTGAACAATCAAATCCAAGAACYTCTAAAACATGAAACATTTACGTTTAAAAGAAAAAGAATATATGTTTAATAAATGCAGTAGTACAGATSAATTTTGGTACAGATGTAGGAGGTAAAGATTCAAAGACAGTGACTTTTCCCAGGTATTGGCAATAAAAAAAGTTTGTGTTGCATTTGGTGCAAGTAATTCTTCCAGGTAGCATTCTGTCAGTTCATGTTACCATCTCTGTATTATTATATATTGCATATAACTCAGTCCATGGTAGAATGAGCAATTTTGGACGCAAGTCCAAGTGATCAAGTCTTGGGCAGCCCTTAAAGTTGAGTAAGATGATGCTCCATCTAAATACGCAATTTGGAGTTCCTGCTGAAAATTCATGTTCATCTGAATCCTGAGAGGCTGAGACTAATTACATGGAGTTCATCTGTAATGACGTTATCTCTGTGCATGCGTTTTGGAAGTCTGACGCAGGCATAGAAAGAGTAAACATCCTTGGCCTTGACCAAAAAAAATATATAGGCTAGTTTTAAAGCTGGAAACATCATCGGTAGTTAATTGCTTGCTTTGTCTGTTTCACCATGTCATCTTTCCTGTTTCAGATGATGTACGAGAGCATGAAGATGAGAATAGAAAATGTAGTTGACAAAGGCAAGGTCATCGACCAGTACATCACCAGTGAGCAAGAGCGTCAAGCTTTCAACAAATGGACACAAGAATTCACTCGTCAGGAACATCCATCTGTAATTCAGGTTGGTTGCTTTTGCAAAGATGGGACTGAGAACCTTTGGCTTTCGATCATCTAGACCCGTGTAGTAAAAGATTTTACCTGAAATTTCACTCTTTCKGTGTGTGGAAATGGAGCAGGTATTGCTAGAAACAGGCAATGACAAAGACATAGCWGGCAACTCAATGCCAAATCTTATTTACGTCTCACGAGGAAAAAGCAGGACATCTCCACATCATTTCAAGGCAGGAGCCCTCAATGCCTTGGTGAGTTCGATACAATCATATCCGACTCTCGAGCCTTCTTATAGGATCCCCTTCTTTTTCCACAAAATGATAGAATGAATCAYGCACTATGTTCCAAAAAGAAAAGGTTAATTTGCATCTTATGGTTAAAAACTCTATTGATTGCTCCTCTGTTTCTRCAGCTTCGAGCGTCTGCAACTATGACCAATGCACCTATAGTCTTAACCCTGGACTGTGACATGTTCTCGAATGACCCCTTGACACCCCACAGAGTGCTATGCTTTCTCATGGAGCATTCAGCTCGGCCACGACTAGGCTACGTTCAGTTTCCTCAGCGCTTTCATGGACTAAACAAGGCTGATATCTATGCATCTGAGTTCAAGAGATTGTTCATAGTCAATCCAATGGGGATGGATGGCCTTGAAGGCACAAGCTACGTTGGAACTGGATGTTTCTTCCGTCGACGGGTTTTCTTTGGCACTCCATCGTCTCTTTTGCAGCCTCAGATCCCAGAGCTGAGTCCAGATTATGTTGTGGACAAACCCATAAAATCAGATGAAATCCTAAATCTGGCTCATAAAGTAACTGCTTCCAATTATGAAACTCAGACTTACTGGGGATCCAAGGTGCATGCAGAAACTATACTTGTTACACTTTTTATGCTGGCTCATATTGCTAAACTAAATTGGTGCAAACTTTACAGTTAGGTTTCAGGTATGGCTCTTTGGTGGAGGACTTCTACACCGGTTATCGTCTTCAATGTGAGGGATGGCAATCTGTATTTTGCAATCCTCAGAGTCCAGCATTTCTAGGCGATATACCAATCTCTCTTAATGATGTGCTAAGCCAAAACAAGCGATGGTCTGTTGGTCTGCTTGAGGTAGCCTTCTCCAAGTACAGTCCCATAACATTTGGTGTCCAGGCAATGGGACCTCTAGTGGCTCTTGCTTACGGTCACTATGCATACTGGCCTCTTTGGTCCATCCCARTCACTTTATACGCCTTCCTCCCTCAGCTAACTCTCCTAAATAAAGCATCGATCTTCCCAAAGGTATAAATATGAAGAAGAAATAAACATAAAAACTCKTATGTGTTTGAAGTTTGAAGTTTCCTGACAGCAAATTAAATTATACTTGCTATATATTCCAGGTAGCTGATCCATGGTTTTTCTTGTACGCTTTCTTCTTTGTGGGGGCCTATGGGCAAGATTGCACAGACTTCGTTTTAGCTGAAGGCTCATTTGAGAGGTGGTGGAGTGATCAAAGAATGTGGCTCATGAGGGGGCTGTCCTCGTTCATGTTTGGAACCGTTGAGTTCCTGATCAAACATCTAGGGATTTCAACACAGGGATTCAACGTGACAAGTAAAGTTGTTGACGATGAAGAGAGCAGAAGATATGAACAAGGAAAATTTGAGTTTGGGGTCCCATCACCCATGTTTGTGCCATTAGCAGTGGCTGCAATAATCAATTTGATTGCCCTTCTAGCTGGTTTTCTGCAAGTTCTCAGAGGAGAGAACTGGGATGAATTCTTGTTGCAGATGTTTATAGCTGGTTTTGGAACCTTAAATTCCTTGCCTTTTTATGAAGCCATGGTCTTGAGATCAGATCAAGGAAGGCTGCCTACCAAAACTACCATCCTCTCAACTCTTATTGCATGGGGTCTTTATGTAGCTAGCAGTTCCCTATTAAAGATATAACATCAAACAAGACATGTATCAATCTTTATGTAGTAAGTACTGTAGACAGTACATTTTCTGTTCGTTAATATAAGGACAATAATTTACAGATGACAATACTTTGAGAAACGAAATGACCCAAGTTCTAATAATATCTTTTTCTGATAGGTAATAATTTTCTTCCATGAATAATGCCATGCATACCACTCCACCCTGATCTAAGAGTATTGCAAGCATTTCAAAACCAAATGCAGGAAATACTATTTGGGAGGCTTACCTACAGTCCTGTTTAAAACTATTCATTCCACCAAGTTCTCATGAACATCTCTGCTGCTTAGGAGCTAGAGTGTCTGTTTGATCAAGTGTAAGGGATACTTCGCGGCATTTATTGCTTTTGGTAGGTTTCTTTTGCCCTGCAGAGCCATGGAACAAAACAAAATCTTCTACTTCTACCTTGATGACATCATTTCTGACACCAATGTCAGTACCATATCGGCTCAAACAATACAGTGAAACTCCTGCAGAGGCCCAACCAACAGGGTTTGACATAAACAACCGAAGAGGAGAAGAAAGACCAGCGGCCAGAGGAGCACCCACAACACAATATACCTAACCACTCCTTCCAGGAGGTTTCTGATCATGYAAGAGAAGACCTGTTTTACAGTACGAAGCAAAATCTTCACAGTTGTTCTCAAAAACATCATAGTTCCCAAATCCATTATGAAGAAGATACATGGCCCTGTGGATCACTGCTTTTGGAGTGTCGTATTTTGCTTTGGTGCATGTACCACCTGGAAGTTTCAAAATGAAAGCTAATGAGCTGATTCCGTACTCAAAACGATACAATGAACCCCCACCAAGGAAGCTACCCAAGCAAGAAAGCACAACCCCACTTTCAGGCTTTTTAAATCCACAGTCAGGTGTTTGAACAGGCTGGTAGGTTATCTGGGGATGAACTGGGGAAGTCAAGAGAAGATACCTCACTGGAACTACAAGAGCTGACAATGAAGCCACCACTCAAACCCGTGTCTTTTTCATGCGTGAAATGGACAACCTTTCCTCCACCAACAGAGATGCCTGTAAAGAGACAAAGGTGAATTAAGGGATTTAGCAGCAACAGATTGCTGTGAATAATAATTTTTCAAAATAACAGGTGGCTAAGACTTAGTTAACTAGACTAATTTCAAGACATTTAAACAACTGCATTCCGAGTAACTACTCAGCCATATAGAAATATAGAAATAAGAATGGAATGTTCTTACAGCACTGTGTCAGATATAAAACCACTATCTTCAGCTCCTTAATTTGATGAGTGCCCCATWTTAGAATCTAAGAACAGTGCAGCATTTTTCAATCAAAAGTACTGCAAATGCAGCAAATTTTCTACAGACTTTGTAACCGCAAAATGAAATGCATGTTCTGTAACCTGCAGCTGAAGCTATATCCAGTGGCAAGCCGTCAAATATCAGCAACGGCGTGCTGCTTATACTCAAATTACCGCCAACTGTCTGTGGATGGTTTTGGACAATGGTACTTATGAAAAGTTGAAGCCAAAAAGATAACAAATGAAAAAACAGAAGTAGCAAAGGAAAACCTTGAAGGATGCAAGTCAAAGATCAATCCAACTACTAAAAAATACATAAAAATTTACAAAGCAGAAGAAAAACCGAAAAGTAAAATGTAAAAAGGTCATGAATGTTCCTAAATTTCCACTCTCATCTCCATTTAGCTTATGCAAAAATTTCATCAGAATTGTACCCCATCAAAGATAGAAACCGAAGTTCTGGGATAATAAAATATACATTCATCCAAGAATGGCTTCCAAAGGATAATAAAAAGGTATAAAATTCATGGATAGGCAAGACACTAAAATTACAATTTACAAATGCGCCTACTATCTATATTTCACCCAAAGTTTGCTCCTTTTCCGTTTATTCCACATCAATGAAGTCAAATAAAGTCTTTTCACTAAAAAATTGAACCGCACGCTGTGAGTAAACTTAAAGTTCAAAGAACAAACCATGATGATAAYAAGCGAAGCCAGTTGCCCATGTATAGATATGGGCTCGTGCTTCAAAATTGCTTCTTTCTACTCTGTGAGAAAGCAGACCCATCCCTCTCCGCAGACTGCAATGGGAACTGAAGTGCAAGAGACACTGAAGACTCTTCAGAYTCCATARCCCAGACTTCTTYTAATATAGCGCCACTTCAGYGAAGAGKKCTGCAGATTGAGGCCGCTSCAACTCGACTATGTCTGTCTCTGGCYTTACAGATTACATGACACAAAAAGTCAGAAAAATCAGGTCAAAATTATAAAAATGAAATCATTGTGGCGTCGCCCGGACTCGAACCGGAGACCTTCAGTGTGTTAGACTGACGTGATAACCAACTACACCACGACACCTTATTGGTCAGAATTTTTTTATTTATTCCTCGTCATTTTATCTAAACTCTATCTCACTTTACAATCTCTATTTATTTCTAATTTATTGTGATTAATTCGACCTCAATTCAAATTATATATATAAAATCTAATTATTACTCAGATACAAGCGTAATTTAAAATTCTTTTAATATAACGTTATAAATAAAAAATTAAATATAAATCTTAATTTAATTCAAGAGTTTATTTATAATTGCCGTAGTCGGAAAATTGCTAATTAAAAGTTGGTTAATAAATAAGTCAACCYACAGGTCCAGTGACGTCATCTTATTGCTTCCAAGAAAAACTTTTTTGGGTGCAAATGGGAAAGAGAAAGAAAAAAAAAAAAATTTCACGAGAAAAAAAGAAAAAGGAAAAAAAAGGAAAAAACAGAAAGAGGAATAAAAAGGGAAAAGTAGCTGATAAAGGAGTAATGTTGGGTCCCGCATTGATGAATGCGTGCCAGACGCCAAATAGTTTCTTAACACAGGATTTACGGTGCTAATACACATTAATGCTGGATGTTAATCCGTAATCCCTAAAAAAGCTTAATTAGTAGTAATTAATTAGTCTTCTCTTCCGATACGCTAAATAGACAGTAGTGGAACCGAAGAAGAAGCAAAATTCTATTCAAAAATCAAAATCAAATGCAGGATTTTGTTTCTGAGTTTCTAATGGTTGTGTTTTCTCTCTCTACTCCTTCTTCACTTCAAGGGTTCAATTTTTAGGGTCTCCGGCGGTAGCCCTAATTTTTGCCCCCCCTTCTTTGTTTGTTTGTTTTTTTTTTTTGGCTTATTCCATTATTGCGTGCAAACATCTGTATGAAAACTGATTTCTTGATTGGAAAATGGAAACTTTAATTGGAGGAAACGAGAATTGGAATTCCAATTTAACAACATTACTTTGTGGCAACCTTTTTGGTTGTTCTCATAGATTTGTGTCGGCCGTCGATTCCTTTTCGGCTGCCTGCGAAGCGTTTTCTGAACATCTTTGTCTTTAATCCCTCAACGTTTTTGGCCTTTTTTTTTCAAATTTTTAATTTTTTTGTATTTTTACCTTTATTTGTTTGTTGTGGAGATGAATTCTGGCGCAGGTTCACTTTTTTCACAGTCAAAGGCAAGACTGAAATTAGAGTCTGCTGAGGAGGATGTTGTAGTAGAAATATCTCCCGAAGGGCGGTATTTACGAGTAAGATTTCTCTATCCTCTTCTTCTTGTGTTGAGCTTTGTTTCTTTGATGAAGTTAGATAGTATCAGCTACRTAAAAGTTCATTCGTTTTCATTTATTTGATACATTTAGTTGTATTAATTTTGAATTAGAAAGTCTTTGTTTGCATATTTTCAATTTTTTTTTTCACTTGCTAAAGGTTTTCTCTCTAATTGTGGTTAATTTTAGAGTGCAATTGGTTCTTCGCTTGTGAGAAACGCTGGACATGATAATCAATTGTAATTTGGTTTATTGTGCATTCACAATTTTTACCGTTGAAAGTTCACATATTTCTGACTTTCACATAGTAAAGAGTGTAAAGTTTGCTTGAAAGAAAACGAAAATGATGGTGGCAGAATTTTGAAACCCCTTATTGAGGGAGGGGAAGGGGTGTAAAATGGAGGTAATTGGACTTGCATTATAAGTGGAATCACTGTGAAGGCTCTTGAATTTATTTATGTATCATTCAAGTGAGAAAACTGCAGGGCAATGTTACTTTTAACTCTTCTGCTGCAGTATGAGTTTAGGTGAAACTCCTCCTGCAATAGGCAGCAGATTTTGGCCGAAATTTGGCATTAATGAGGCTGCTTGATGTTTTAATAAGGTGCGAAGTTTAGGGATATAAGTATCGGGTAGTTGAAAATGATGATCCTAATTGTGCCAAAAATCAATAACTATTTCCCATATCTTTATGCTTCAAGTTTCGACTTTATTATAGGCTGCATCATCTTTTATCCTTTCCAAGATGCATATTAAAGCGTAGCAAGAGTGCATTACAGTGTTATTCATGTATTTTGTTTCATTATTTGGGATCAGTATTGGGTATAGTGGTACTATTACCTTTCTTTTTYTCTCTTCTTCAGTACAATGAAATCCTGGGGAGAGGAGCATGCAAGATTGTGTATGATTCCTAGACCCACCTGCCTTCTCTCTGTTTTTTTATTATTATATTTTTCTGATACAAATTCCTTCTTCAGTTATAAGGGGTTTGATGAAGTTAACGGAATTGAAGTTGCATGGAACCAAGTAAGAGTTGACGATGCATTGCAGTCTCCAGAACACCTCGAAAGATTATATTCTGAGGTTCATTTGTTGAGGGCTTTGAAACATGAGAATATCATGAAGTTTTATAGCTATTGGGTGGATGATGAGAAGAAAACTATTAATATGATTACAGAGTTATTCACTTCTGGGAGTTTGAGGCAGTAAGATGATCATCTCTTCCTCTTTTTTTTGTGATTGTATGGATGCATTACTTGCCTCAGTTTGSATCAATTTATTTCTGTATTTTGGCACTTTAGATATCGCAAGAAGCATAGAAGTGTTGACATGAAGGCTATCAAGAACTGGGCAAGGCAGATTCTCCAAGGCCTACACTTTCTCCACAATCATAGCCCCCCGATTATCCATAGGGATTTGAAATGTGACAATATATTCATAAACGGAAACCACGGAGAAGTTAAAATTGGAGATTTAGGATTAGCTACAATAATGCAGCAGCCCACTGCCCGTAGTGTCATCGGTAACTATTTGATTTGCTTTATTTAGGCAGTTGCAACTATGATTGAAGTATTATTTTTATAGCCAGTTTTAATTACAGGCACTCCTGAGTTCATGGCTCCTGAGCTCTATGAAGAGGAATACAATGAGCTAGTTGATATTTATTCGTTTGGCATGTGCATATTGGAGCTAGTAACTTGTGAATACCCATATAGTGAATGCAAGAATCAAGCACAAATCTATAAGAAGGTCACTTCAGTAAGTCTGCCAGCTACCAACTTAATTTTCATATACAAATAAAAGATATTTTTGCATTTTTATTCGATGGGYACATGTTTTTATATTTCTTAGAGGCCAGCAGCTTGTTGTGTCATTTCCTGTATTGCATCAATRTTTTCTAAAGCGTGTGACTCCAGGGCATAAAGCCAGCTGCACTTGCTAAAGTTGAGGATCTGCAAGTAAAGGAGCTTGTAGAGAGATGTTTGCTCCCAGCATCTCAGAGGTTAAATGCAGCAGAACTCTTGAAAGATATATTCTTCTCACCTGAAAGTCCAAAGGAGCTACTATACAATCCTCTGCAAACACTCAATTCGGCGTCCGAATCATTGAACTCCCAAAATGCTGATTCGGTTTTCATGGACATGGAACCTAGCTTCAAAAGCTTAGCATGTGATAATGCAACACATGTTTCCACCATAGAGTTACAAAGATACAATGGGAGGGATGAATTTATATTAAGAGGGCAAAAGTATGATCATATGTCAATTTCATTGACATTGCGCATTGCTGACTACTGTGGTAAATAATATCTCATGCCAATAAAATATCAGAACTTTGAAGATGACATTTGCCACGTTGTAATGAATCTTTTGTTTGTTTTGAACAGGACGAGCTAGGAATATCCATTTTACGTTTTATCTAGATGCTGATACAGCAATCTCAATAGCTGGTGAGATGGTTGAACAACTTCATTTATCAAGTGAAGATGTGGCTTTCACAGCTGAATTGATTGATGCTTTAATTTTAGAACTTGTACCCAACTGGATACCATCATTTGATCGTTTCGGTGGATTAACCAGTTTTGATGAGAAATCAGATCTTAAAAGTGATCACTCTTTATCTTCCTGTCCAAGACATCATGAGCCAGATAGCATGCCTGGCCTAGAAATTCAAAATCATTTTCTCTCGGAGTTTAATTCTATACAGGAACACGATGCTGAAGAATCAGTTGGAAAATCACCCAATTATGGTGCAGCATCTGTAGATGCTAAGGATGATAATTCTCTGAGGTATTATGATCATGATATATGCAGCAGCAAAGATTTCAAGGAATATGCTGCTGATTTTTATGATTGTAGTTCAGGTGTATCCCTTCTGAGCAATTGTACGAAGAATTCGGGGTTGTCTTGTGTTGATTCGTGCAATGCCCTATCTGATGATATGTGCTTGAGCTTTTGTTGTGTATCCCTGAATGACAAAGACAATGACCGAGCTCCATGCACTGATCTGAAGCTAGAACTGAATGCAGTTGATATGCAATATGACCAGAGCTGCCGTGAACTCTTGAGGATTAGAGAGGAGGCTATAGAAGATGCCAAAAAGAGGTGGATCACTGGGAAGGATGCCTGTCATCTGATGTATATATAGATTTTTCTTGCTGGAGTTTTTTAAGTTAGCAAGAAAAGAAGCCCTTTTTAATGCTTTTATATCATCCTAGCTTTCCTTATTTTAGACCTGTTTAAGTTGGTGGAGAGCACTACTTCTGCAGATAAACAATCTGGGAGGCTATTTAATATCTAAAAATTTGTCGACAAACTTGATTAGAAGCTTGTCTGCTAGTGGCAGGAAAGTGTTTATTTGCAACCTTTGATTGCTTGCTGTTTTTATTTTCTTTGCCCTTTGTTCTGATTTTGAATTCACTCGTTCTGTCTTTATGCTCTTTCGCTGGTCCCTTTGAAGATAGTTTGCATTCTTAATTTCCTCAACGTTCTCATGTTTCTTTCCCTTTCCTTTAAATCCTTTCTAGTTTTCTGGTGGAAGAAATTATTTGAAAATTTTGAAGTATTGTAATATACATATGATGACAGGAAGTAAAACATACATATCAGATCTAGAACAAAGCTGCAAATAAAACCAACTCGGGCTGTAACCTTCATTATGGTTTAGAATGTTTTACAAAGAATTTTGTTGGATGACCAGAATCAGTCAACCTGGAGATATTTCCATCAGSATCCAAGTCCAAGAATCAAAGTCATTTGGTACTTGGTCCTAACTCAGAAACACTCAGATGCGTCTTACTCTAATGCCTAAACAAACTGACAGTTCTTTATCTTACAATTGAATGTACAATCATGAGAAAAGCCTGCAGAAGCAATGTCTATTTACAAGTCATCAAAGTGAAAGAGGGTCTGCTGATGAATTAGACAACTAAAAAGGACCATAGTTTGTGATGCATAACAATGCTAGAGATGGAACTTGTAAGAACTAGTCAAGAAAGAACCATAAAGATAGAGAATTGGATATTTACAAACTTTTATGCAAAACTCATCATCTCCAACATAAATCCACAGAAAACCAAAGACAATATGCCCAGCGGGAACAATGAATCAACACTTTGAATTGATCAGAATTTGAAAACATATTACATGTGCATCCATGTCCCAGGACTCATGTGAAGAATAGGACAGATGTACCAAGGACTCATTACAAACTACCAGTTTTCCTTAACGATCTTCGACTTTTCCAGTATAAACTTCCCTTCTTTATATTTCTGTGTATCCTCATAGGCTCTTTCATATTTCCAACCTAACACCTCACGGCAGTCACCACAATAAATGTCAGCGACAGTATGAAGGCCGGTCATGAGCTGCCTATCCTCTTTCGGTCCCACAATAACATTCATTGCATGGGAAAACAAAAAAGCTCGACCATTCCTTCCCTGAAATACAACATTAGACAATCATCTAGAGAGAATTTTAATAATTTCATGTCCATATATCCCTGATAACATCAGGAACTCTAAGCTTTGAAGCACCAAAAGTCAAGTTATAATTGGCATAGGGTGAGTACTTGAAAGGAGGAAAGATGGCAAGAGGGAAAGAAAATTCCACACATCCATAATCCAAGACCCCCAAAATTATTTTGTAAGCATGACAAAGTCAAAAGACTTCTAATATCCCAATATATTAGTTCAGGAATGAAAAACCGCTGATACAGTTTGACTACCAAATGAAATCCAAGTGTTCCATGAAGTAACAAACCAAATCTTAGCCCACAGTATAAAGGAGCATTTTTGGGGAAAATGATCAATACTGTCTAGAACAAAAAATGATCCTATAAATGCTATATGTCCTTGAGCCCCCTATCAACTGCATGAACAATTTGAGGCAAACAACTGCATCCTTTAGTTTCAGTCCAGTAGCGAATTGATTCCCAAGAAACAGATTATCGAGTCATTTTCCAGAAGACCATTCAGGTTAAAAAGGCATAGATGTGCAAAACACTTTGCATCCAAATATGCCATGTATCAACATTCATAAACAAGATACAAAATCAACAAAATTCTTTCCACCACCTGCCCAGGGAAACAAAGTATTCTCAAACAGGCCAATTTACAAATTAAAAGGAAAAGAAGGTGCAGTATGCCCATACTAACTCTCATTAGATGCAAGGAAGAATGAGTAAACTCACCTGAAATGCTTTAGAAATGACATCATCATGAAGTGCCACTTGATTTCTACAATTACAGCAACTGTACAATCTTGGTCCGATCAACTCAGCCATTGATGATCAAGATCAATCACAACGGTTACAGCAACTGAAAAATCAAGATTACATGCCAAAAACGATCAAAGATCAAGAAATAGTCCAAGAAACAGAACAACCCTAAGCCACAATTTGGATAAGAATGTACTTTACATTCACAATTAAGATTCAAGCAAGTTCCTGAAATGCTATCTTCTCAACCAMTATCCTTTAACCCGATATCTGCAGCTTATACTGTAACAAAGAAACAGCCGGTTCAGCATACTGGTCAAAGTCTTGATTGATATCAAATGAAAATCCAATGATGGTGAGTTGAGTAATAATATGTCACAAGCTATAAAGATACGAAAGGGACAATTCAGAMGAAAGCGAAAACGATTGGATCATATTTGTATAAATAAAAGGTAAAACAAAAACAGAACAAGAAAGAAAACGAAAACCCAATTGAACCCATTAAATGACAAGCTGAAAGTAACTCCCTTTACCAAGAAAAATCAAGAATTTACGCTGATTGTAGTTTCCCTGACCAATTAACAAATTTGAGCTAATTTTTTATCTAACCTGGCCATTGTTCCACGGTCAGTGATGACATGTTCAAGCCTTTTTCTGAGGTCTGTTTGAGAGGAAGAGAGAGAAGGAGGTGATTAACAGTGTAGGGTTTTCTAGTCCTGGAAGCAGTGGAGCTGTGTGAGATGGGAGTTCGGTAAGCTTTGATTAGAAGATGACAAGTTGCAATTGGGGTATCAGCAAAAAAATGGAACTTCTTGTTGTCATTTTTCCTTTTTCCCATAATGCTCTTCAAGACACAGCTTTGTTGTTGTCTTAAATGATAGCCCTCAAATTATAAATTGCATCAGATAGGTCCCCTAAAGAAAAGAGTAAGAATTTCTTTCATCTGGCAGATAGAATTCATACCTTATTCACCTTTAGATGAAGTTTCCAACAGTTTCATCATGTACAGGTGAAATTTTTTCATCTAATTGATTTATCTTTCCATGTTTTGAGTGAATTTCTTTCATCTTATTGACAAAATTAACTAATACTGATTCACAATATACACAAAAAAAAAATTTTTATTTTATTTAATAACAWGCAACTTAACCCAACGAATTAGCTTATTTGAACGGCTAACAATGCACGATTAGGCTGATAGGATATCAAGTTCAATGGGCTTAGAAGGAGGCAACCGATTGATTAAAATACCTTAGTAAAAAAATAAAAAATTATCGATTAAATCCTTAAATCSACTGAATATCTTAAGATTGACGATGATTTTCAATAATTATTCCTCACTTGATTTGTCAGGAGAGCAGAAGAAAATCTTGGGACCCAAATCAATATATGTCCCTATTAATACACAGATAAGTTTGTACGTAGTACCTGCAAACTACTGTCTGGCGGTGGACCAGCCACCGGAGTCGGCAACAGCCACTAATACATTGGCCCAGCTCAGTTGAAATGTGATATACGGAGCCATCGTGTTTTGCCTMCTAACCACATTTGCAGCTRGATACCAAACTAATTAGCTGAGCTATCTAAGGGACAACMCGGYTGTGGAGGAAAGAGACTTGAAGGCGTGGAATTGAATGTCAGAGCGATGGGGCACCATATTGGCCSATAGAAGCTACTGTCCTCTAATCTGGGATCTTTTTATGAATATGAACTAAGATATACTTTTACATCAGTATCAGAATCCGAAGCCTCATACTGTGTCCTCGAATGGCTTTGGATCTTTCTGTCTAGATATTTACATGTTTAACATAACGAAGCAATGTTGTCTAAATGGACTATTGAATCAAAATAAAGTCTTGCATTTTATGAAACGTARCTCGGACCAATAAGGAATTTAACTGGAGTGAGATGGATAAACGTTAGTCAACATGGCTCGCCAAACTCTTTCTTTTTTCAAGAGTTAAGTTCATTTAGTATTATTGATTCTTCCCATAAAAGATGCAAAAAGAAGTTTCACCTTTAGATATAACAAGGATACAATAACAGCGAGAACATAAGAGAGAGAGAGAGAGAGAGAGAGAGAAGGTGATAGCAGTTCTTCTCTGTACTCCATCTATTCAATCTGCAAACTCAACCAGACAAGCAATGGAAGAATCAGCCGATGATATCAGAACTCCCCTTAGTAAGTTTCTTGTCAAATTCATTTTGGTTCCTTTCTTCTTGAATATATATGGAGTGAAAGATACAATATTACATCTTTGCAGTGAATATCAAACATGAGCAGAATGATGATAGCCGTGCATCGTGCTCTCGGTCTGAGGTCAACGAACCAGAAGAAAACTCACCAATCCCGCAGGTGGCTCTCACTGTACCAACTACCGATGACCCTTCTCTRCCAGTCCTCACCTTCAGAATGTGGTTCTTGGGAACCATCTCGTGTGTACTCTTATCATTTCTCAACCAGTTCTTCTGGTACCGCACGGAACCTCTGACCATCACAGCCATATCTGCTCAAATCGCTGTAGTCCCTCTGGGCCAACTCATGGCTGCTAAAATAACAAACCGAGTTTTCTTTAAAGGAAGTCGCTGGGAATTCACATTAAATCCAGGTCCATTTAATGTCAAAGAACATGTCCTTATTACCATATTTGCAAATTCCGGTGCTGGCACTGTTTATGCCATTCATATAGTCACTGCTGTCAAGGTTTTCTACMAGAAACACATTACTTTCTTTGTTTCCTTGATTGTTGTTCTAACAACCCAGGTTAGTCCTCGACTCCTCCTCAAAAGTGTTCATTTCTGATGTTTTGACTTGAATGATTGTTGTGTTTGGGGATGATGATCGGATTTTGGTATGGTTTGAATGGTAGGTGTTGGGTTTTGGATGGGCTGGTATATTCAGAAGGTACCTGGTGGAGCCGGCCGCCATGTGGTGGCCAGCAAATCTTGTCCAGGTCTCCTTGTTCCGGTAACTTCATGCACTCAAGTTTAAGAAACACACTGCATTTTCTAACCGTATAGGTTGAGTAGATATTTATTAATGATTCTAAAATAATAAAATATACTCATTTAATCTAATTGAATCTCTATGTTTGATTTGGTATAAAATTTTAATGATATATAAATTATTATTTTYGAAAAAAGAAAATGGATACGAGAAAGTCAACTACATTATTAAATATATTTTTTATCATATCATGTTCAATTATCTTTAACCTTAAAATTTAACAATCCCTGTCTCTTTGATCCATTCCACTTTATATTTTAGATTCTTTTTATTGATTCACGATGGTCAGATTGAGAACCAAAATAGATAATTAAAATATATGAAAATTTTATAAACTTTTTAAAAAATTAATAATACATATAATCTTAAAAAAATATTAAAGACAATTATAGTTCTTCGCTCCTAAACTCCACCCTTACATGTCATTCACTATCTTATTTATTTATTTTTAATTTTTAACCGAGTACTTAAATTTTGAATCCATCACTTACCCGCGAAACATAGAAGAAATCTTTGAAATGTTGACCAAATCGTACAGTGTGAATGYGAGCCTGAAACTTGTTTCCAGCAGCAGTATAACCAAGTTGGAACCAATGCTGTAGGGCTCTGCACGAGAAAGAAGAAAGACCAAGAGGCGGTGTAACGCGAACTCAGTTCTTCATAATTGCATTCATCTGCAGTTTTGCTTACTATATCTTCCCGGGCTATCTCTTTAAAATGTTAACTTCCCTATCATGGATATGTTGGATCTTCCCTAAGTCAGTTCTGGCACAGCAGCTTGGTTCTGGTTTATCCGGGCTCGGCATTTGTGCTATTGGAATTGATTGGTCCACCGTCTCTGCCTACTTGGGAAGTCCACTAGCAAGCCCTTGGTTCGCCACTGCAAATGTTGCTGTTGGATTCTTTCTCGTTATGTATGTGGTGACTCCCTTAGCATACTGGYTTAATGTCTATAAAGCCAAGAATTTCCCAATATTCTCAGATGGTCTCTTCACTGTCACBGGTAAAACTTATAACATTTCGAGCATAATTGATTCTAACTTYCATCTTGATCTTGYGGAATATGAGAAAGAAGGACCTCTTTACCTCAGTACTTTTTTCGCGATGACTTATGGAATTGGCTTTGCTGCACTCGCTGCTACTGTCATGCATGTGCTTCTGTTTCATGGAAGGTATTCAATTCTGATTCATTCAAGTTTTTGCACTAACTGGACCCTGTAAGTAAAGGTGATTTCAGCTATAAAATTGATGCAGAGAAATATGGGAGCAGAGCAGATCAAGTTTCAAAGAGAAGACCATGGACATACACACAAAGCTCATGAGCAAATACAGACAAGTACCTGATTGGTGGTTTTGGTGCATTTTAGTTACTAACATTGCACTTACCATTTTTGCTTGCGAATATTACAAAGATCAACTTCAATTGCCATGGTGGGGCGTCATATTAGCCTGTGTAATCGCTTTCTCCTTCACCCTTCCTATTGGGATCATCACTGCAATCACTAACCAGGTAATTACATGCCTTGTCTGCAATGTGTTTGGTTTCTTTCACCAGTACCCCAGCTTGCCAGCTTCCTGTAGTTTGCTCCAAGTAATTCTTGCAAATGAAATGGCAGACACCAGGCTTGAACATCATCACTGAGTATATAATTGGATACATTTATCCGGGTTATCCAGTCGCCAATATGTGTTTCAAGGTGTATGGCTACATAAGCATGTCACAGGCTATAACTTTTCTGCAAGACTTCAAACTTGGTCATTACATGAAAATTCCACCGAGAACAATGTTCATGGCACAGGTTGTAGGAACTTTCATAGCAGGTGTTGTATATTTGAGTACTGCATGGTGGTTGATGGAGACAATTCCGGACATATGTGAATCAACATCCTCAAATTCAGTATGGACATGTCCAGGTGATCATGTATTCTATGATGCTTCTGTGATCTGGGGTTTGATTGGCCCTCGTCGAATATTTGGAGATTTAGGAACTTATGAAATGATCAATTGGTTCTTCCTGGGAGGAGCAATTGCTCCCATTTTGGTCTGGTTAGCTCATAAGGCCTTCCCCAATCAGGAGTGGATTACACTCATCAACATGCCCGTATTGATCGGAGCTACCGGAAATATGCCACCGGCTACCGCTGTTAACTACAGCACATGGATTATCGTTGGTTTCTTATCTGGCTATGTGTGGTACAGGTACAGGCCAAAATCATGGCAACGTTTCAATTATGTTCTTTCTGGTGCATTGGATGCTGGTTTGGCCTTCATGGGGGTCCTCTTGTACCTGAGCTTGGGGTTAGAGGACATCAAAATCAATTGGTGGGGAAATGACCTTGATGGATGCCCTTATGCATCTTGCCCTACAGCCAAAGGGATATGGAGAGAAGGGTGCCCTGTAGTCTACTAGGAAAATCAGTCACAAGAAATTAAACACTACCCCATGTGTATTTGAATTGAATATTCTTGTGTACATATTTGGGACTTGAATTCTCTTTCTCTTTCATGAGAAATGGTGACTAACCCACAAAAGGAAAGACACTGTTTTGGGATTGATATGTAGTGTATGAGACTATTTGGAGTTCTRGTGGGATGGGTTTTCTTGACCTCATCATTCACTAATAGTGAAATACTAAAAGAATGTCACAAAATACTCAAATTTTGAGTACAATTTTCTTTTTTGGGTGAATCAAATAAGACTTTACCTTATTTTCTTATTTTATTCTTTCTCAATCTAGTTTATATGATAACTAAATCTTAATGTATTGCTTGTATTAGTCTCAACTTCATCTTTATTGAAGGAAATGCCAAAAACATGTTTATTGAAGGAAAGGCCGATGTTCAAAGTCTTTGACTCCGATTATTTCGATTTAAATTGAGGACTAATAAAGAAAAATATTATAAGGTMCGAATTTAAAACCTTTCTTAAAAGATATTAAAATCACCTATCGAATCAACAATGTTGATTTTCATTCAAGAATGAATTTCAACAAAACTCTCTCTCTCTTTTTCTTTCTCCTTCAATCTCTCCATTAGGAGTTAAAAGTTCATTTTACAAAACTAATTAATTTAAGAATAAGATGAAAAAAGTTAATAAATACTTCATTGATTTTCTAAGGTGAGATCCAAACATAACCAGGACTACTCGAAGACTCTAAGTTGGGCGATTGGATTTGCAAGAATATGGGCCTGGCCCASTCCAAATACCTATCTAAACCCGTCCAAGTGAACTTTCGGCCTTGTAATAAAAGCAACGAGCTTCGTCTTCGTTCTATTTGCTGCTCTTCATCCTTTCCGGTTTCCGTACACTGAAGTTGCATAAACCTCCATTAAACCCCTTCCCCAAATTCAAGTGATTCAGTTYGCTTCTTCTCATTATAGCAGTGTTGTATATGTTGTTGATACTGCTTCTATAGCAAAAGATGGGGACCCAATCGGACTGTAACGAGGAAATGAAGGCGATCAAGGAAGTCCGGCAGCAGCTAGAATCCCGTGTGGAGACCCTAACCAACGCTCATATTGACCTCATCGCCTCGTTACAGGAATTGGTTCCTGACCTAGTATCTTCTCTCGACCTCTCTCTCAAAACCATATCTTCTTTCAATGGGCGGCCCTTTTCTCCCCTTCCGAAACCCCTACCGAACGCCAAATCTAAGGACGTCAAAATTCCTATATTACCCCTCACCGACGGCAGAATTACATCCGATAATCTCAAGTCACCGACGGACCCAAAATTGGAAAACGAGAGGTTTGTCATTGACGAGAGCGGGGGGCCGCTGTCYGTAGTGCGGTCGATGGTGGCTGTGTGTTTGCTGGAGAGAGTACCCTTTACGCCGATCGATTCGTCGACTGTGTTGAGGAAGTTGGAGAATGATCAGTCTGCAACGGCAGTCGAAAGGGCGGCGTTGAGGGAGCTTGGAGGTGAGTCAGGGGCGATTTTGGCGGTGGAGATGGCGTTGCGGTCCATGGTGGAGGATAATGGTGGGGTGGACTTGGAGGAGTTTGTGGTTAGCGGGAAGTCTAGGGTGATGGTGATGAATATAGATAGGACGCGGCTCTTGAAAGAGTTGCCGGAAAGTAAGCAGCTTTATCAGCAGTTTGAAATAAATGCCGATGAAAAAAATCGTTGTCTTGAAGGTGCAAAAACTGGAGCTGATGTTAGTAATAACGGGGGATTTGGAATGGGAAGGCCAATGCATGATATGTGGATGGCAGGGCCAGGGATGCCACCCATGTTTCCTGGAGGAATGGGGGCAAGGGTGGGTGGTCCAAGAGGAATGATGGGAATGATGGGAATGATGGGGGTGCCTAGAGGGGTGGGCGTCCCCCCTCCGATGCAGAGGCCTCCAATGGGGCCAAATGTACCTATGGGCGGGACAAATGCCATTTCTTTGAAGCCGAGGACTGAGGAGGATGATATGAAGGACCTTGAAGCTTTGTTGAATAAAAAAAGTTTCAGAGAAATGCAGAAGTCAAAAACTGGAGAGGAGCTTCTGGACCTTATTCATAGGCCAACTGCTAAAGAAACTGCTGTGGCTGCAAAGGTATTGAACTTTTCAGCTTCTCAAGGAAATTTGGTCGTACCATTCTCTTGGTGCTTTGGGTATAGATAGTATTGTTGACATATATTAGCTGGAACAGCTCCATTGTTGGAGTGAGTAACCTACTGTCTTACATTTTCATATGCAGTGGACTAGAAAATTTGAATGTGACAGTATAATTGTTCCCAGTTTTTCTTTTAATGACTTCTCTGACCATGTAAATTGGACTATATGCCCCTTATAAGGCTTAGACATACCTAATCAAATAGWATACTTTGTGAGACTCAGTTGRCTGTTGGTTTTAATTAATCGTATTAGCCTATAACTTCATGTGGATGACATGCTGCTGTATTAATTACTTCAGTTCAAAAGCAAAGGTGGCTCTCAAGTAAGGGAGTACTGCTCAGCATTGACAAAGGAAGACTGCAGACGTCAAACTGGTTCTTWCATTGCTTGTGAGAAGGTTAACATTTGTCTGTTTCCTTAAGATTTATTGGTTATATTACATATCAATGGAGCTTATCATTTTGTACAGAGTAACTTGATTGCAATAGTGTCAAATGAATGAGGTATTTTGCTGAATATATAGGTTCATTTCCGGAGGATAATTGCTCCCCATACTGATGCCAACTTGGGTGACTGCTCCTTTCTTGACACTTGTCGTCACATGAAGGTGAAGCTACAATATGAATCATGTTGTATTTCTATCTATGGAGTTATTTTAGATATTTCTATTTTACCAAACAGCCASTGGTATTGTAGACATGCAAGTACGTGCATTATGAGCTTGACTCAACACCTGATGTATCCCCAATGATGATGGGAGCTCCTCCCAAGGCATTGAAGCCTCAGCGTGCTGACTACTGTTCTGAAGTGGAGCTTGGTGAAGCACAGTGGATTAACTGTGATATACGTAATTTTAGAATGGATATTTTGGGACAATTTGGTGTTATAATGGCTGATCCGCCATGGGACATTCATATGGAATTACCTTATGGGACAATGGCTGATGATGAAATGCGCACTCTTAATGTTCCTGCTCTGCAGACTGATGGTCTGATATTCCTCTGGGTCACTGGACGTGCAATGGAGCTAGGCCGTGAGTGGTGTGTGTTTTTATGATCAATCTTCCTGCCCATTGGTGATTAGTAATATTTTGTTATAAGCAATGGATATAATATTTTTGTAGTTTTTATGCTTGTGAGTAGAATTCAACCTCCACTTTGAGGATGCCATTGATATAAAATAGTTTAGTGGATATTTGTAATGGTTTTTAAGATTTATTATCTATTTGGTCATTGTATGTAACCTCTTCCATGGTTCAATAGAGTAGGTAGATGGGATTCATGTAGCCAACATCATTTGCTGTGAAATAAGACTGAGTCAGTTCAATTCAGGCTGTTGTCTTGGATCAATGCAGACTTATTTTGTAGGAGGACGATGAACTGGATTTATCAGCATGTTAACTATTTGTAATACTTTTTCTTATTGGGTAATTTCTTTATTGTGCCGATTTTCTTGGCGTAATGAAGTGGTAAGAGCGATTCATGTAGCCAACCCCATGTKCTCTGAAAGTGAGGCTGGAATTATAACAACCCCAACCAACCTCCCCCCTCCCCTCGCCCCGCCGTGAAAAAAAAATGCCTTCTCTCTGTGCCAGCTGCGGACTGTATTGGGTAGAAGGAGGAGCTGGATTTTTTGAACAATTTTACTGTAGTACTTTTGTGATTAGGCAATTTAAGCAAAATGAACATTTGACCGTCTTCTTGCAGTCTGGAACTTTGGGGGTACAGGCGTTGTGAGGAGATCATCTGGGTGAAGACCAATCAACTTCAGCGAATTATCAGAACAGGTCGAACAGGGCATTGGCTGAACCACAGCAAGGAGCACTGCCTTGTGGGAATAAAGGGTAATCCAGAAGTAAACAGAAACATTGACACCGATGTCATTGTTGCTGAGGTTCGAGAAACTAGTCGAAAGCCAGATGAGGTGAGTGAAACTTTACAAATCATTGCATGTAATGGTGGATCAAAACRAAATCCGACTCCCGTACATTTAATGGTCGATATTGTAATCTTTTCTGCCACAATCTCGATATCTWCCCCCTTTTGGCCTTTTCTGATATTGGATAGATATTTTGAGAGGAWGAAAAAGGAAGAATCTGCCCCAATATGATGTTTTTATTTTGCAATGCAAATAATTTGTATTACTCTTCTTTCTGCTTATTCTTATTTTTGTAGTCATCTTTTTGAAAATCTCCTGAGAAAATTGATAAAYGTCATGTCATAGATGTATCCCATGCTGGAGCGGATAATGCCAAGGGCAAGAAAGCTGGAGTTGTTTGCTAGGATTCACAACTGTCACTCGGGGTATGTTTTGCCAATTAACTTACACGTGTGCTAGTGTTACTATTGTCATTGTTTGATGCATCTTCCTTCGAGTGTTCCAGATGGAGCATTGATTTTAAACCTTCTTCCTTGGAAACTATGCACAAGAGAACTCGTAAAAATCCTGATGTCCAACTGGATCTTCCTGTATTATAACATGTTTGAATGCTAAAGTAAMATAAATGCTGTATTTGCAATGTTTTCTATATTGCATTTTGAGAGAAACTTGGATAGAAGCTGGATCATTATATTTCTTGAAGCCTTTGACACTGCTTTCATAGGCAGTTGAAGTATGTGGATATAAAATATACAGGCATGTGTACATTTAGAGAAGGGTAAACAGCTAGGTTCATTCTTGGATAGAAATATATTTGTGGTTGGATAGACTTGCAAAATTGAGGTCTAAGAAACCAATCTCATGGATTAGGGTTAGAAGGAAATAGCTGGGGGATATGTCAAATACATGCTACTATAACATAGAATTTTCTGAATTTGCTTAGTTGCGTACTATGGAAAGAGAAATAATAGAAAGACCATCAAAGTATGTTTCCTGCTGCTATAAGAATAACATTATTGAACTGATTTTGGGGATCATTTGGAGCTTCCAAGAGTAAAAGTGGTCTATGAAATTTGGACCATGTAATTCCTGTGTACGGAACTTGAATTCTATTGTTATCCTTTCCTGTTGGAGAACAACTCTAGATCCAAATAGCAAGTATAGCCTTTTAGCTATCTTGGATAGCACTGCTTTCATTCCAGCTGGGTTTAGCAGGTTGTGCAGCATTGTGTGCAGATATTTATGCGCAGGTTGTGCATTGTGTTTACCCTGGTGATTTCATGTATACCGGAATCAAGCTTGTATTTGTTCTCTTATGCAATATGATTTTCTACACTGTACATATGCAGACAGGAATGGCATCTTCTGTTATTTCAGTGTTTTGTAAAATTTTCTGAATTATTGAATATATATGGCAGATGGATGTCTCTTGGTAATCAACTGAATGGTGTAAGGCTCGTGGATGAAGGCCTCCGGGCAAGGTTTAAGGCTGCTTATCCAGATGTGGAGGTGCAGCCTCCATCACCCCCGAGGTCATCTGCTATGGAAGTGGACACCACTGCTGCTCAAGTCAGGAATTCATATGGAGGTGGGGAAGCCATTGCTCCAGGTGCTTCTTATCTGTCTCAAGAGAAGCCTGTGAATGTTGATGTGGAGATGACAGGCTAATGATAGGCAAGTGTAAATAGTTATGAAGTTGGTACTGAAGTGAATGCTTTACTACCATCGTTTTTGGCCTCGATTAGAAAGTTGGGTCGAGTTGGTGATGAAACCCAGAGAAGAGTCCTTGTGTTGTATTTTAGGTACTACCTTTTAGCTGACAAATGTTTCTTTCTTCTTCTCTGGGTAACTTTGCTTTGGGGAAACTAAATGCAAGATCTGGTCATATAGTATTATCTGATTGGAAGTTTATATTCGTTTTCTTATCTGGCTAAGTTAGCAATGGTGGTTTCCTTTTTCAATATGCTTCTTACTACATTTGAGTATATTGGTCTTTCTTCGCCATTTTTGTCWAGTAGTTCATAGAATTACTTGAAAGGAACTAGTGAAATGTAGGCAAAATTAATTCTACAATCTCGATCTTGTGTTCCATCAACCTCGCCAATCAAAAGGAGAAAGAATGGGCTGTCTTCTCGTCTTTATGGAGATTCTTGTTTGCTTTTCGTCGAAAGGAGCAAAAGGAGGAGACAGAAAGAGGCCACATACATTGAAAGAAGAAACTCAAAAACAATGTCGAAGAAGAATATATTGTAAGAGATTAATCAGGAAAGAATCACAAGAATAAATCAAAATAGTACTTCGTTGTACAAATATTCCGGCAAATTAAATTCCAAAGTAATAAATTTTATAAAATCGAACAAATTTCTGCAGGAGTGATCCCATCGTCAAGTACCTGTGATCACTTAAACTCTGCCAATGGCTATCGCAGATATAAAAAATCCAATGGCTGCCGACATAAAAACTGGAACTTGGGTCAATGCTGAAGATGGTGAGGCGGCCTCCTGCATTGGGATGGAGCCAAACACAGTAGGATAAGAAGGAGAAGCTGCACTCGGACCGGAAGCTGGTGAGTCTGCAGAAGAACCACTTCCTCCAGCTATAGAAACGTGAAGCTTCTGGGATTTTTGACAGTGCCCATCTACACCACTGGTGAAGTAGAAGTCTCCAGGTTTGGTAATGTTAAAGAGAGAGTTGCCATCTTTCATTTCCAAGATTGGATCTTTTAGGTTGCAGCTGTTATAGGATTCTTTGGTTACTTGAATTACTGAATCTTGACTCGGAGGATAAAGAAAAACTGCAGCATTGCGAACATGAACATCAGTGTTCCTCAATCACAGAGAATCTTTAAGAAATGCAGAGATGGTGGRACTTACAGAGGGAGTCTCCGATCTTGAAGTCGAGATTCTTGGACCATTTAGCGTAGACATTGGGATTTGCTGCAGAAGGTACATTCCAACCACCTAAATCTCCAACCTTGTATTGGTAGCAAAGGACTGGGGTTTGGATGAACAGCAAAAACTGAAGAACACACCAAAACTGGAGTCTTGAAATTCCAAGACAGCCCATGTCTCGCTCGTTCCGTTACYGTTTCTCTCTCGACTTTCCCTTTTTCTATGCCACAACTAAGAGTGGGAGACACAACATAGGAATTGGGAAAGGGAAATAGTATTGGCTACAAGACCTTACACTAATTTGGTTGGGAAAAAGACAAGTTCAAGGCGAATTTACCAGGATGACCTTC
>MEJB01000002.1:7102540-7114579 GCA_001752375.1 Rhazya stricta | reverse complement strand
AAAAGGAATTCCATGGAAAATAGGGAAGAAACTAAAGTCTATTATTGAATAACAATTCATATCATACCACATGGTACAGTTGGACAGCCACCCTTGATGCAGCTCAGCTCAACACGGCAAGGTGACAAAGCCACACTCAAATGTCTAAAACCTTTATAGCTAAAGAGCAAAATGCATTATGCAACATAAAATATCATTATATTAATCCACTTTTAAACAAGATATTAAAAGCTAAGCCATGAATTTAGGATAGAAAAGTATGATTTAATAMTTTCCTTTTTTTCATTAACTTATCGATTTTGTCTTGTACAATAAATATACAGAATTTAAATCAATATATTCATAGAAATACATATAATGTGTGGATCGATTTTAATTTATTAAAAGTCAATAAATTATAATAAAAAGTAAAATAAAAATATCATATTAACATATTTTAAATATACAATTTTTAATAATTGATTATCAATATAATATAATATATTAACTACTAATAAATTAAGAACCATCTACCATAAAACTTCTCGAACACGAGATAGATTTTCATTCCTCGAGCACATTCATGCTGGTTTTAAACCTCTTGAMATCTTCTATAATGGCATCTCGATAAAGCCCAACATCAACTCCACCGGACACCATGTCATACCCACGCCTCCTTAGATCCTCTGGACCGTCATTAGGCATAGCAAAACCAGCTAAGAAAGGCCCATTATTTTAACTTTTAAGCCCAAGGATGCCTTCTCGGCCATGCTCATTGTATTCTTCACTTTTTCATTCATTGGATCTGACAAGAAGCCGATGCTAGCACTCAGATCCAAAGGCCCAATCTGAATGCAGTCCACCCCATCAACGACGGCTATTTCCTTGATGTGCCGTATGGCTTCCTGACTCGATCTGGATCATGATGAACAAATCCTGCTCAACTCTTGCTAGGTAATCTTTATCCAGGCCGTACTTTGAGGCCCGGACAACGGGGTGGGCCGATCCTCGAAGCCCATTAGGTGGATAGCTGCAGTACGATTCTGCCTTCTGGGCCAACACAGGGGTATCTATCATGGGAAACATAACCCCTTGGGGGCCCAAGTCAAGGGCTTTCTTAGCCCATGTCTGGGAACACTCAGGGAGTCGGAGGATGGCAGGAGTCTGAGTGGCGGAGAGGGCCTGCAAGCAGGGCAGGGCATCGGAGATGTCACCGTGGCCATGTTCCATATCTACAACTACGAAGTCGTAACCGGCATGGCCAGTGATCTCCGCAAGAACCGGGGAGAAGCTGCAGAGGAAGAGTCCATAGAGAGTTTCACCATTTTGGAGGCGGGATTTTGGAGAACAGTTGGTGGCCATGCTCGATGGTTTCAGCTTATGTTAGAGATAGGACTGTAACTGGGCTCTGGGCATATGAACTATGATTCTGTCGTTTTTGCTATCGTTTCCTTTTATACGAGATTGGTACTTGCTTGTGGAAGCAATTTTGRGGAGCCCCGGAGGCAATTGCTTCGTCGGTGAGGATGATAAAATGTTGATAAGGACAATTTTATCTATTAAGCTTCTTCTGCATGCTAAGACCATGTGGCACTTGGATCTTCTAGCTGGGCATTAGTCATGGCATTTGTTATTACCCTAGATAACTTAGATAAGTTCAAGTAAAAACTATGGCATAGTGAGATGGTCGCCTAGCATATCCGAATTCTCGTAGAAGAGGGATACCGACTCTGGTTTTTTATAATTGGCATTTATCTGGATGKWTCTTATGAGAATAAGAGACATGACTAAGAATGCCTAGGAGGGTCGCTTAGAGCTCAAAACCTATCAATCATTCACCCTCCCTCCACAAATTCACATCAAAAGTCCAAAAAGAAAAGAAAAAATGCAGCAGATAATGAAAGAACTTGATACCATAATTTATTTGGAAGCTCAATGAAGATGGAAAGTGTTTCAAAGGGAAAAGAGAGAAAAAAATGTAAACAAGATCATTCACTCCAATATCTCTCGTCTTCATTTTTACCGTGCTCCATCAGATCATCTTCATCGAACGACTCCAAACTCATCTTGAAATTCTTAACATCATCCACCGCGGCACTTCTGAACAAGCCAACATCCACAGTTCCAGACACCATACGGTACCCCCTTGATTTTARGGCCGCAGGACTATCGTGGGGCATAGCAAAGCCGGCCAAGTAAGCACCATTCTGATCGGGATTCGTCCGCAGCACCGCCGCCTCAGCTTTTCTCAGCACCTCCCTCACTTTCTTATGTCCAGGATCCCATAGATACCCCATGCTTGCACTTAAATCTAATGGGCCCATCTGAATACAGTCTACTCCTTCGACGGCCGCTATCTCCTCAATTTTCTTCACTCCATCCTCGCATTCTACTTGGCACATGATCARGAGCTCGTCTTCGTAATTACTCAAATACCCTACGTCAATGCCGTAACTCGAAGCCCGAACGACGGTGTGGGCCGATCCGCGCACGCCGTTGGGCGGAAATCGGCAATACGACACTGCCTTTCGTGCTGCCTTCGGACCGTCAATCATCGGGAACATGATTCCTTCCGGGCCCAGATCGAGAGCTTTCTTTGCCCAGGTGGCGGACGTTTCCGGAACGCGGAGGATAGCAGCCGTGTTGGTAGCTCGGAGGGCTCTGAGACAACAGAGAGCGTCGGAGATCCCGCCAGGACCGTGCTCCATGTCCACGACGGCGAAATCATATCCCGCAAGCCCTGCTATCTCGGCGATGGTTGGTGAGAAGCTAAGGAGGAAGATACCATAAAGGGTTTCGCCGTTTCGGAGACGGGCTTTAAGAGATTGTGGACCAGCGGGAGCATCTTCAATGGGTGTGGAGGTGCTGCTCGAGGAGTAGATTGGAGATGGGCTTCTACCATAGGTGGGGTTTATGGTTTTCAGGTTTAAAGAGGGTTTAGCGACCGGAGAAAAAAAGGGTTGGATTAAAGGTGCTCTCTTGACTGAGGAAGAAAGGGGTTTTCTGAGAGTTGATAGTGAAGAAGCCGTCGAAAATGTTACAGTTGCCATGGCTTCTTGCTTTCTGCTATGGAGGATTTATAAAAAGAAGTAGGTGGTTTAACAGGGCTTCTTGTAATATAGAGAAGATAGAAACACTTTTCGGAAAAATAGAAAAAAGAAAAGTAAGATAGCCATATGGGACGGGGCATCATAGTATTTAGAATTAGAATAGCACATGGCAAATGTAGTCTTTCTGTTGACAATGGAGTTTATTATAGGTGATGACAAAAGAGTTTACTATCGATAAATTTTACTCCTTTATAATATTTTACAMATTCTCATAAGAAAGGAGAATTATATTAGATAAATTTTGTATGATAATGGAAGTAATTTAATAGTTAAATACATGAAGATAATTCATTAATCTTAATTCTAGTTGATTGTAAAATTCAAATTCCTCACGTGGGATTCAAATCGGCAAAATGGGGGAGGAGTCAGCTATTTCCCTAAGCCTTTTTCCCACTCGTACAATCCCCAAGGACAATAGTGGTCTTCTTTCTTTCCAAAGGCAATGGTTACCACCCGAAAAAGTAGTGAAAGTGCTTCCAAYGTCGCGGAGGAAAGACGTTCAATTTTACTCAAAAAGTAGCTAGCAGTGCACTAGTCAATGAGGAATGTAGAGGGAGTCATCATTTCATCCGAAAATACCAGTATTACATTCCGAAAGTGTCGGTCAAAATAGAATATCAATTGAAATATCAGTCAAGATGATAAATAAGTGTGGTATGAGTCTAATATGAATAAAATCCTGCATTATCAATTCTTCTATTCCCTAAAACGCTGTATAGCTGAAACTTCTCCTTGATGAAGTCTAATCCTAGGGAAGTATGTGAGATAGAACGCAATCAAACAATCCGGTGACTTGATAGTGGAGAATAGAGCAGCTGCATTCTAAAGCTTCAGGGCTGATTTGGCCATTGCAAGAGCACCTTCGTAACTGATATTTCCACCAATAAACCCACTCATATGCACAAAYACACAACCAGGAATTCCAGCCTCCTTAGAAAGTTCATCATCTCTCAGGCCTCGCCATTGAGCTGGAAGGGCCTTTCTGCTCTCAAACCTATCTGGAGCAATTGCCATAGCCTGGACTCGCCAATGTTTACTTCTGTCATCCTACAAGCAGTGGTAAAATCAATGATATTAAACCCTTCCTCAAGTACAAGTCCTTCTTATGATGCAAAAAGAAATGGGCTTTCAACTGGAAGAGAATATGAAGGATGTCAGGACCTGATACAGAACATATTTAATGGGAGGATCAATTTTCATCTCCTCCTCCAGCTCAAACAAGTGAAGTTTCCACTGCAGGATACAAAATCAGATAAAATAAGGTCCTCCTACCTTAACGAAGTTATTACATGTTACTATTGGACTACACTTTGAATAATGCTGCGTAAGGAAGGAAACTTCAACAACATATAACTGTAACAGAAGATGCAGTATCACCACATACAGCCTTTGTGCTGATATCTAGTAATAAATATAGCAAATAGGTTACTGTGATGCAAGAAAAAAAGGGCATATTGCATTATCTTGCGCACAATTAACAAGTACTTACAGGGCAGTATCTAGTCAAGACCATAATTTCTCCACTAAGATCAACATCTTTTCTTGCTTCAAGACACTCCATGACAATTGACCGTGCAGGTAACCATGATCTTGCATGAAACCTGACATTCTGACCCACAAAAGAAAAAGAAAAAAAGAAAGAGATTTATAATCTGAGGTAACAGTTGAAAAAAAATAAAAAATCTTAGTGAACTGCTGGGCTTCATCCACTTCCAAAGAGTTCTTTCTGTATGCTTCAAGAAATCTTACTTCCAAAAACTCTCTGCCTGCCAGGGCCATTGCACGTTCAAAGGCTTCATTCTCCTTCTCAGATGATTGGTCAGGGTCAATCCAGTCCAGATTTAATCTTCCTACCCGGGAAGATAAATGTGTATTGTTTACATATCTTGGAGGCTGGTCGGTATCATATTGATTGATGCCATTGTCTACTGCATCAATTGCCTGTTACAAAGAAGCAAGACTTTCAAGTCACTACTATTATTACATAATAGTGGAGCAACTAATTTGAGAGTGAAATGTAGGTCAAATGTCCTTTTTAAAAAATAAAAAATAAAAAATATACTCATCAGAGAAAAAATGACTAGGGAGCAATTACTCAAGTTCAAATAGTTCTCCACATTGCTCGAAAATTATTGTTCAAACAATCAGTTTCCTAGTCAGAACTTGCAACTAGAATCATGATATTCAGACATCAATTGGTATCGAGTGTCACAGTAGATTCTTTCAGACYGCGCATGGTCTCCAGGTTAGAAAGATAGGTCAAAACTTGCAGATAAAAGTTTACTGAATGCCATAATTGCTGTCCTGATCAATAAACACAGATCCACAAGCTTGATTCTATTTCAATATGATATTTGAGAAATGCACTTTAGGGTGCATCTGAAAAGGGATCATAAAGTGGAGGAAGTAACCCTAAAGTCAGAACATAGTTGTCAATTAATAGGGGAAAAAACAAAAGACCAAAAAAATCCAAATTCTAATCATTCGATGTTTCCCATCAAATTATTTAAAAGACTTATTAAATAGAAGTGCAAATTCAGGAACATGAAAGGACAATTTTCCATGGAAATGACGTGGCTCCCAAATTACCACTGAAAAAGTTTCTGCATTACACCAATATCTTCATTCAAATAGATGCGTTTCTTGCCTAATCAATAAAACCACTTTTTTTATAAAGAATGAAAGGTAGACAACACATAACCTTGAATGTCAGTTCAATTGTTTACATTCCTTTTCTCCCCTATATGTAAATAAATTCATATTAAAAGAATAAAATTTAAAAGATAATCCCTTTATTCACTTATAGTTTTTCTACTTGTTTCTTATATGTGGAGTATGTAGCTTCTACTTACAAATATACAATCTTCCAATTTCCACACTGCCACAGTAGGACCATAAATCATATAGCTAAAATTGAGTTACAGCACCCCTATACCCAGTAGAAGGACAAGAGAACTAATCATCCCATTTTAACGCTGCAAGCATCATTATGAAACTTCCTCAAAATTTGGTGTGAAAAAGCAATAGGAAATGCATCTAAAATGGTTAGAGCATTTGGAACTAAAATTGGAAAGAGAGACCGTGATTCTAAAAGGAATGGATGAAAGAATGGGATCCATACAGAAAAAGTAAACTAAGCTGTTCTTCAGGCTCCCACCTATTTGATCATTTTCCTAAGCAATAMCATTTAGCGAGTTTAAAAATTTCAAGTAGTACTCTCCCAATAGGTTGTATCAGTTCTTTATAAAAGGAAAAAGAAAATGTTTCTTCTGTCCTTGGGACAGCTTAAGCATGTAGCTCAAACTGGTTGCTTTTTTAATCCTCCATTTATATCCTCAGGTCTCTCTCACAGTTTCCATACAGGTTTTGTCAGTTCATGTCTAAAGGAACAGAGAATAGGTTGCTGGTATWATAAAGAGCATTTACAAGAGGGAGGAAAACTTTTATCCATACCTCCATGAAGCTTTTGTAAACAGCCAAAAATAACCTGTGCACATCTGCATGTTCTTGGTCGACATTCAGCTCCTTTGCAATTATTTCCTTCCCAAAATGCTAAGTGAATGAGAAAAAGAGTTTAGTTCCAATACCAAGCTCAAAAAGCTGCAAAACATATGAAGATCAATAGTGACATTTACTTGCATTCCAGTATCGGTAGAACCTACCAACGAGATGACAATTGAAACCMAAGAGAAAAAAGGAAATGAAAATGCGGTGGCASTATTTTAGGAAAATTCGAATGTTCGATCAACTCAGAATATGGGAACCATCATTAGCACCGAAACAATAAACAGCATTAAGTGAATCAAGCATTAAAATATGTCAATAAGACCACAACTTATCAGAAATTTGGACAAGAAAGGAGGCTGCTTTCKACCTTATAAACAAGACCAGCACTGCTKAGCTTCGTGGTGAAMCCATGGCCAAAAACCTCCTCAAACCCTTTCTGGTGATGATCGTAACGGTCTCGACTAGGATCATAAATCCCACCAACGTCAAGCACGGCATCAAGTGTTTCCAACACCTTCAATTCGAACATTTCAACAAACACCTCACATACATATGCAAACGTACACAACAATATGCCGACTAAAAGTTGTTATACGAATTAGGTCGTTCACGTCCACAAAGAAGTGCATATGAAGAACATCGCGTACCTGGGGGTCACGGGTGCGGACGATATTGGCATTTGAAAATTTGTCTGTGAGGCGAATCATAAAGCAACCAAGCGCTTCGTCGCAATGGAAGCTGCCATGGTGAGTGCCCACTCTCTTTACTGTAAGATTGCTAATAGCGGCCGGTGAGGAAGGTGAAGTGKTGAAGCTCATGATAGGGACAGTGAACTGGTGTRGTTTATTGAAGTTGAAGTTGAACAGGCGCYGGTTGGTGAGCAGGGTTCTTGTAAATACTCTGAGCATACCTCTGCTCAAACAAAGTGTCGTTTTTTATCTTTCCAGGGTTCCACTAGCCAAAAAGATCTCCGGGATGCCTTTATGAAATCAATTCCCATATACTCGAGGTCCCTTTGAATAGATGCCGAAACCATTATTTAATTTATTGAGATAATGGTAAAAATAATAATCATTCGTAATCCATTAAAGCATGTTTAAAAAAAGTTTTCATTATTCATTGTTAAAATTGATGAAAGAATATGCAGTTTATTTTTTATATATATAATTAGTAATTAATATAAGAGAGATATATTAAATAGCTCGATAAATAAATATTTTTTAAAATTTGAGATGATTATTATGGAAATAATTCAAATTTGTCGCAATATTTCATGACGTCACGGGGAATTTTGCCTAACAAGTCCCGTACGTGAAAAGTCCAAATCTGTCCAAGAACTCGTAACAACCAGAAAGAAGATAAGAGGAGAGCTCGTCCATTTTGCAGCCTTCAAAATCTTTCATCACATTACAGCCCAGCCCTTCATTGTTATCTGATTGATACCAATGAGGGCGTCCATGTCCATCACAGCCACCTTCAAACCCTCGCCAARTGCATCCACAAACCTTGAAACCCTTCTACCGGAAAGGTTCTTGATAGCCCGTCCGCCTCGCCCCAAGAAACTCTCAAGAATTGCAATAGCAACGATTCCAGTAGCTCCAGCTCTGTCAGTGAAATGCAGCAGCAACATGAATGGTTCCCCCCAGAGTGAAAGTGACGGTATTAATTTGAAGGAGGTGTTGACTGGTGTGGTGGATGACAGAGTAGAGCAACTGTTGAACAAGGATGAGAACAGGGTTTTGTTAGATGGGTTGGAGAAAGCGACTCAGAGAGTGGAGCTTGCAAAGAAAGACTTGGCTGAGCTGGAGAAGCAAGAAGCTGAAGCAAAGCTGGCGAGGGATTACATCAACCAGCTCCAATCAAGAACCTCCGAGGTCTACCTCTTCTYTTCTTTTGCCTGCAAATTCAATCTGTTTCGCTTGGATTTTAGCCCTTTCTGAACTCATACTCTGCATGTGCACCTCACAATTTCGACTCATGGAGAACAATTTGATGATAATTTTGAAATAATGGAATTTGAGTGGTGGATATTCTTCCAAAGTAKTGTCTTTAAGACTACTGGGACATGGGTATGAGGCTCACATCACAAATTMGAAAACTGTTTCAAAGAAAGTTTACTCAATAGCTTTCTTCGAGTTCTCAGTTCTATGCTAGAGGGAGTTCTTCGCTGGACAGTGCACTAGGTGTTAGCATACCAAGCCAATGAATGTTCTTTGTGCTTATCTCTTGAACAGTTTGTTTTTCATGGTTGTGAAYACCAAGAATATGTACTCTTATTCAGATTAATCGAGTACCATATGAACTAACCAGTGGACCACTGAAGACTTGAAATTGTTCAAAGGTTTTGATTGATCTTGAACCTACTCTTTGCATTTTAGCAACAGAATCTGAAGAAATACTCCTCACAATAGGGCTGTCTTCAGAGCATACTGTAWATTTCGGGTCATTGAAGCCATGATACAATCTTTTCTATTTATTCCTCTACTAATGCAAMAGAAACAGTTCTTAGAGGAGTAAAGCCTGATATATTTCCTAGTCTAACAAGTGGAGATAAGTTGTATTTTGCCTAACTTGCTTGATTGTGATTGATATGCGACCTGCAACTAATCGTGTTACATGCTAGGGGAATTTCAGATTGCCGAATGTCAAAGAGAAATATTAGAAGCAAAAGCAATGGTTGAAGAGGCAGAGCGCTCTCTGAGTGTTGGTGGTCTTAAGGACAGATATTCTTTTACCAAGACAGAAAGTGAATTCACAAACAAAGATGAAGAGAGAATTGAGTCTATAAAAGCAGCATCCATTTCTGCTATAGTTGGAACACTTGCTGGGCTTCCAATATCTTTAACTCAGGTGACTAGCAATTCTCAGCTAATACTACCGCTAGGAATCACCTTTTTTAGCTGTGCATTATTTGGAGTAACCTTTCGGTATGCAATAAGAAGAGACTTGGACAACTTTCAGCTCAAGTCGGGAACTTCGGCGGCATTCGGCTTTGTCAAAGGTATTACACTGAACTTGAAAAGCAGTACAGAACATGCAGGAATAGTATACCTTTCCCTAACAAGATGATAAACCTGGAGTATGATTGGTCTGATTATTATTCTATCTTCGATTCATGATATAGGTCTAGCTATGCTGGGAACCGGACCACCTCTGGAGTTGGATATTGGTAGCTTCTTATCACATGCTTATGATGGTGCAGTTTATGTATCTGAAGGCCTGTTGATTTTCTTTTTCGCTGCTGTTGGTTTGGATTTCTGCATCAAATTGAGGATTTTAAGCCCTTTTCCTGTTAAGCAATCAGTTTCCACGACTAAAGAATTATGAWACACTCYACAAATTTGAAATGTGTMTGAGAAATTTATTTCTCGAGTGCTTTCAACATGAATACGTCTGAGATTCATTTTAAATATGAAGTAMMATTTAGCATTTACTCTTCAAACAGCAGAACTGCCTTCTGGCTTCCGAATAGCTTTCCTGTTGCAAATAACTCAGGCCTTCCCATTAGCAAAATTATCGATGCTGATTGCCCTTTTTGGCCTTTCCACAACTACAACAAATTATCATTACATCCCTCTGATCATTCTTAAAAATGTAATGATTCACATTGTAACAGGAACAGCCTACAGATAGCAAAGCAGATAAACCTTCATGATCAAAAGCTATTTAGTATTATTGTCTAGTGCTTTCTTTCTTCATCAGTTTGACCACCTTTATTCAAGCTACTGGAATCATGCGAAGGATTTCTTGGGACTCCCCAGTTTCGCTCATTTCTGTATTCTTCTCTTGGAGATGGTAAGTTCATATGGTCTTCAATTCTCTCCTTCACAATAAAGGATTCAAGAGATCAGACACGAACAGAGAACTCATTTGGAAAAACAATATATCAGTCTGCAGTTTAAGTGGTGAGTACCTCTTCTTCAGCGATTCTGTTATTCTTTCTGGCAACTGATGAGATGTGCTTACCGGCTTCCCTGAACAATTGCAGCCCTTGAATATCTCCATTTTTTATGCTTGCTTCTAGCTGCCAATACMAAGAGTTAMTCAGATTTCATCARGAATGCTTAAAAGTGAAGAAGATTCTTTACCTGAATGTGAATGATGCACAATAGAATGCTAGCAATCGGCAACCAGCTATCTTCAGGGGAGATTGACAAATTTGGCCTACGGTCAAAAGGGAGCTTCTAAATTAGAAAGAAAGAGACTGGTACAGCTTATATCAATCACAAAATATGAATTGAACAATCATGCATGAAGAAAGCTAAACCAGAGGACCAGACTACTACTGAAGTCTGAAGTAATGCATACAACTATAGAAAGGAAGCCAGAATTCCCATGTCAAAATTTAAGCTTACGTTGTCATTTGAGACCATCAGTAGTATCACAAACTATTAACTGCTTTAACAAATTTGTCAAAGACCCAAGCACGTCAAGGCATCACTTCACATTTGGAACAGAGTTATTCACATTAGGGACCTCTGCTGTGTAAGTTCAAGAATCCAATGCATTTCCAATGTCATAGGGACTAATGAATCTTAACTTCTGATACAAATTCAGTATGAGTTTGCAACAATCTTTAGTAACTAGAAACGAAGTTATGTGCTCATAACAACAACATATATTCCAAGCCAAATGACTCATAGGACTTAGGCCATAGCAATAACGAAGTTAAGAGCACTCCACCATCCAAGCTTTTTTGTTACTGAAACGATGATCTATGAAGTATAATTGTGAGGGTTGTTACTCTCCCTTTTAGTTTCTCGAAAAATAAGATGGGCAGAGAGCGTTTTAACCAGCCAAATATATGAAGAATGAAACGCCAGCTTAACCAACTTATGCTTCTATTCTGCAAAAAATCCACCTAGCTCGAGGACAATGGACTCTATAATGTGGAAATGGTTCATACTATTCAAATCCAAGAATTTTCAATGAGCTTCAAAGAACCGTAGAATGAATAGAAGACACGAGTAAAATCTTAGAAGAAAAAAGATTGAGACTTGATATCAACCTCACGTAAGGAGCCAAATACACAATAGCATAGACAGCATAACGCCGCTTCCCAGTATCCAACCACGCAAACAACCAACTCTACATTTTAATAACACAAAAGAAAGACGAAGAAATTACTCGCAAGAACAACGTTAAGAACGAAAACAAGTAGTGGCTAAGCAAAAATCAATTGAATTTAAAAGACTGACCAGCCAATTGAAATAAGGTATGAAGCTGATGATTCCCATAACKGCAAACCTAGCATCGGCTGAGTCAATCACCGAATCACCCTCATCATCCTCCGGCGAAGAAGTGATCGGGAAAACCAGCGAGTTCAAAATGCACGCGCCGATTGCAACTCCAATCGGTGCATCGGTTGAAAACTCAGCTCTGCAAGTCCCATTTCTCAGTTTTCTCTGCAACCCAGATATTCAATTTGAGCTCAAATAAAGAA
>MEJB01000002.1:7066821-7088002 GCA_001752375.1 Rhazya stricta | reverse complement strand
GCTTTTCAAGCTTCAACACACTCACACTGATCAATTATAATGTTAAAACGTATAGAATTCACAAATCGAATCAAATGACATATAAGTAATTATTCCGATTAATATAAATAAAAGTGTCTATGCTTCTATCTTAAAATGACTACACACACAGCACCGGACATTCAACTACAACTATTCTAATTAAATTTGGCTGCGTGCTATATGCAAATCAAGACATATCATATATCTTTTAAACTTCTCAATCACAACTTTGACCCACACAAACCAAAATACTCACCATTTCAGGTTACATGTGACTGCGCCGGAGCGGGTCCATCGAATTCCAAAATACACAAGCTACCGGGTTTACAACCAACACCTCCAAAGCCCCAACACCGCTCTCTCGGTAAAATAAAAAAAAACGTCTACCCCAAATATAAACACACCTTGAAGTCAACTAAACCAAACTCTATCCAAATTCTTCTAACGTCTACTATAACTCACATATAACAACCTGCTTCTTCTCCCAAACAGGACTTAAACTCTTCTTAATCGCTTTTATAAAGTTCAATACCAACAAAAAAAATTTATATATTTAATACTTGACATAAAAATTATATACTAATCCATTCCGCATATCATCTCTACTTTATTATTATTACTTACACACACCAAGATTCTCAGTGTCGAAACACGCGGAATTTAGTTCTTCTTCTATTCCCTTACGCTTGTCCAACATCACTGGTAAATCCATACATTACGTACTCATAGTTCAACCCGTTAAACAACTGTCCTGGCCGATGATATAGCAAACTTGAATACTCGCCCTACCTGCAAAATTCAACACGGTATATCATAGGAAGATAAATATTAATTTATTTTATTTTACCCCTCACTTCGCTAATAGGCGCAACCGATTTCAAGCGACAAACACTCATCACCGACCTCTGCGACACTCAACCACACGCAATCATATCAAATTACAAACAGTTCCACACACAAATCTTCACTCCATCCAGCCTCATACCACATACATCAATAAACAAACACCTATAGCATTTCTCCTTACAATCATTATTTCCATCTATTATTCTCCTTTTAAAACTGGACCGACACCCTCTTCACCACGCTACACACACAACACAAATATTGTGTCTGCTCCTTAAACCAAGTAGGAAAATGTATATTTCACGTCATTTTAAACCTAATATCTTATCAATATAGCTAGGTGAACAAATTAAGACAAATCAAACAGAAGTAAAATCATAGAAAGGTAAAGGTAATATGAAGCCAAAGCAAAAGAAGAAGCCAAAGCAAAAGAAGGTTGATGTTTTATCAAGTGGTATTGATTATGACCTACTAAACTATAAGCATGATGATGAAAACTTCAGGGACAATTGCTGGTCAATGTTTATGTTGCCATGCTCATGATTGTTGCATTTCAAGCGAGTATTTTTTATATATATTGGACTAAGCTAGCTGAATTGAATAATATTCTTTTTTATATTTAATATTATATTACATGTCTCTTTGCATACTCACTTTTTTTTGATTTATTTGAGAAACATTGAACTTAATAAATTTAGTCATTTTTCAATATATATAATATGTATTTAATGTCTCTTTAGATGATCAAAATAAGGTTACTATTGAAAAAAATAAAAGTAGGAATAGGGATAAAAGTGTCGAAAAATGATTCTCATGTCATGTGATATTTCACTATGTTATAGATTATAAATTATAAATAGATTTAAAGAATATATATTATTATCTCAAAAATTTCTGTGTATCAATGATGATCAGTTTACCATTGTGAATTTATCATGGTGGAAGTTCCAGATCTTCTAAAACATTTTCTTTTACACATCTTTTATCCTTCTATTGCACAAGAAGRGTAAGAAGAAATGTACTAAAATATCTTAAACCCTAAAACTCAAATTACGAAGGGGAAAAATCTCTCATAGACCCCTTTTGATGGTATGCATAGCTCCAAAAGAACAAGGAGCAGAGAATCAAGTTGACATTACATTTCTCCAGTACTCATCAAAAATATGCTCTATGTAATTGTCAACGTGACTTGTGTTTAACTAACCATATWAGACTYGAATTTATTTATTAGGATCTTGAAAGGCTATTAGTTTGGAATGAGGTAAGCAATCTTTGTTTACGGCTAAATTTTTAAGGTTATTATTGTTGATCCTGAATATGTTATGTAAAATCTTCACCAACTACATGAAAATTCAGTATACACTATGGGAAACATGGTCGAATTCTTGATTCTTGATCATATTTATATATGTATATATAGGATGATGATGATGAAGAAGATCAGAGGCTAGCTAGCTCAGTAGCAGTAGAGCTGCTCTATGACATTGTTGTCGCTTATAGGAAAGAAGACAACCGTGCTTCTTTTCTCAGAGCTTGTAGTAGCTGATACTTGTGATATTTTAGTTTGGGTTGGTCGTGGTGGGGTTCGTCGTCTTCACCCTTCCATGAAGCTTCAGAAGGGTGGACCATCAAAAGATTGTCGTACATGATCACGATGGACTCCATTCCGATGGGGATCAGGATTTCAGGCAACTTACAGGGAAGATGGAGCCCATTGTTTTGACGTATTTAGCATTAATCATATCACAGACAACTGGTAAACAGACATTTTTCTCCATCCCTTCTTCTTATAGTGACATGTTTCTTTGTTTGTGTCTATGGTGAAAGTGCTTGATCACAACAGCATGCCAAGAGCCTGTAAGCAAACACTGTTCCCTAGTTATTTTAATTGGTTTCCTGACTTTGCAAAAAGTGTCCTTTGTCATGAACCATCATTTCTGGCATGCTGTTTTTCCTTCCTTAGATGAAATGTATAGTTGCTTCCGCAATCCTTATCTCCCAAGTATGATAATATGCATATTTATATACATAACAAAAACTGAGTCAAGATTGTATGTAGTGCTTCTACGTACTATGTTGTAGATGGTTACAGTTCATCATTTTTAGTCACATATATGACCATTGAGTTTTAGATGGTTTTCTTGAAGTATTGATCCTTGTGACTTTGTTTTCTAATAAAATTAAATAAATGATTTATGCTTCCTTACTTTTAGCTTTACCCGAAGTTGCGTTATCAACTTTATCAATTTTTACTACGTTCAAAATGATAATATAATATCATATTTTGTTATKAACAAAAATATACAACGTGAAATATTATTGAATTACAAAGTCATGGGGATAAAATACCCCTCCATCTTAAAGCAAGTTAATTTATTAAGTGGTGAAGATGAAAGGGACTCGGAAAAGGTCATCAGCCACACTTCCATATCTTTGATCAGCTTCAAGGTCTGTCTAATAAGCCAAATTGCTATCCGTTCTTTCCTTCTCTATGTTCCCACATAAGTCAACCAAATGAAGTCGAAATCAACGGTTCTTGTTTAGTATTTCAGTGCACGTTCCTGCCCATGATTGCAATGCATGTGCGTGAGGCTCCGCTTCCAGGATTATTTAAGATTATTGACGGCAAAATTGATTCTCCTGATGATTAACTGGTTAATTACATCCCTGCATATGCAAAATTTTGACAGATGACAACTTAACTAGTACAATATATGTACATATACGTATAGATTCAAAGACAGAAGAAAACAACGAAAGGTCATATATTTAAGAAAATAGAAGTATTTGAGAGAGCAGTGTTCATAGAAATCTTGGTGATAATCCCATTACACGATTATATGTTCGCTGCTAAAATGATTTCTGCATAATGAATCGAACAATGAATTGAAAGGTTATCATTGATCATGTAGTTATCAATTGAAATGTCTAGTGTTGGGATGATGAAGCAGTTCTTGATCAGCTTCCAACCGGGAGAATCTGGCAGACCCTTATAACCTACCAGATGAAGCATCAATCAGTGTTCATTCTCCATCTATCATTTTCAACCTTGTTTTGTATCATTGAGACACTTCCAAAACCGAAGTTAAACTTTCCACAGGTCAAATTGTAACCACATATACACTCTGCCTAACTTTGTGAATGGAGAATCCTCCCTGCTCAAACATTATCTTAACCACCTCAACTTGGACCGAAAATTTTGAGTCAATGGTAAGTTCTCTGTGATTGTTTACTTATACMAATGTTATACCACATAGAGTTACTCCACATTAATGAAATAGTATTACTTTATATTATTGACCTGGTAATTTATTCAAAATTTACTATTGTAGGTAATGCCGCATCCCATCATTTTACTGCTTTCCTTTTTCATGTGAAGAAAGAGGGATTTCTTGCTATATTTTATGTTATTATAAGTAGGTGGGTACCAAAGATGGAGGAAACTTGAATCAGATATTTTTAAGTGCTTAGGAGCAGATCAAAGAAGGAGACATAACCCATATGGAGCTTTAGGAATTGGTCATTCTCTGCAAAAATTGTTCTTCAACCATTAAAGTATATACATGTTAAAAGGTTAAGCATCTGGCTTGTACTTTGTTTATYCTTTAACTTTTGGCGCGCAATAATTTATGTCCTCCATTGAAGCTAAGAGAAGTTCTCCAAGGTCAGACTTTGCATGTATTAATATATATAGTTCATCCCATATTCTGCGCAGTTCTAGACCATCATTTCAGTACTATATATCTATTAAGGTTTGGAAACAAGCATTTTCTCACAGAGGGACTGATGCAGATTACTCCTGTAGCATCCATGAAAGCAGAAGAAGGGTATGAAACGAAAGAGATAAAGAAAGACGAAGATTTGGAAGAAGTTCAGAAAATGCCAACTGAAGCTCCTAATAAAAGACTTCAGCCGTGGACGAGGCAGATTACTGTCAGAGGAATCATTGCTAGTATATTTATAGGCTCCATCTATAGCGTTATACTGATGAAACTAAACCTGACTACCGGAATTAATCCTAACCTGAATGCTGCTGCTGCTCTTCTTGCATTCGTCATCATCCGAACATGGACAAAGATCCTTCAAAAGAGTGGAATATCTTCACTGCCATTCACACAGCAGGAGAATACTATGATACAAACATGTGCAGTTGCATGTTACAGCATTGCAATGAGTGGTGGATTTGGATCTTTTCTTTTAGCTCTGAACAAGAAGACCTATGAGCAGGCAGGCGTTGACATACAGGGTAATCCTCGGGGCAGCTACAAGGAGCCTGGGATCGGTTGGATGACCAGCTTCCTCTTTCTGGTTTGCTTTATTGGTCTCTTTGTGTTGATTCCACTCCGAAAGGTATTCTTTTCATCGATCTTAAATGTTTTTATCTTCGAAATTATCAGCATTTCTCATGATTATATGTGTCCTTGATTATGGGATCATGTTTAATTTCCTTTCTTGCATTTTTCAACTCTCTGATTAGTAAATCAATATCAAGCTTTGCAAGGACGTTTGTGTACTGTCTTAAAGTTAAGTTTTGCTAGCTTTCTCATASCGGCTGGACCACAGAATGATCTTATTTTATGAGTTTTGTGATAGATGAGTTCAATATATTTATCTGGATCCATTGGCAGTGCGCTTTTCCATGAGTTTATTTTATCTTCAATGGAGTTTCTATTGGTCCACAGATCTTGATAGTAGACTACAAACTCACCTTTCCAAGTGGCATGGCAACTGCAGTTCTTATCAAGGGATTTCACGCCAGGGGTGACCAGACAACCAAGTATCTGWCCCTTTTTTCCTTTCTTTTCGGTTTCAGACTCAATTTCGAAATAAATTAGTAGTATAACCAGATGCTTTTTGTTATTTTGCAGAAAGCAAGTTAAGGGCTTCACCAAGTTGTTTTCTTTAAGTTTCATATGGGGTTTCTTTCAATGGTTTTACACTGGCAATGGTGAATGTGGGTTCCAACAGTTTCCTACATTTGGATTACAGGCTCTGAAGCAAACGTAAGTTAATGACTCAATCTTCTACTTCCTGTGATGAGGCCTGCTTATGTATCATGTTTCTTTGCAGATTCTACTTCGATTTTAGCTTGACATATGTGGGAACTGGAATGATATGTCCTCACATTGTAAACTTGTCCATGCTTCTTGGAGCGATTATCTCGTGGGGTTTGATGTGGCCGCTCATTGAAAGGGAGAAAGGACATTGGTTTCCTGCAAATATACCAGAAAGTAGTATGAAGAGTCTAAATGGTTACAAGGTCTCTCTAGATCTATTAYATATATGAGCCTCCTTTTTAACTTCTGGTGTTTCGAGACTGGTTTGCTCAAACTAGTTATTTATGTCCTGGCAGGTCTTCATCCCCATTGCTCTTCTCCTAGGTGATGGACTATACAGTTTTGTCAAGATTACTTGTATCACGCTCATAAATCTCTATGGCCGATTCAAGAAAAGAAATCAAGATTCAGGTAAATTTATGAATACATGCACCAAACTACTGAATCTGAAACTGAATCAGAAATCACTACGTTTCCTTTCAGCAAAGAAAACAGACGAGGAGGATGAGAAGGGGCTTGATAATCAACAAGACGAGGTCTTTATAAGAGAAAGCATTCCTCTATGGATAGCAGGCAGTGGGTACATCATTTTTGGGGGTATAGCAGCAATTGTGATCCCCTTCATCTTTCCTGAGCTTAAGTGGTACTATGTGGTTGTAGCATATATTTTTGCTCCATCTTTAGCTTTCTGCAACGCTTATGGAGCTGGTTTGACTGATATAAACATGGCCTATAACTATGGTAAAGTGGGGCTTTTCATGATTGCTGCATTGGCCGGAAAAGAACATGGCGTTGTTGCAGGACTAGCCGGATGTGGTCTGATCAAGTCGGTGATTGCAGTTTCTTGCACTCTGATGCAAGATTTCAAAACGGGGCATCTAACCTTAACGTCCCCAAGAGCAATGTTTCTGAGCCAGGCCATCGGCACAGCTATAGGCTGTGTGGTATCGCCACTCAGCTTCTTCTTGTTCTATAAGGCATTCGATATAGGAAACCCCAATGGTGAATACAAAGCTCCCTATGCCATAATTTACAGAAACATGGCGATTATTGGTGTTCAGGGCTTTTCAGCTCTGCCTGAACATTGCTTGCATCTCTGCTATGGCGTCTTTGCCTTTGCAGTCGGTATCAACGTCGTGAAAGATCTTTCTCCCCCGAGATTCGGGAAATGGGTGCCAKTGCCAATGGCTATGGCACTGCCCTTCCTAATTGGTGCAAATGTTGCCATTGATATGTGCGTTGGGAGTCTGGTTGTGTTTTTCTGGCACAAAATCAAACCTGAGAAAGCTGATTTGATGGTTCCAGCAGCTGCTTCTGGTTTAATATGTGGTGAAGGCCTGTGGATACTCCCTTCGTCTATTCTTGCAYTGGCCAAAATCAAACCGCCTATTTGTATGAAGTTCTTGGCTTCTTAGGCCAAAACTTGTAACTCATCTTACAGTAAAATGATAATATTACTGGAGTGACTACTTTCTTCAACACTAATTACTATCTTGAGATTGTTATCCAATCTCCCCCACAATATACCAAATAAAAGTATTAAGATTATCTTTGATTTYGTGTAATTTATATATCAATCAACTGAATTTCTATGAAGATGGTTACAATATCCGTCCACCAGTCTTGAGATGATTTCAAGAACTAATAATTTAACCGAAGAAGGAAAACTGTCAACCTCATCTTATGACAACGATCAATATACAGAACAAAAAACGATGGAAAATTTTCATGGTCTAAAACTGAAGAGTTCCCTCACAAACAGCATCTCATTAACCATTTACAGGTAAAGCACTTCATGCAGTTAYTATGCCGGCCAAAACATCACTCTTACCCCTTGCATAGATTGTGTAGACTAGTCGAACTGCATCAAGCCATCCATCCAAAGCTTCCCATGAATCAGCAATCTGTGGTAAAGATTATTCGAGGTGTTATATAAATCCACATAATAAGARATGTGTGTTCACCTGTACAATGAGTTTATATTTGAAGTGGACATGAAAATGAGGGAAATCARGATAATAACTCGTTGAAAATCATGACTGCTAACTGCTGCCTGCTGCAAAGGTTACAAGGGGCATGCAATGCTTGCTGAGAGTAATGGAGAAGGCGCTTTTCCTTACCAAAAAAACTGGTCCACGAATTGTGTCAATGGAAAGGCCTGCACCAGGTGGTAATGTAAGATCAGCACAAGCTGATACGGAGACAATATCTGGAACAACAACTCTAATTGCTTGTTTGCTATCACTTGTAGGATTTCCTGATTTTGCAGAAAGGTTCTGGAGATGTCTTGAGTCAACTTTGAGGATCTGCAAAAAATAAAAAACACATTTAAAATAAAATAAAAACCCCATATAWGGAAAGATTACAAACAGCAATGGGTTTTCACACAGATAATGTTGATTACAACATACTAATTGCCTGAGATAACTACAGGGCTCACAGTAACATTATACAACTCATAACAGCCAAATCAGGTTACTGACATACGAAGAGTAGTTCAATATGAAGATAAAAAGCTCTACCTGTTGCAGCCCTTCATGATTTAGGACAAATTCTGTACGCTTCCAATCACCATGAGGTGCAATTGGATTTCCTGCAGGAGGTGCAGTCAGATATCCAACCTTCAGGTAGGGTAAAGGTAGCTGTAGAAATACAAATGATGTCAGACAATGTGGCATAAAAATTGGTTCATCTCACAAGATACTAGAGAGAGAGAGAGAGAGAGAGAGAAAGTCAGTTTTCTGCTATCTTTCCCCATTTTTTCTGGAATATAAATTCCCATCCTTGCAAATTGACATCAGCAAAGACAGAAGATTTAGCATGAACAAGTTGACCACATTTCAGTAACTTCAGCTCTACACCAGTTGGATGAGAGAAAATATAGATGGTTACTGAAGGGCATGAAACTACAGCAATGAGTAGTTGTCTTTTCAGAAAAAGAAGGCCTCGGATGAAATCTATTGTTGTGATCCTTCCTCCTACTTTTACAGGAGTAAGAAACTAAATTGAAGAGAGAACCAAGGAATCTAACAGCCTTTTTTCTATTAGGACTCTCGAACAAAAGGGGTGGTAAGTCCTTCCAAGATAATATGCCAGAGTACTAACATCAAACCATATCTTTTTCCACACTAGGGGCTCCTCGCCCACCAGTTTATTACAAGACGGTCAAGAAAACTCCCATTGCATTCCCATACTGTCCACTCTTACAAGATCTAAATGAAATGAGATCCAGGAAAATGATGGGCTCATCCGGTTCAATTGATCATCCTAGGAAGAAGGAAGTATCAACCCAACTACTACTAATTCTGGACTCCCTGCCAGTACACACTTGATTTAGCAATATAAAGTTTACAAAAAAGATAATGAATTCAAACATATCTGTTTAGTAACTCACCATAGAACGGACGAGCTTTAAGGCACTTGTGTAAACCTATRCCAGAACACCATAAAGATAATCAACTTCTGCAAACTAAAAAGATTTAATAGCACATAAACACACTAAAGAATAAGTGCTCTGTGTTTTACGTTTTCTTGCATTAAGAAGTATTCCACCTTCCCTGTTTTTTCTTCAACCCAATTAAAAAATRAGAGAAACACGGGAAGTGAAAACCAAAGTGGAAAGGGTAAAACTGACTGAGTGGAAAAAATTCGAAACCAATAGAGAGAAGACATATATATTGTTCTCAATCAAGTTAAAACGTGTATCTACCATCCAGAACAGTAGTAGCCACATAGGCAGTAGAAATAGTATTAATCCAAATAATAAAGGATATGGAACTCAAAAGTAAAACATATGGATATCTAATGATACGATTAAGAAACAGCATAAGTACCGAATAACTTGGCTTTAGTGCATGTGCAGCAGCTATGTAGATTGCCGACTGGCTGTATAACTCATTGGGCGAGACCTCTTTTGCACTTATTGGCCCCCCTGTTCTTGACATGTCCTCAGCTAATCCATACTGCAAATGTTATCACACAATAAGATGGATCACCATTTGTGGAACTTTGCTTGGATCAATTAAAGTAGAAAAGGACAAGGCATGCGGTTAACCAACCAGGACGGTGCCAAGGTTGTAAATTGCCCTATGGAAGTCAAACTGTAATTGTATTGCTGCTCGGAACTGCATCAGGAGGCAAGTAAAGGAACCAAATAAACATGATAAGTAAAAATACAAGCTTCAACAACACACCATTATTAATTGGTACACGGGTAATATTACCTTGCCAATTGCCGTTCTCACTATGCTTTGCTTTTCACGGGCAGGTACTATGGCACTCAGTTCCTGAAATGCATCCAGAAATTAGTCCTCCATCAAATCTTCAAATCCAATAACAAATCCTTAGTATAATCAAATGTTACAGATCTAAGCACTGTAATCATCCTTAATGTAGAACAGAAAAGAAGTATAGAATTCTCAATTTGAAGAAAAGTGTAAGCACCTGCAGAGCAAGACCCCAGTTGTTAAGTGCCTGCACAAAGAATTTAATGAAATTAGAAAGGTAAACTTGAATACTGAGTACATTAAGAGAGAGATCACACATGTATATATGCACAAAAGAGATTAATATAACATGGTACCCAAGAAGAATAGTATGTGTCAGATAAAGGAATGTATCAGATTTATTATTTTGGTGAAATAAGAATGTCGGGATTAGCATGTGCTGAGCATAAAATTAGTTCTCCAAATTACAGGAGCAGCATGCCAGCAACTACAGGACTACAGCTTATGACAGTGAATGAAGAAAATTTTCGGGATACTTTAGCAGGACCACAACTGCCATGAATAGAAGCAATATAACTATTACAGGGAAGAAAAACAACCACATCAAATTATGAAACTTTAGAATAATTAATTTTTTAAAGTTAGAAAAGTGGAACTTTGCGGCCAACAGAAAATATTGTACCGATTAGGCAGAACTCAAGAAGCATGAATAATTAATGGCTTCCAAGATACTTGAAAAAGTCTAAAATATTACCTGCGGACTGTTCCAATTGAGTTGAACAGCCTTTTCATAATTCTTTGTTGCCTGCAATAGATGAGAACAGAGATTGTGAAAATGGAGTGTCATATCTCCCCAAGTATTAAATGGCACAGTCATCATATTTTTGTAAGAATGATCAAATAATAGCAAGCACTTTGTTTTAGGATAAGTATCCACAGACATATTAGAAAAGATGTTTTCTCTAGGAGTCTATACTGGTATTGTTTAGCAACTAGTATCATATACCTCACATCTCTAATTTAAAATAAAATACAGACAAAAATTTCTTACCAAATAAATGAATCAGTTGTCAAATTTGGCACGCACAGCCGTGAACTTAACAATGATACCACAAAGGCAAACTGTCCTCAACTTCTCTAATTCAGAAACCAACAATCAAAGTGAACCTTTTTCCTTCTTCCATTTCCTAGCTTATCCACTCGGTTCTGAAACTGTGTACCAATGCTTCACTCAGGAAGCACTCTATATTGCCTGAGGCAAAATTATTAACATGACCTAAAAACTACTTTAAATGGATAATATGTCAAGTTTAGGCTTCAAGTTAGAATCACTCATATTTATACCTTCTACAGTCTGCTAAAAGTCCAAGCTAACATCACTAATGGCTAATTACTAATGCAACGGGCAGATCAAGTGCAAGTTCTCATCATTTTTATCATTTCACATATGATATGCATCAGAATAAGAGCAGAATAAAATAGTAAGCCATAAAATAAATGCAAAGGCCAAAGGTACAAAATGATACAATTTTCGGGAAATTTGAAAATAGATAATACTTATAAGCCARCAGATAAGTTATGCTTAAGCATCAGATGTTCAATACAAGATGACAATAACCACAAGAATGACATAGCTACAAGGTCAAACCTGTTTCCAAAATTCCTCAGCTTCCTTTGTTCGACCCCGAATCTTTGCCCGATCAGAGATTGCTATAGCCCAATTATAGTAAGCCTTACATGTGATGAAAATGGAGTTCAGGTTTATATAAAGCTAATACTGTCAAAGTTCAGTGTTTTAAGATTGAATTCATGTATACTATCTATTCAGATAGAGGGGGTAAAAACAACAGTACAGCAGCTTTATACAAGCATGCYATGATTTCCATGTAAACATTTCTTTAAGAAAATAGAGCATTCAATTTTTCTGACGAATTAGACAGCATGCGAATGACGATTGATTATAATACTAAATTGCAGAATGGATTGGAYCACAGATGATTCAGCTAGTTTARTTGCAATTTGGGCCTTGTTCCAGTGGCACAAGCTACAAATATCAAACATTCAACAGAATCAAAACACAGAAATAATACATACGTCATTGAGTGTAGGGCAAAGACGAGTAGCCTCTTCATATTTACGACATGCCTCTTCAAGCAATGCATCTTTGGAAGGTGAAACAGAATCTGGGCTCACATTATCTGCGCTTTCCTGCAAGGAAATAAAAAATTGTGGAATGTTATTAGTGAGTGCAGAAAGAAAACTTTGAAATATCTAATATGTCAGTGCAGTACTCCAAGTTCATAGCTCTAGTATATCTTTTAAGTTGGAAACTGAGTGTCCAACAATCTGAGAGGGTACCAAGAATCAATCATTGTGCTTTAGATACATTTACGATTTGTAATGCGAATAAATACTGARGAGGTAATGCAGTTAATTTATAATAATAAAGTAAGGAGGTTTACAAGAAATTAAGCCAAGCAACTATAACAATAGAGAGAGGATAACATAAATGAATTCCTAAAATATCAATGGTCCACAAATGGCATATGAATATAATGCACCAGACTAGACCTGAAGAACCAATGCCCAATTATAGAGTGCATCATAGTCTTCTGGATTTCTCTCTAGTGCACTGGCATACCTGCATTAAAACACCAGGAATTCTTTAAAAYGTACATTTGTTTTCACCAGAGATTCTCAAATAGCTTTGAAAAGAAAGTTCTCTTAGGTACTCCATTTGGCATAATGGGATTCACATTTCCAAAACTAAAATGTGATTGAATAAAAGTCGAGCAGTAAGGAGATGTCGCACTCAAAGAATACATCTAGGAGCAAATTGAGCACCATCCAGTTTCCAAGGTATCAATAATGGGGGTAACATTGCAGAATCCATAAGAAGAACAAGACACGCATATCCAGAACGGTAAGCAACTATCAAATTTAGCAAGATTGGAAGTCTAACAAAAAGATTCAAACTCTACTTGTACTAGAAGAAAAGGAGAAGGAAAAATGAAGAAGCCCTTTTATGTCATAGACATCTGGAAGAAAAAGAAGTAAACATCTCCTAAATTTTAAAATAAAATAACCATTACCGATCTCTAGTGCAAATGGATGGCCTACCTCTTTGCTGCAAAAGTAAGAATGCGTTGGCGAGATCGACCTTCCTCATCAGCACCTGTCACACTATCGAGCAATTCCATTGCAGCATTATTCTGGTGGTCATTTTGCTTTGGTGTGCTCTCCTGACTGGAACAATTAAATTGCATAAGGARCATGGGCAGTCAATGAGCTAAAGAAAGTAAGAGATCAGAAATGATACAACTCATCATACCAAAAACAAATCACATGCAAAAGATACATATCATCTTGGTGTATCTCCTGAATCAGTAGGAATTTTTTCTGAGTTCTAAAGAATTCATAAGCCACATGAAAATGGCCATGTATCTTTAATATGTATTGTTGAGAAGATCTAAGTTTAATTTAAACAAAAGAATCAGTTATATTAAAGAAAGAAGCAAGTTTTATTGGAAAAGGAGGTAGTTGGATATAATTCTGTTTCTGAATACTATAAAAAGTTATACCAATATTTAAAAATTCCCTCCATCCCTACAAAGATCCATATTTGACTTGGCACAAGGATATAGGAAAGCATTTGACCACCTAGCTTTTATTACCTTAGCCATATTATGAGAGTCTTTCATGATGACAGTTTCACATCCATCATGTTCTTTCCAATTAAGGCTAATGGTGTTTGGATAGAGAACATGTTAATTTAAGAAAAGTTAACATTTATTTTAGAAGATCCTTAAGCAAGTGAAGGCATTCATTTTGCCTTCTGTTTATTGGAATGAATTGAGGTGATTAGCAGATAAATCATCATTCATCCCAGTGCGAGATTGGAAGAATTCCCTGCAGATACATTTTATCTAACCTTCATTATCTAGAATGTGATCTCGTTGCTCATGTGTCTATATTTCCAAGTGCAAGTGCTCATTCTTTGAAAGGGAGAAAGGATAATGTAACAAGAATTTCAGGTAACTTTTGATCATTCATTCTACACCAATTTCTTGAGATTAAAGTGATTACTTCAGAACAAAAAAACAAACATAGTATTTGAAGCGTACATCCCTTCTCTAGTGTTTTTCCATGTTTTCATCTCCAACAAGCAATGCATACAAATCATGAGTAGTTAGTCACAATTGCTTGGCATAATACATATTTACAATCTTTATCGTGTTGCACCAATGTTTCCAATCCGCAGCTTCGGAAAGCTTCTTACAATAATAATTCTCTTTCTTTTTTCTATATGCTGCTTTTTGGTAGCAGCCTATCAAGTATGCAGATCCTGATAGAGCTACATTTCACCAGCGCTTACAAATCAAATTTTGTTGAATAAATGATGCTCAAAACTCAACTACTCTAACTCAAAAATAACAGAATTACTGATTTCTATCATATTTTCAATAACCTATGCCCGATAGTGTATGAAGTTCAGATACTTCACAAGGAGATATGATGACACCGTCTATTTTAAGAATGCATCAGTTTCTATAATGAAATCCAATCCTTACAGCTGCAAATTGTCATTGCTACTGAGGATCAAAACCTAGAAACTCAAAACAACTTCAAGACGACATTTTTGTCATATGAAATTCAAAGTGTTTTTTCCTGTCCCAACCCATCGACCGAACTTGAATTTTTTTAAATAAATAAATAAAATCTTTAATTAACTGACCTATAAGGAGTACCAGTCTCTCTGTTATCAGCTACGGGATCTTCATTAGCTCCACTATTCTTCAGCTCATTCAACAATTCTCTCATCGTAAACGTTCGATTGCCTTCATCCTTATTCAGTTTTGAATTGCTCTCGGCATCGTTTGATTCCACCTTACCGCCAGATTCATCGGTTCTACGATCTAAATGTTGCACCTCACTTAATTGGCTTGGATTTTCGTCAGATTTCGGAACCTCAGCATCGGTTGGTTGCTCTTGATTCGGGAGACCTGCATTCTCTTCTACTACTTCACTTGGAGCCACATTCGTCGTCGATTTATCATCATTGTCTTTCAAATCCGGATCGACCTGTGACGCCTTGGCTGCCGCCATAGGTTCTGCTTCGGGCTCAGTTGCTTCGTTCTGTGATACCGATTGTTCAGCGGCAGACGACATGGCAACGGAGGATGATGTAGGGTTTCAGGAACTATAACGTTGAGGTGTGGCCAAAGTATCAGCGCAGAGAGAAAGAGAGATCTGTTTGTTGTATGCAACGACTACTGTACTTAGAGTGACGGAACAGAGACTATTTTCGAACTCTACGCAAAGCTGCAGTATTTACATTCACAGGCAGCCATTTCGCCTGAATAAAAATGTAAGCAAGATCATGCCTTGATGGAGGAAGAAGAAAATAATCTCCCCTACCACTATTACGACAAATAACTTACTGAATTACTATTTGTCTTTTTTTCCCTAAATTTTTCTAAATTTCGAGAATACCTTGAAAATTGCCTCCCGGAGGCCTATTCATAGACTAATTCAAGCTTCATTCAAATTGCTTCTATAAAATATAATTATATAATTTTTTAATTTTTATTCATAAATGAATTCAAATTCAATATGACTATTACTTTTAAAAAAATTTAATCCTATTTATCAACTAATTTAAATTCAATTTAAATTATATTTATCATGGCAAAAAATGTCATCGTTGTCATACGGACCAAHTTGCTGAGTTAATTACAATTTATCATTAAACAACAATGGAACCCCAAGTACCTTGACAAGCTATAGGTCTATCGAAGATATAATTATAGATCAAAAGTAGACATCTCATAGTAGAGGAAACTCCTATCATAGTGAACCTCTTTCCTCCTTTTCATTTAGCAAGCAAAGAAACATCAGCCATGGGTAGTTCTGCAGATGTTTGTATTCGCGCATAGAGAGAAAAAGCTCCTATCACCTCTGCCCATTTCATGCTATTAGGAGAAGGAGAACAAGGGAAGTTACATTACCATTGTGTCGAATCTGAAACAAGAGGGTTGTGGCAAGGAATGAAAGTAAAAACGCTTGACTTTTTATGTCGCCACTTCACTCAGAAAAGCCCAGAGTGCGGGCAATACACCAGTAGCACTTGCCTATGGCGTGCTAGTTCCAGAAAGAAATGACTCTTGAGGAATACCCCAAGTTTGGGAGCGTTCCCCTATAAAATGTAAGCAGCAACGAAATAAGAACTTAGAGGAGGGGAATTTGGCTTTGGGGGGTCAAAGGAACAGAAAAGATAAATAAAAAGAAACAAATGTTATGTGAACGACAAAGTGGGAGCAAAACCATCAAATACTGCCTTTTTCCTAAATCTTATCATGGAGATTCACCACCAAGTCATGGGCATCATCTAGGAGCTTCCAAACGTCCAGATGTCCAGCCATACTATTGCACTCCTTCATTATCTCATCCATGCTGCTGTACTTTTCTATAATCAGTTTCCTTCTTTGCAGCACACAGGCTGCTATGGCATAAAGCAATAGATCGTCCGTTGGAGGGGCCCTCAACCTCATCCTTCCCCAAGCAGATTTTCCGATTCCGGCCCTGATTGCTGCCTGATCTGCCCACATTACCTCCCACAGGCAAAGGGTCTGCTCAAGATCTAATTCTCTTCTGAACAGAACTACTACCATTCTGTACACAAAAAAACAATCCTCTGCCTCGAGCTTCTCCAGATGCCTGTATAGATGTGAATCCTTGCATTTTATGATTTTTGACACGATATTCAATTGTCTGCGAATTCCCACTTCATCAAGACGGAAATTGTGCCGAGCTTTCCGCATGAAACCCACAAAGCACCAGAAGGCTTCATGATCCTCCTCAATCACTGAGACAATTGGAGAAAGTAAATCACTCATTCCCTGGCAGTATCCAATCTCAGAATCATATAATGCATAAGCTTCAAGGATGGCAACGAGACGAGCAGCATGAAAAATTCTGCTAGGCTCTAAATGATCATAGTCCTTCAATCCAACACTCTCTGCTAATTGACATGCCCTAACCTCAGATACTGAAGCCTGAGAAGGTGAATAAACAGTCCATTCACTATTAGCACGAATGGCATCAAGGCGTATGATCCTTTGCCATGTAACAAAATCTTCTGCATGGCATCTCAACAAASTATCTGACTTGTGGAGARCAAAGTCAGAACCCTCAATAATATCATTGTCTTCTGTTCCTTCTGGCACTAGGAAAGGCTGCGTCTCCTCCTCAGGCTCATCAGAGGAGTCCGAATCAGATGACTCTGTTTCAGATTCAGAGATATTGTCATTTGTCATTCCACTTTCATCACCATCCCGCTCTGCTAATGCGTTTGCAGATTGAACAGCAGGGCAGGTCATAATTCTGTTGGAMTCCTCACATGGCAGGCTTACACCTTCAACAGAAAGGGAACCCCTAGCACTAACAGCTTCTAAACTAGGAGAGTCTATCACTTGACTAAGATCACCAGAGTCCTCGTTGCTGTCATTTCCAGAAGTCTCCTTTAACTTGAAATTCTTTTCACCACGTTTCAAAATTTGACGGCATTGTCTACGCAGGCTCACATACTCTTTTCTGCAACATTAATACAGTAACAGATGATGATATTAGAACAAATACAATAAAAAATTAGCGARTATGGATYATKATGCAYGAAAAGGATAAGGAAGTCAGAGTAACAAATTCCCTTCCAGAATATCTCATAAATCTCAAGAGAACAAAAAGAGCTACCTCTTTCGAGCCTTAATAGCACTTCTTTCCTCCTTTGTACTCTTCACATCATAGCTGTAACAACAAAGTAATCAATTGAGGCAAGGACTCCCATACAAAAGAAAATCAAAACAATGCAGATGTGAAAGATGGACAGCAATCTATTAGAAAAAGGCATATAATTCAGTGTTTTCTAGCATTGGAATGATTCAAAAGAAAAAGAGCCAACATATACAACAATCACAATGTCAAAAAGGATTGAGATGTTATATACAGGCTATAACAAGATAGTAAAGCATCCAACTGCCACTATATCAAATCAAAGCATCTGGTCCAGAAAAACTGTATATCAGACTTGGGAGCTATTTGCTCCGACCCAATATGAATCAGAATCTCTAAAGGAAAGGCAAATAAATTGCAAAGAGCAACTTTCCCTTACTGAGATGCATATTCCATTCTCAAACTATATGTTACAAAATTTAATCAACAAAAGCCTCTCTTGTACTTTCTAAATCATCCGTTTCAATTGTCCTCCATTTTGCTCTCTGCATTGCGTATTCTCCAAGAAGCTAAAAGCTATCATATACATTTTTTTCAGTCCTCAGATTGACTTTATATCAATATTTTCCTCCTATTTCTAGCTTCAACTTCAGTGATCATCAATTTATGCTTCCAAACGGGTTGAGTATAGTATCTCGCAGCGATGCTTGACCCGACTAATATGTTTAATCATATGTACTAGAATGTGTGTAACGAACACTACTCTTTATTATAAGCATGTTTATTGGTTGTGAATGGGCATTGTGAAGAAATTATCAACCATCCACGCCTTAGCAACGTTTAGGTACTCTAGACTGCTCACTGACCACTTTATGGACCTCTTATGCTCTTTTTCTTAAGGATGTGAAATGACCAACATATCAGCCAGTACTAAAACAACCAATATRATAACTCTTGAGGTTTAGTTTGGACAAAGTAAATGGAGAGACGCTATTGGGTCTTAGCCTGCCAATTTTATTTTCATCAATTAAAGAAGCCGTACTAATGGAACCTTTGAATTCTACCAACTCTCCCCTCACTTGAATTACTCCTAAAAGCTCACATGGACAAAAGATGTAAAATAGCATAAAAGAATCTTCATATCTGATATTTTCTTTTCTGCACACAAACTAGTGGGAACGAAATTTACTTTTCTTCTTTTCTYTACTCACTGAAGTTTTCTTTACCTTCATTTTCATCCTCCATTAAACACCCAAACATCCACTAACAGAATAAAACCAAGATGATCCCTTCAAATGATTTTCTAGGCTTGGCATATTATATAAAATTTCATAGAAATTAAGAGATGCCAACAGTATGTAATTCCTATATGCACCATGGATGCAGCACTACAAGCATACACCAGCTTAGCTATCCCTCAAAGCTTTTAATYTGCAAAGGGAAAAGCAACTCAAAGGACCAGAACCTCAGTTGGAGGAATATATATCCTAGAAACAAGATTGCTTCTAGGGTAAATACAAGTGCAAGCCGTAGAAAGGCGAAACAATTCATTCTGCTGCATTCATGAGKATTTACATATAATTGACAATAGTTAATACCATAGATTTCCTTATCAAATAGAACTCTAAAGACCAATCCTACACGATAAGACATTAATGACATGCAAAAGACTGATTAAGCACTTAGTGATGAGCCAATGATGAAACTACCTCCAACTTCTTGGTTATTRCCATAAGKAGCTTAGCTAAGCAGAAATAAAGCAGAAGCAGTTGACATCAGATGAGCATCTAGATCMAAGAACATGCAATAAATGCAAAAACAAAGAAAAAAGAATCGAAATATTAAGAAAATGACTAWAAAATACAAGMATTCATCCAATGATGAGCAAAGAAGAATATGGACCACTAACCATCGCAGAAGACATCAAATGAAGATGTTGAATCTTATAAGMWATGAATGGAAAGAATAGAAGGCTAATGCTTGAACGTATGTGTTGAGAGGCATTGCAAAATATATCTTATTCAACTAAAMAACAAATCAGATGAAGTAGGTCCTTACACTCCAAGAAGAAAAGGCCAAACTTCTGCTCGTATACTTGGATCAACACCCTGCCCAAATATGTGACCAAACACAAGTTAGAGTAACAGATATGGATAATTTGACAAATTCCGGAAAAAACTACTAAAAATTTCTTTGAAGTATATTATTGCAGAGAGCACAGCTGCTTGTGTTAAATAAGAGTAACAAACATACTCCACTGCGGACTTTCTTCAGAAACTTGACTCCCCCATCAGACAGCCTTCCATCTGGGTCAAATAAACTCTTCCACTGATTTGGGAGCAAGGCATGTTTTCTTCTCTTCCTAGACCATGGTGATTTAAGGCTACCCCTGCCAAGTAAAACACAAAATATGTCATTACAAATGCAGAAACAGTAAGAAAGAATRCTCAATAAATCTAAGAATTATACACYACCCAAAACCAACAGAGAATGCAAGGTTTGACCGATTCAGAACTCWGAAGATATATTTAGTCCTAAGTCTCCAATCAAASCTGAAATCTTTATTATAACTGAAATCGCCAGGAGTGCAAACTTCAATCATGCCCGGAAAAAGGATGTCTCTGGCAAAACTTCGCATAGAAAAAGGAAAGAACGCAAATTCTCGAGAAAACCATGAATTTTTCAACAAATAAACTTAAAACCGAACACCTAAGTCGTACAACTAAATTAGCCATCTAGTTGACTRCTGACTCACTCCAGAAAGAAAAGCCTAAAATTTGCGAAAGGAAAAGAGGAAACAGATCGGGGAAGGAGCATTCTGGAATCCAGATTTCAGCCAAAAAGGCAATTCTTTTACACACAAGGATGAAACATAAGAAGTGGCGAAAGTGAAATCATCAAGAACCAAAAGGAAACAAATGGAAATGAGAAAAGAGTGTGAGGAACTGACCGATCAGTGGAAACTGGTGAGGAGGTCGAAGAAGAGGAGGAAGCAACGACTAATAAAACCGATCTCAAATGAATCCATGTCGACGAAGATGGTGTCGACGGCCGTGAAGAAGAAGATTTATTTGAAGGAGACGACGATAATGAGGTGTGACTCCGCCGCAGTGCCCTCATGAATGGTTTCTCTTGCATCAACATCTACGATTACTTATCTATCTCTAACCTTACACACAGAACACTATCTTTTTTATGTATCAACGGATCAAATGGATCGAGGAGTCTTCCCTGCTCTCTAGGTTTGAATGAATGTTGAACGAGGAGGATGACTATTAATTTGGAGAAACTAAAACAAACTTT
>MEJB01000002.1:7038371-7065330 GCA_001752375.1 Rhazya stricta | reverse complement strand
TGCTTTACTACTAGGTAGCAGTAGTAGAAGAAGTAGAGAGAAGAGAGAGAGAGAGAGAGAGGGAGAAGAGAGAAAGGAAAAGCATATTCCCAGGTTTTACAACCTCATACTAGTAGCCTTCTTTTGAGTGAAGTATTTAGACGAAAAAGAGGGCGGATGTTTCGAGGGTCTGTTCCCTAGGAAAAGTCAGAATATAAGGGAGGTTAAAGTAGAGAGAATAAGTTGCTAGATTCCCAAGTACGGGTATGCCCCCTATATCATTTTGTCATAGTAAAATGTCTACCTGATGGTGATAAATTCATATACATTGGCCATGATCGTTATGTAGACCCATCCGAAATGGAAACACCTACTCACCCCTTTTTTTCAACTTCTAGTTTCTAAACTAGTACATATTTGACTTTTAAACTGATATTTACGAAAAAGCTTTACTTTTAATACTTGTATCTTTAATTAGACTTTATATAGAGTTGCTGCGCTTAGTTTATACTCACGCATTTCTTTTTAAACATTTCTTAACTTGAAAGAAAATTTACATCCTACTGTTCATTTGCTGCATAGTTATCGGTATAACTAAACTAGTCTATTAAAATTATTCAAAAGAGTGAATTTTTATGTAACTATTCATTATAGCTTAATTTCGGTCGTTAGTGAATATATTAAATTTTTACTTTTATTTTTCAATAGTAGATCAGTTGTAGCATATGAGAGCGTTGACTATGTAGATTACATCTGATTAGTACTCAGGCGTCAATGCAAACGTCATACGCAGATTACAGCAATTCTGATAAATTGCGGAAGAGTTTCCCTTTTATTTCTTCAAAAGTTCAGATCTAGTAAGGTGTAGTTTACTAGTCTTATGGAGCGGTTGACTATGGCGGATCGCGCGATCCGAACTGCAGTAGGCGAAGGATTGTCCAAATAACGCGGCTCACGTCAAGATAATATTCGGTAGTACAGGGCTACGGATTGAAAGTTACAATACATGCGCATCTCTAACGCATCCCAACTTTAATATGATACCGTTGAACAGAGACGGTTTTTTTACCATTTGAAAATAAAATTTACGGTTTTACGGTAGACCTTATAAGACTTCCTTAGAACAAGAAAGACGTATAATCCTATATTATTAAAACCTCGTAATAAAGCCTGCAAAGTAAGTTACTGGAAAATCGCCAACGGTTTATTTCGTAAAAGGACCATTTGAACTACTTCAACTCCTTACACCAGTTATCTTTAAACGGTTTACTATATAACTAAGTAGGTGAAATGTGAAGAAAAAAGTAGGATTTTCTTGGGGGAGAGGGAGAAAACAAGAAGTACTGAATCAAGTTCTATGCTTTTCTCCTGTAGCATGCTAGACAAATCACCCTCTTAGTCTCCAAAAGCAGTAAACACCAAAGGTTTCTTGTCTATTTTGCTTTGCAAAGAAGGCTCCAAAAACCCTGTTACCTGTGATAGTCATTCAAGAAAGAGCAGATCACAATTGGCTGGCTGGTTACTTAGGAAAATAAATGATTTACAGGGTAAATGAATTCAAACTCGTGATACCAACTTGCTGCTGAAAGGCCATGAAAGAACACAGAAAGAGAAAGAAAGATAACAGGGTAAGTAGGCAAGTGGCAAAATGATGGAATAGAGATCACATGCAGAGTTGCAAATATAAAAACTCGGGGAAGGGGAAGAGGGAGACAAAAGAAAACCCATTAATGGCGGACCACATGCCTTTTCTTTGTCTTGCACGCTAGAAGTCACAGGAAATAATAGCACGGTTACGCTATCTTTACTTTTCATATTTAGAACYTATTAAACASCCAAGCCAAGCCCGTCTAGCTCAGTCGGTAGAGCGCAAGGCTCTTAACCTTGTGGTCGTGGGTTCGAGCCCCACGGTGGGCGCTTATTATTTTTCTTTTATAATTGTCATTTTGCAGTTTTTACAATTACTTTGGATCTATTCAGATCCAATATTTTTACTAGATTAATCCATATTGAGCTTTCATTTGGACTCAATACTTCCATTGAAATTAATTTAAATTTAGCTCGAGTAATTCTAATTCGGTTAGAGTTACATTTGTTGGCATTGACATTTATTCTTTAAAATGCCTCATTAAGAGTACAGATATAAAATTAATTTGAATTCAACATGAGTTGTTCTCAAAAAGCTTGATTTTTATTCATGTGAAAAGCCTAATTTGAATTCAGCGTTTTCTTTGGACTCGATACTTCCATCGAGATTAATTCAAATTTGATTCAATTTTTATTTGTAAAGAGTTTTATTTTTAATCAGATATAACTGATTTAAAGTTCGAAAGTGAAATTAATTCGAATTCGATTAGAATTATCATTGCAGAGTTTCATTTTGCCAAAACTTAACCCAAAATTTCTTTTTAATATGACATCAATGTAAAGGAATTTCGAATAGGAACGTGGCTTTGATTTAATAATCTATAATATTGGTCCCTTCTTTGGGTTGGATCTGGATTGCAAGAAAGTTATAATTTCAAGATCTTGGAATAAGACTTTTTAGGATAGGAATGGAAGGATGTGTGGGCTGTGCGGACTCTGGGATAATGGAGGAGGAATCAAGAGATGAATGAAGAATACTTACAGCAAAAGTAACGAAGGCAAAGAAACAAGATAATGATAACCTTGCTTTCCTGCTCCGTCCATCCCAATTCCCAGGAGATACAAGTCAAAAAGGATCGTCCAAAATCWATGATCTGATCTCTTTTGCTTATTTTATTCTCTCATTTTCACCTTCACCGATATGCTGAAAGCAATCAATCTGTGTCTCTGGGTGGTTTCTTTTTAACCTCAGAGCCATTACTCTCAGCTAGACAGATATTTGGAAGGCCATTAAAGAATCATCGAGGCATAGAACACAATCATTTCAAAGAAGCACACTGTGCAGCTTGCGTGATGCTAGTGATCATAAAGAAAAGAAGAAAGAAGCAAAACTTGTTCCTCTCGGCTATCTATGGTAAGGAAAAAGAATTAGGCATTGGTGAGCAATCATCGACAATTTGGGCATTCCTTAGCCGTGGTGGTTAGGTGAGCAACCCATTTAGGCAATTTCAAACCAATAAACTTTTGCAGCTCAACTTCCCCAGACAAAAACTCGAGAATTTTGCAGCTTAAATCACGTATTTAAAGCCAGAAAGACATCAAATTTCATTTCATAAAACACATCAAACACCATAATTCTGATAAAGATCAAGAAAAACGATTGGTAAAATGGCAAGCCAGAGAACAATCGCAGATGAACGTGCAGGTGCAGAAATTGTAAATGGAGCTGAAGAGTGCTACCAAAACTCCATAGAGCTACTGGAAGAATTGGGATTCCCTAAAGGAGTTCTTCCTCTGAAGGACCTGGTCGAGTGCGGAAGAGTCCGGGAGACAGGTTTTGTGTGGATGAAACAGAAAGCTCCATATGAACATTTCTTTACTGGAAGTAACACACTGGTTAGCTATGCCACTGAGGTGACTGCCTACATAGAGAAATCCAAGATGAAGAAGATGACTGGTGTGAAGAGCAAACAGCTTCTTTTATGGGTACCCATTGTTGAAATGAGCATGGAAGATCCRGCTAGCAAGAAGATCCATTTCAAGACTCCAATGGGTATTGGAAGATCTTTCCCTGTCACTGCTTTCATGACTGAAGACGAAAAATACAAGTATCAGAAAAAAGATACTGAATAAGAGATCGAACAATATATGATCTTAATCTTTCTAGTTCATACATTCCTATGTTMTACGAATGTTTGCTCTTGTACTTGTTTTACTTATATACCAGATTTCTATTAAAAATCTTCAAAATTGAAAAGTTCATTTGATTCCATTGTTCGACTGTCATTTCCGTCCAAGTTTAAGGTCTAGCCAGATCGATGTAACATGGTAACAAGAAAACCGATGACGAATCATTCCTCTCCAGATAACGCTAACCGAAGCTGCGTTATGACCGAAAACAATAAAAAAAATAAAAAAGAAAGTAAAAAACCAATCAACTCTGAAAGAGAAAGCGAAAAGCCAGCTTGGTCAGTTTGATCTCTCAAACTGGAGAGGCAATCGGTTTCCATGACAAAGTGATAAAAAATTATAGAGAGAATAAAATTAATAAATATAATTATTATATTTGGTAAATATATATTTTTTAGAAGAGGTAAAATAGTTTTTCTTTTTAAAAGGCATTAATTAATCATAAATGCCTTATGAATAAATTAAATAATTAAATTAAAATAAATATGCATTTTTTTAAATCTACTTCATTATTTATGAATATTAGAATATTATATCCGATTCCTATTTATTATGAATTCAAAGGTAATAGCTAAAATTCCATTTGGAGAAAATAAAAATAAAAATTAGAAGAGATATGATTATATTATGGTGTCTTGTTGTGTGGAACTAGAAGTCCGTTTCGTATGGGTGGGAAAATGACGAATGAAAATTCTTTACTTTCTCAACCACTAGTCTCTACTGCAACAACACTCCTAACTACCAATGGCCGGAGCCTATAATTACGTAGGCTCCGCCGGAGCCATCCCAACCTTCTCTTCATCCACTTCCTCTTACCTGCGCCACCTCAAACGCCTATCTTCCTCCTTCTACTCTCCCATTACTCTCAACGTCAGAACCATTACTACCGACGCTGTCCCATTTGCAATGTCAAACAACACTATTCCCCACCCGTCACTTGAAGTAATCGGTGGAGCTCAAGACTCATTCCTCCCTGCATTCAAAACCCTTCATCGTCCCTACACTCCCTACCCTGTTTTCGCTTCGAATAGACACGTGGAGACTATCTTTGCTGCCTTCTTTCGCTCCCTCCCGGACGTCAGATACCGACGAGAGTGCCTCCGCACCAAGGATGACGGCTGTGTCGCACTTGACTGGGTGGTCGGGGACCAGAGTAGTTTGCCTTCTAACTCGCCTGTCCTCATTTTGCTTGTAAGTATTCTACTATACAATCACAGATCTCCTTCCCGCTATGTACTATTTTTGTAAAATTGGTGTTGTGCTAATCATGCATTGCAGCCAGGTTTGACTGGGGGGAGTGAGGACACATATGTAAGGCATATGCTGGTGAGAGCAAGGACTAAAGGCTGGAGAGTTGTAGTGTTTAATAGCAGAGGCTGTGGAGATAGCCCGGTTACAACGCCTCAGGTACTGTTCAACTTAATCCGACTTTTATCTAAGCGAAGTGGAAGTCTTTTTGTAAATTTCACTCTTTGGAGCTCAGCTTTTAGTTAATCTTTTCGAATTTTTCTTAGTACTCTATTTTTTTCAATACTACATATAGTAGGAGTGTCTGTTTATAACATAAAACTTATCTAGCTAGTCTAGTGTCAGCATCTTTTTTATTTGTGACAAAAGGATATTGTCTTGGAATCAGTTGTTTAATCTCCATTTTGATGATTGAATTGTATGATATCAATCACAAATTGTGGGAAACTTACTTCAAATATGTTCTTTATTTGCTGTAATTTCTTCGCTGCATAACTGGAATAAAAATTTTGATCTGCAAATTGTGGCAGAACCTTAGTGTCCTTACKMGTATTATCTGCAWCTGATTTMTGCAGTTCTATTCAGCATCATTTCTTGGAGATATGTCAGAAGTGGTATCGCACGTCACCTTTCGGTACCCAAAAGCCAATGTTTATGCTGTTGGTTGGTCTCTCGGAGCAAATATTCTTGTTCGATATTTGGGTCAGGTATTCCGGCTAATATAATCTATCCGTCACTTCTCAAATTTGAATCCTTCTCTTTTCTTTAGATTGTRTTTTCTATGCAAGTCAGTGATCTACTGCTTCAGCATAACTTTCTTTTCCTAGAACAATCCATGCACAGTTTATACTGTAGTTAACTAGAAAACAAAAATGATACTCAGTAGATTTAAAGGAGACAGGAGACATTAGGATCGTAATGCCCAAATACTTTTTCCTACACTGGATTTATAGGTAATGTTAGAATGGATTATAAGCCTTTAGGTAGGGTATCATTGTGGTGATTATTCTTAAGCATTTTCAGTTACAAGTATAGAGGCATGTAGCTTCTTCGAGAGGTGGAAAAGATGGAACTTTCTCAATCTCTCAAGCAAACTGTTAAATAATTGCAACATTCCTGATTCAATTTTATATATTTTTGGAGTTGCTTGATAATCATATTAACTCTTAGAAATAATTATTACTCTGCCCCTACATGGTGGAGCTCTTCAAAAGATCAGTTGGAAGGTTATCAGAACTGTCATATCCTTGAAACCACCTGCTGTTAACCCATAGAAGCTCCAAAAAGGTAGATAAGACAAATTCCTTTGCTTGGCCAAATGTGCTGAGCAAATTTTTGGGAATCAATAGTAACTCAAAATTCTTAATGTTTGGAGATTGGTTTTCTCGTGCCCCTGCATGTTCTTCTAGTGTACTCTTCTCAAATATAATCCTTGTTTTGACTTTATTGTGGTGAACCCTTTTCCGTTGACTACTCATCTATATTGTTGCACTTGGCTGGTGCTCCAAACTGTTGAACATTGTATATACAGCGTTTAAATATGTAAAATTGCTGGTAAGATTATAGGAGAAGTGAGGGATTGAGATATTGATTGATGCAACTGGACTCGTTTTAAGTCCATAAATGATGTYGATAACTGCAAGGCATGCAAATATTGCGCTGAAATCCATTTTGTCACTATGTGATTTTTGAAGAAAGCCTTCTTTCCAAGATTCTTTCTGCAGGTTTCTAGCTGTTTAATGCACAGTCRTTTAGATACTTATTATATACAACAAACATACAGATTAAATTGTTAAAGAAAACCTATGCTTACTGCCATGATTAAAACTTCTAACAGAGGGATAAGTGTTATTCCAGAGACTAGATAGTAGATCTTTGTTTTTTCCTTTTTACCTAGAGGAGGATTCAGTGTAGCCCACATTAATTGCTTTAGAAGGGGTATATCTTATAATATATGTTGGATTCACATACAAAATTGAAGTTATGCTTGAATTTCTTACGGTGTCGCGAGACTGTATAAGCTTCTTTGCTGGTTCACTTAGGTGAACAAAATGATTTGATATGGGAATACTTTTATTTGTCTAAACTTGATCTCAAAAGTGACATGCTCATGTTGCAGGAATCTGATTCGTGTGTTCTCTCTGGTGCTGTGTCATTATGCAATCCGTTCAATTTGGTTGTTGCAGATGAAGATTTGCGTAAGGGCTTTCAAATTATTTATAACAAAGCTCTAGCGAACGGTCTCCGCAAAACTTTAAAGAAGTAACTAAGAAATCAGTTTGATTTTTCTTTAAAATGTAACAATTATGTCGTTAACCCTGTTAATTTCATATTCTTTTCTTCATTGTTTGTGCAGGCATGCTTCTCTATTTGAAGAGATCGGAGGGGAATATAATATTCCATTAGCCACCAATGCCAAAACTATTAGAGAATTTGATGAAGCTCTGACACGAGGTGTGCATTTATGTAATCCTGAATAGTGATGGTGTACCTTCTTTTACTGTCTGCTTCAAGGTCTTTCTTTGTTAACAACCGCAGTTTCATTTGGATTCAAGTCAGTGGATGATTATTATGCAAACTCCTGCAGCTCAGATTCTATAAAGAATGTCAGCATCCCTCTGCTTTGCATCCAGGCATGAATCTCCTAATAAATTTATCATATTCTTTAAGAGTGTCTATACAAAGGAAGAGTAACTTATTTCAAACTTTCCTTCTGATATTCAACTTTGGACATCACCATTTCAAGTAAGAATTATGTAAATATGGTTCTGCAACTTTTCTCTTCTAGGGTAGTATTTTCATCTTATTATTTGTACCTTGCTTTTTGTTGGAATTCATTTCAGGACTGCTGAAGAGGCTATTTAACCAAGATTGCTTTCCGTTTTCTAATTTTCCTTAAAAAGTCCTAGGCATTTTCTTATCTGAAAAGAGAGATGCAGATGATCTCAATATATTGTCTAAGATCTAGGATAAGAAGCATAAGAAATGATAGGCATCTTCAGCTTGGCGTGACACTCTTATCTGGTTTCGGTTAGTCCAAGTACAGGTGTTTCTGGAGTTCAATATAACACTTGAAATTGTTTACAGGCGGAAAATGATCCAATTGCTCCTTCAAGAGGAATTCCTCGTGAAGATATCAAAGTATGATATCCTTTCCAAGTCTGTTGCCACTGTTATCTAGTATGCTTTTCTATTGGTTTATTTTATCTGCTCATTGGTTTAATTGATGGTTATTTATTGAAGTTTGGCATTCCAGTTTTTGAAGAATTATATGAAGCAGCACGAGTTTAAGTTTGTTCTTATCTTACATCTGGGAAAGTAGAACCCCAGATAAGTATTAAAAGAACTTGACTTGCTGATGAGATTTGGACTTTATGTTATCTCTTGTTCTCATTTGAAGTAGATTGGCCTTGCAAAGTATCTTAGACATTTCCCGTTCCGACACTTCTTCATGTCACTAATTATCGACCTTCAGTTTCTCCCCACTATCCAAATCTGATCTCTGTCATATGTTATATTTCAGTCTTATGTTGAAACCTTTTACCTTGAATTTGTACATGTTAAATATAATATGTGCATAAAGGTATATAGTATGCATTGGAATATCTCAGCCGTTTTAACTTTTAGGTCCATTAGTTAATATTTTTCAGCAACAMCAGATGAGTTTCTATCCTGTTTTTGCTCTTTGACCTCTCCTATAAGAGAAAGAGTTGAGGACTATGATGCTAATCAGTTCATATCATTTTGTATTTCTGAGAATTGCTACAAGATAATGCTGAGTCTTTAACATTATCTGCTTATGAAATAGTTTAACACTTATAGGAGTATGGGGACAAAGAAAATAGTTCATTTATCATGGAGTTGGAGATTGGTGTATGATTTCGTTTTGACCAGCATATAACAATACATTTATTTGTGTAATTTCAGTAAGCAAACCAAATAACATTGTGCACAAATCCCTCAGCTCTGATATGTTGCTGTTACTGTAGGAAAATCCAAACTGTTTGTTGATTGTTACTCCTCAAGGTGGGCATTTAGGCTGGGTAGCTGGTGCTGATGCACCAAGAGGATGTCCTTGGACTGATCCTGTAGTAATGGACTTCCTTGAACATCTGGAGCAGGCTAAAATGACTGCTGAATCTCGTACTGATCAGCYAGTAAGTGACTTTAAGATTGAAGGCGTGCAGCAGCTTGAGGTATAGCAAGCTAGGTATTCAAGTCCATGGTTTGTTCTATATATGATATGAATCACACTGGGGATTCTGTTGTATCTTTCCAGTATAGTTAACAAAAGCGTTTGAGTATGTACTGTAAAATGTTTTTCATTCACGAAATTTAAGATCAAGCCAATGCATCTCTGATTTCATCCAGAACTATGCTAGTAATGCAATGACAACAATAGTATCTATCTGCTAACAGTAAGTAGATCAGAATGCCTCAATGCAGGCATAAAATCTATAGAAAAGAACAAGCAGAATCTTGCAGAAGTCAAAATGAATGCTTGGTAGCTCTTTCTTGGCCTATTACTGATGATGACAATGTGAGCATGACAGTAACCAAATTTTGTTGGAAATAGATAAAGAATTCTCCAGTTTGAGAGAATGGTGGGGAAAGACACACTAATATTAGTGCTCAGAACGGACAAGGAATCAACCAGTTCTTCACAAGAAGTGGGTCTAGTCTCGACGTTAAAATGGAACGATTGATTGATTAAGTTCAGATTAYAATCTTCTACTTTTACATAGAAATAGATTTTGTATTAGATTGTTTCTTACTGTGCTATATAGATAAAGCAGGCTAACTTTAAGAATAGATTACAAATCAATTCTCTGGATAAGGAAACTTTGTTCTAAGCCAGCAATGACCACAATTCCAAGATCCTCTGAAATGGGAGACCAGTGCCAGTGGTACTGGTTTTAAGCCACTTTTCCACAAGAAAATCTATTCCGACAAGTCTATCACAAATGACGTGGATGTGTCCTATCTCAAAGATACATATGGAAGCTCGTGAAAGGAGATAATTCCCAAGTTGGAGGAATTTGCAGAAGTGATGAAAATGTCAGTTGTTGATCTCGTGTTGGATTTGGCTTTGGTTTGGTCAATTTCTTTGGCTGCTGAGTTCTGACCCAGAGAAACAGGACGTACAATGGCCTCAAAATCGTGGAGAAACAGATCCCCACTGCATTTACCTCCTTATCTGAGCCAAGTTCTTGATCACCTGCTACATATCATCTTCGTTTTCGTTTTCTTCTCTTCAATGTCCACAAAGATGGTCTCGAGTTCCTCAGCATTTGGAGGAATGTCTATCCAAAACTAAAGCCAAATGCAGTCCTGACATGGCCCCTTCATATCCATTTGAATATTCAAGAATCTTCATACACAAAATCCAATCTTATCTAGACTCAGAGGGTAGCTAAAAAGGAAAAGTTACATTACATATACACGTGAAATATAATTTAGACATTATATATATGTCCATATGACTATGCTCCACAGCCACATCTGTCAATATCTTCAATGGTTCCAAAATTCTGTCTCTTTAAACAAATTTAACTCGGGCACGGTGCGTATTCAATGCATTCCCGGAAGTGCAAGGAGAAATGCATCTGCATCTGCATCTGCATGTGCTAGTTCGCAAAAAAGAACAATATAGATAAATTGTCGTAGAGTTGCAGAGATCAGAATAACTTATATCCCTGGATAGCAGATGAGTCTCATATTCCTCCTTGGTCTAGAGTAGTTCACAGCAGTGCATGACATGCTATACTGAAAAGTGCRAACTATTATATCAATACGAATGTCTCAAACACGCTCGCTCGAAATAATTAGTAAGCGGATTAAGTCTTGCTCTATGTACTTAACCAAAGCCAAGTCCGAATTAGTTCATTACAGAGTTTTTGAACGATTCACGGAAACAAGAAACGTAAGCTTTGAACGTTTTTCTTATTAATAGGAGTAGTTGATAAGGAGAAAAAGGAAAAGAACAAGAAAGCTTCCCCCCCTACCTGCAGTTAGAATAGATCAGCCTTAGAAAAACCAGTTTTGCTGATTTTAGCATTCATTCCTATCTTGAGGTATCTTCCAAACCGAACTGTGATAAAACAAAAACCCTCTTTACCTCTTCAATTTAACACTTATACTTTGACATCGAATCTTCTATTATATTCTCTATTATTCATTTATTTTGATAAATGGATACGTAAAGTACATTATGAGAAAGAAAATGATGGGAAAAAAGTGATAAGTACAGGTTCTGGAAGGTGGGGTGGTATTAATCAATTCACATATGTTTACCTAAATGAAAAGAATCCCAAGTCATCAAATTTTGATTTCGGTCACACTCAGAAAGCCTTGCAAACTACCCTGCTTTTGTCTCTTTCAGCTCCGACCATACCAGTGCCATACATAAAACTATGTCTCACAATCTTTATTTGAATATTTCTAATTCCTAATATGGGATTCTTTTTTCATGTATATTTCTTTCTTGAAATAGAAAATAATATTTAATAATGTATCGATATATGAAACATAATGTATTTTAAAAAATAAAAAAATATTTAAAGTGAAATATAACATACTTTCATAAAAAATTATTAGAAAATGGATAATCTAAATATRGGTTTGTTACGGAATTGCAGTGTCACCTAACATTAGTTAACACTAGTTTGGTTCAAGACTAAATTGGTCACGTCTATCTTATTAAAAAAATATATAGTGAAAATATTTTCAAAAGTTCTTATTACAAAATTTCACATGAGCATTTTATAATTTCTCTCAAATCGAACTCGAAGGAGTCAGAATCAAAATTTTAAATAACGAGTTGCTCTACAAAAGGAAAAAACCCGCATCGTATTTAATATTTCCTTGGAAAGAAAAGAATTAATTATAGAGAAAATAATTTGACTTGATAGGTTAATTTATGATAGTTAGAAAAATTAAACAATGCTAAAGATGGAAAAGCAAAGTATTTTATTGTATATATCTTCAAAATTTACACATGATATATTTTAAAAAATAAAACTAATTTAATCGTAACCCATGACGAGAATAAAATATAATTTATTTATAAAATCAAAAGTCAGCATACCTCATTCTATAAATAAGGCTAAACCACAATCTTTATAGTACATTACCAGCACCTTGATATTAGGATTAGTGATCCAAATTTGACCAGATCTGGTGAATTGCTTCCTTAATTTTTCAGTTAATAAATTACCATAAAATTTTAAAAGTATCTAATTAGGTCCAATTTTTATAACCAAAAGCGTGGGAAAGATGCGTTTTCTAGATTTATTAGGAAATAAAAAACGTTCCCGGGGCTCTACCCAAGTTATATAGGACACCATCGGGTCGGGTCTTCCTCTCCCTCTCTCTCTCTTTCTCTCTATATATATAGATATATTCAACGTATGAGAAGTACGCACATAGCCAGCTCTTCCTCAATCTCTTCTCGTCTTGTCAAGCTCCCACCATCTTCTTGCTTCCCCCCAGCTATATCGGAAATGGCGGATACTGGAATCAATTCCGATGTTCTTGTGTCTACCAAAAAGAGGCATGGTTCTGATGACAATTTTGATCGTGATGATTTTGTCAAGCCTAAGAAACACATGAAGCCCGTAATGATATGGGAGGACCCTGCGTCGGCCCTGGCCAATGCTCGTCACGAGTTCGGCGAGCACGGCGGGGTTAACATGTCCATCGAGGCCTCCGCTACCTTTACGGTTATGGAGCCTGAAACCATGCGACGCATGTTCGCCGGAGAGCTTGGTCCTGATAGGGACTTCTTTATATATAGCCGCCATTTTAATCCGACAGTTCTTAACCTCGGCCGGCAAATGGCTGCTCTTGAGGGAACAGAGGCAGCATATTGCACGGCCTCCGGCATGTCCGCTATTTCCTCTGTTTTGCTTCAGTTATGCAGTTCTGGCGGTCATGTGGTGGCGTCAAGAACCCTCTACGGTGGCACCCACGCACTCTTGACGCATTTTCTGCCCAGAGCTTGTAATATAACGACGGCATTCGTGGATGTTAGGGATCTTGAGAAGGTAAAGGAAGCGATTGTAGAAGGGAAGACGAAGGTGTTGTATTTTGAAGCCATGTCTAACCCTACCTTAACGGTGGCAAACATACCGGAACTTTCCAGAATCGCCCACGAGAAAGGGGTGATGGTTGTGGTAGACAACACCTTTTCACCGATGGTTCTGTCGCCGGCGAGATTGGGTGCTGACGTTGTTGTTCATAGTATCACCAAGTATATTAGCGGTGGGGCCGACATTGTTGCAGGTACATTTGTTTCCTTTCAGTCTTCATCAAACTTCTTTTCCTGCTACTAGTACGCGTGTCCTAGCAACGGTTAAAGATTTTCTTGGACCCCAGCGAAGAGTCTCTCATCTTCCAGATCCATCGGATGATGACAAAGCCATTCATCGGAGTCTTTGATATAAACCTTAACCATTACCATTTAAGATTGACAAAGAAAATCAGTTTCGATTCTATAGAACAGTCAAGTGGGGTTGGGTCGGGCGATGGTAGATGAAAAAGATGATGATATGCAAAACTTGGGTAATTCAAGAAAAGGATATTCTAGGTGTCTATATGAAAGTTGATAACAACATTATTCGACTAGATTGATTCAATCTTAGGCCAGATTCTAATCTTGTTTTGTGGGAGATTAGTCCTATGCTTTGTTGTTCTTTTATCTTATAGGGAATGTTAGGTAAGTGTCATTTCGCTGGTTAAGATTCCACAGCATTAAGATTCAGATCCTGATAGCCCAGAAACAAGTCATAAAGTATGTCACATGAAGACTACTGGTGTCACATGCTACTGTAGATTAGTGTCTCTCTTTTTCAAAGAAACTTTTTCTTCAAAAACGTGGCTGCTTCTGCACTGACATCACAGAGAACAACCATTGTGGTTGTGGTTGCGGTTGATGAACGTGCAGAAGCTAACCAAGACATATACGGATGGCTACAATCATCCATGTGATTCCATCTTGTCCTTGGTACCGTGGTTTGTGTCCTCTACCCCTTGAGCTCTACTGAGTCCACGAATATACTCTATAGTTGGTGGACTTGGAACCTACCGTCTCCCGTACATTTGTATGTTAATTTGAATGGTTTATATGATTGATAATTTTGTACGTCTTGGCAGGGGCTGTGTGCGGTCCGGAGAGCCTGGTGAACTCTATGATGGATCTACAGCAAGGTGCTTTGATGCTGCTAGGCCCGACAATGAACCCAAAGGTGGCTTTTGAACTTTCAGAGAGAATTCCTCACTTGGGGTTAAGGATGAAGGAGCATTGCGAAAGGGCAATAGTGTATGCAACCAGGATGAAAAAGCTTGGCTTGAAAGTCATCTACCCGGGTCTGGAAGAGCACCCTGACCATTCCCTCTTGAAGTCCATGGCAAATAAAGCCTACGGTTATGGAGGCATATTGTGTGTGGACATGGAAACAGAAGAAAGGGCTAATCGGTTGATGAATCTTCTRCAGAACTATACACAATTCGGATTCATGGCCGTCAGCCTTGGCTACTACGAGACCCTCATGTCTTGCTCAGGAAGTAGCACGAGTAGTGAATTGAGTGCTGAAGAGAAGACTTTGGCTGGCATATCACCTGGATTAGTTAGGATGTCTATCGGTTATAGTGGAACTCTAGAGCAGAAATGGAGCCAGCTTGAGAAGGCACTTTTCAGAATGAATGACTCAAATTTGTTCTCAAAGMAGCTTTGAATTTCTATGTAAAAAATTTGTGYTGCCCCCGTATTTGAATTTTCCCATGTGTTTCTTATGTAATAGTTGTGACCATTTGGACCTCTGCCTTAAAGCTTTGTATCTTACCGTTTAAGCTAAGTTATATTAGTAGTAGTATTTGTTACGGGTAAGGCTCTCCAACCAGCTGCAGAGAAGCCATAAAGCATGGACGTTGGCCACTAGTTGTGGCCCTTTATAAGATTATTACTCTATTTCAGCTAGTCCAATCACCAAACGGAGACGTTTTGGTTTTTGGACAACCAGAAGCACAGCAGGATACTTCCCAGGAGGCTTATACTGACATGGAAACATCAGCGTCAAGGTCACTATTTACTGATCTGAAAGCTTATTTAACAGGTTGATTCCAACTTCTTAAATAATTATTTGTAACTTATGATTTTGATAAATATTAGTGAATTCTCAAGTAACGCGTGCATGGATATGCAAATTATATGYTATTTCCTCATAATAATACCATTCCTTCTAAACATWTAAAGTAGGTTTTACTTCTTGGAAGGCTCCTCAGTATCTTSAGAGAGGAACTTTGRCTATTGTAATTTATCGGACCAAAGGCTTCTCGGTCTACTATCTTTAGATTGAYGATGTTGAAGGAACAAGACCGTGCAGCTGCTAGGTAGATGTTCGCCTAGGAAGAGCTTTGACATTGAGAGCATTTTCTATTTCACARGAGAGCTTCAGCACCTCCTTGAGGTTCACAGCTCTGTCAACGGAGGGAATCCAAACGAACTCGTGTAGAAGTGACGCTACCCAAAAACTCACTGTGGTCAAACCCAATGTTTTGCTGGGACAAACCCTCCGGCCGGAACTGAATGGTGCCACCCTTAGGCAAGAGCCCATCGCTGARAAGTTGAAGTCTGTTGTGTCCAGTCAAGAACMTTTCAGGCTTGAACSCTTGTGGTTCCAATCAYACTYGTGGGTCTCGAGCAATGGCCCACATATCACCATTGCTGTGGTTCCTGCTGGTACATGATATCCATCTATTASTGCATCAGTTATAGCTAAACAAGCCCATGAAAGAAGTGGCCCTGGTGGAGGCAGTTTCAGTACTTCGTTAATCACTGCTTGGAGATATACCAGCGATGCAATATCAGATTCTTCCACCGGCCGTCCTCTTCCGACCACGTTGTCAAGCTCCTCGTGCATTTTTGATTGAATATCTGGGTGGTGAAGGACCAGCCGGCGAGTATCCATTCAGTCAAGACTGCTACTGTATCCGTGCCTCTCTCCGTGGTCAGAAGAAGAACACGGTTAAAATCACAAACAAAAGGTGCTGATTTCATCTCAAGAAATTCTAAAACTTGATAGAGTTGCTTCACTCTGATTTGCACCAYTCATTTTTACTCACCCAAAGGACCGCTATCCTATCAGGATCTGACAACTTGTTAGGTGTTCTCAGAAAAAGTAGAACATCGACAAAGTCATAGTTTCTTGAACATGTTAAAGATTGAACTTTATGTTCAGAGATAATCCGAGCTACAAATTGGTTCACTCTGGGGACAAGTTGAGAACGTCTGTAACGAATTTTTTGCAGGTCCAAACAAGCAAGCCATGGGAGGTGATCAGCCCAGTTAAGTTTGCCCTAGCAACTTATTACCTTCTTGAACGAGTTCACTTAGTTCATCTAGTTCTAATGTTGCTGCAAATTTTTACGCTTGTAAGAGTATCATTTGGTTTTAAAGAAATCATTGGATGAACCAAGCTCATATATACGTCCAAATACTTTACATTTCACATTGTGTAATGAAGCTCGCTTGAGTATGTCCCGTACCTCGAATTCATCGTCCAAACTTGCAATGGAGGATCCCATTTGAGTAGGGATTTTTCGTCTCTGAGCTTCTGATGCACTGATTTGCCTCGGACAAAAGAGATGAGTGGCTGCAAGTTTTCTTAATGCTCTCCAATATAATCCAAAATGACCGAAACCAATTGCGTGGTTGAACCACAAGCTATAACCAGACTGCTTGATGGGACGATCAGCAAAGACGGAGCTGTTTAATATTTCTTTTGCTACATCAGGATTGCATGTAACAACAACTCGCGTCTCTCCGAGGCTAAAGGCCATAAGCCGCTTTGCTTCAAGTAACTYGGCCATAGCTTTCAGACGCTGATGAGCAAGCTCAGACAAGAGGCTCATGCTTCGAACTAGCGGAACTTCCAGCGGGCCTGGAATTGGTTCCCTCTTTCAGTAGAGATTACCCCAGGCATGGCCACCMGGAAATGCCCAGTASAGCAAKGCCAACSCTAACCAAACGAAGCAGATGAATATGCAAACGAAAGAAATGTTTTCTGGCCATAAGACGCTGGATTTGGAGGTGAGATGTAGAAGCCACAAGCTCTCAGAAGCATGCATTTCTGATGGGATAATGATTCAGTACTATGATTTGAAGTCAAGAATCTTCGCAGGTTGTAAGACTTTCCCTTATTTGGTTCAGACCATGAAGCTGAATGTTGCTTTTTATAGGCTTCGATGATGTCTGGACTTGGAATTTGCAGACATTCAAAAGGGTAAGCAAAGAAGCTCATGTTGCCATTAATCTAATTAATATATATCACCAGTCAAGAATTGGTCAAGAGTACTCAGAGGTTGGCATGTAGCTATATTGGTTTCCCTCTCACCCTTTTTTACCAGTCATCTAGTTGTAAGAATTCGGGACCCCTGCATGGAGTCKTCCTATGCAGCTCTTGAAATGAAGTTGAGACCAGTGATGGCAACTGTTGCCGGCTAGGTAATGAAGGTCCAMAACTGCTAGTGTCGCCTTTTTCTCGGGGGATGCTCCATTTTCAAGTCGAAGGTGACAGTGTTTCTCTGATTTCTGTGTGATGAAAACTAGAAGAAGATGATTCCATGGTAAAAAAGGCATCAACTCGAGATGATTCACAAATGCAACAGACCTAGCTAGACGTTATCCCGGATGACAAGATCAACAAAGTCGTCACTCTTTCACTAAGTCTAAGAGTTGCAAATTGCAAAACTAAATTACTAGGTATTAGGCTTCAAATATAGCTAGGGGATTTGATCATATCTCACCACTTCTATAYTGATCGAGAATTATTGGTAAAGAGTTCTACGAAGCCATTATGATACCTCAATTGCTAGTTCTTAGCCAGGGTTTGTCTCGAATATCTAAGATGCTTATCATTCTAATTAACAACGCCATAACTCACAAAGTTTTGTACCATTATCTTAATTGTTATGATAAATCTACCGATTGAAATAGTTTAAAATCYTTAAATCYCGAGTTGTCCAACRTTGTACTATGGAAAACCCGTTTGTACTTTGGACCAAAAAAAAAAAACAAAAATTTACATTCATGTCATGTTAATAAATATCCTTAATCAATACGTGAATTACACACCAATCGAATAATATTTATGTAATTGCACTAAGCATTGATGTTCCCATATTCTAATTACTTATGAAATCAAAATATGGGAATATCCATGCTTAATATGTGAAGCATTCTCTAAAAATTTAAATAAAATAATATTTATGTAATTACACTAAACATAAAAGTCGAGCTTTTATGTTAAAATCGAATTTATTTCAATCATAATGGAAAAAAATGATTAGGAAAATTATCAAAATTATTTACAACATGGAAATCTATTATCATACTATTCTTTGCAAACTTCTTTCGGTATGAAAAGGAAAAAAGGAAAAAGGAAAAGGTAAAATTTTGGTTTGGGCCAAAGATCACACCCCTGACTACATCTCTATGGGCCAAAATTGCAAAGGTCGGCTCAAAATGTTTCCGGCCCAGATTGTCCGAGTATTGGGTGCCCATCTTATATTGGGCTATCTGGGCTTTAGGCAAACCAGTCTAGTCACCTACTTCCTTATACTCCCCCGCAGAAAACCCTAGCTATAAGTTGAGCTATTTGACAGTGCTTGAGAGCTGTGAAGGCTGTCGTCGGTTGAGAGAGGGAAGAGGAAAGATGCAGATATTCGTGAAAACTCTTACCGGTAAAACCATCACTCTCGAGGTTGAGTCGAGCGACACCATCGACAATGTGAAGGCCAAAATCCAAGACAAAGAAGGTAAAGAACTGGAGTTAAATTTCATATACATCTAAAATATCTATATGCATGTTTGTTGAAATTAGCTGATTTTCCTTTCTTTATTGTAGGAATTCCACCGGACCAGCAAAGATTGATTTTTGCCGGAAAGCAGTTGGAGGATGGCCGAACCCTTGCTGACTATAATATCCAGAAAGGTTACATATTCTCAATGCTATTCTTCTTCTTTTCGTATATGGTTTCTGAATTCCGATTATGTTGCAAGTTAGTGGCTTTTGATGGACAAAGTATAAAAGTGATTTTTAATCAAATATGCAGAATCAACTTTGCATCTTGTGCTGAGGCTTCGTGGTGGAATCATCGAGCCATCGTTGATGGCTTTGGCTAGGAAGTACAATCAGGATAAGATGATCTGCCGCAAGTATGTTTAACTTATATTTTTGGCAATTTTCATTTAATTATTTTCAGCATTCCTGTATAGTCACTATGCTTTTCGTGATAGCTGCGTGTATTAGTCGGGTAGAAGATCGAGATTGTAGTTTTCTCATTCAATACTTAATCAACCACCTATTAGAACGGAGGTACTCGAAAGAAAGGGCTGTGTTTCTACTTGGTCCTTGCCTAGATTGTTTATTTGCCTTTGTCGATAGAATTGAGCCAAATTGCTTCTGATTTGAAAATTTTTGTTTAGGTGAAGATGATCTTGTAATTAGCAGTATGGGTTGTGTAGTTACTGGCACTTAACTAAGTCCAATACTATCATGATATACCCATGCCTCTGTAGATAGGAAAACAAAATATATCTATCTCATTAGATAAAATRTAACAAATTTCATCTGCAACCAGTAAAWTAATTATTGCTATTACCCCCCAACTTCATTGCTGCCCTGTCAAACCTTGAATTGTTCATGTTGTCCCAATCTCTCCATTGATGCATWGACTAATTAGCCTTACAATTGCCTATCTTTGTCATCGGGTACATGAGGGAGACTGTGGCGTCATAGAAGTTTTATGATATGGTTATTGTGGTTTAATTGAAGTTTTGTTCCAATAGTTGCAATATGTTGGTGGTGAGTGAGTGACTGGATCTACTTCTATTACTTTCTCTTCCCCCATTCCCCCCATTTTAATTGTACCTGGATCTTGCTGTCAGTCCACCTTTAGACGCCTATCGTGTTCCTCGCTGAGCCAGTCTCCCGCCTTCAGTGTTGGAAATACTATACTTCTTGTTTACTGAACTAAAGAAATGATGAAACATTAACCATAGAACAATGAGTTTCAAGAATCTGTCTTTGTTCCTTTGTTGTCCACATTTCTTTGGAACCATTTTTTCCAACTATCTCTTGGTTATTAGTCTCAAGCTATGACCAATGCCATAATTGCATCTTGTCCATGTTGATGTTGATATCACCTCGTTATCTTATCCGCGTTATTTATCTAGTTATCCATGTTGTTTATTTAGTTAAATTTCCAATTACTTATAAAACAATATCAAGGAAAACTTTTTTGCCTTGTTACTGCTTATGGGTATGGGCCAATCTACTGGGTGTGTACCTGAAGCCTGAAGAGYGTCCTGGTGTATCAACTTCCTTTTATGCTTCACTGAGAAAGCATTTTCTTATTTATCTGTCATTTGTCTCACATGTTCTTTGGTTGATTACAACTGCGATCCTATGCATGCTGTAGGTGCTATGCTCGTTTGCATTCTCGCGCCGTCAACTGCAGGAAGAAGAAGTGCGGACACAGCAACCAGGTCATTTACTTAAACCAATTGAAATAATATGCTCTCTAGGTTTTACCCAATTGTCATTTACCAGAGATAAATTATTGGTGACTGATTATCTTTTATCTATCGTTTTATTGCAGTTGAGGCCAAAAAAGAAGATCAAGTAGACATATATTTTCAATATCTATCAAGCTTGTAGTGGAAGGCTTTCAGAGAATGATTATTTTGAGATTATGATTTTACACTGTTATGAACATCTTTTGTACCTCCTGTTTCTTCAACTTTTGTGAACCAAAGTTGTTTTTGGCGAAATGGTTAATTGATACAATTATGCTAAATGGCTTCTATCCCATTATTTCATGAAAGCTCTTGTTAGCTTCCCCTCCGGTCATAAGTTCGGCTGCCATCACTGTATCAAGTTTTCGTTTCATTCTTTTCGTCGGAAAACACTGATAGTGGCCAACTTCGAAACCTCTATGGCATCATCATGATCCATTTTTGYTTTTACMTTTTAGACCACGATGAACTGAAGAGGAAAGACGAGTTTAGAGCTTTCGATAGGGTGTCATGGGTACAGGTTTCACACTATGCTACGGKTCTTACTTGGGTTTAGTAGTACAGGTTTCACACTGTGTCACGGGTCTTACTTTGGTTTAGTAGTACGTTAATCAAACACATACAAGTGATTATGAATTATGATTGACGATATCCGTAATAAGCTAATTTGACGATATGCATTTAAAAATAAGAATGTTATTTCATAAAATAATAAAAATTGATACATTGGCAAACACCCTATACATTTTAATCAAAAAATTATAAAAGAAAAAACTGTTACCAGAGCTGTTCTTTCATCCCATCTGTTGCTTCATGGGAAGTAGTAGGGGCCAGTTTGGCATAAAAGGAAGAATTAAGCCTCATATTAGAATTTCTACTATTTTAAGGGTTCAATTGGAAGTAGGCCCAGATTTTGGGTGATAAATGCAATTTTCCCAAAACCGAAAGGGAATAGAATGTAGCTTTCTTGGTGTTCTTGTATGATTTCTGAGGAGCAGAGGACAACGTTGATAAAGTTCCACTMCCGATCTCCAATTCAATTCTCAGTTACTCCCTAGTTGTATTGAAGAAGAAGAGCATGGAGTCTTCACAGAACACAGCCGGAACCCCTGTTAGCGGTGGAGGAAACGGCATGATAACATCTCAGTCAACTGACGCCTCKCCGGTTGATTCAACGGCGACCGCCTCCACACCSATCGACGATTCCAAACAAAATCTTAACCAAGTTATTAATTCTGTACAGAAAACCCTAGGAATTCTCCACCAGCTTTACCTCACAGTCTCCTCCTTCAACGTCGCTTCCCAACTCCCTCTTCTCCAACGCTTGTATGCTACTTACTCCCTCTTGCTCATATACGCTGTTTTTGACGAACTGGTTCTGTTAAAGTTTCCTTCTCTAATTATCTGCGGTTGTTTTGCCCCCCTAATTCAGAAATAATTTGGTGCTGGAGCTTGATAATATGTCGAAATTGGCCGAAAAATGCAACATTCAGGTGCCTATGGAAGTTCTTAAGTGAGTTTTCTTTCCCCCATCTTGTTCTTCTTGAAATCTCCTGAAGAAAAGTTCCTTTCTTTTATAGAGTTCCCTTCTTTGATTCTTCTTCACATGTTCTGAGGACAATTTCCTTTACTTTTCTCAAGAAGAGCCTGAAAGTGCATCAGTTTAAATTTATGAGATGTTTGCTTCAGTTTTCTCTTTCTGGGTGATGAAATTGAATATAGTGGATKGGTATGCAGTTTGATAGATGATGGGAAGAACCCGGATGAATTTACGAGGGATGTTTTGAATAGTTGCATAGCCAAAAATCAGATAACTAAAGGAAAAACCGACGCCTTCAAGGTTTGTTTTTTCTTGTTCGCAATACTCTATTTACTGGAACACTGGATTTTTTCTTCACTATAGGCATCTTATGATGAATTAAATTTCATTAAGAAGTCACCTTTTCTTTTCCTTCTTTTTCTCAGCTAGCATATTTCCAAAGCAACTTTGAGAAGTTTCTCTGTTACATGAAATAGCCTTGCTTAAATGAAGTCTAAATCTACGTTAAAGGTTAACAGTGGTTAGTTTCACTCTATATCTGCTACATAAGTCTGCGAGGAGATTTTCAAATGTTTTACGCYGTTCAATTTCCATTGACAGCTTTACTGAAAGCATTGAGCTTCTTCGATTTGCTTTAGATTTTTCTGTATAAAATACTGGGTACCTTCCTTTTCACAAAGCACATAGTGGGTTGCTTTTTCAGGTGTTCTCGACCTAAAATCATCAAGAGATGAGCAAGAAAATCTAAAAACAGCWATTGGCCTRGAAAAATTGCTAAGYTCATTTTAAGCAGTTATGAAGAGGCCTSCTATAAAATTTATCTGGTTGAAACTAGATTAGAGCAGCTTTATGTGCTTTTATAACAGCTTCTTGCTTCAAGTCTTTGCATTGTTGAAGTCTCAAATCAGACAGATAAATCTTCAAGTATATAAGATAGTGCAAGATAGATACATAGTGTTATACCCTGCTGTCAAGCATTTTATTCCTTTTAAAGATGTTGAGTGGGTATGAGGACATTTTTTTACAAAGTTTAGTTTGAATGTAGTCCATCTTGTAGTATTTTTGGGTAAGGGTCATCAAAGACCATATTGAAACTCTTTTTAACCACAGGAAACTTGTTAGACATTGGAAAAAAAAAAAAATTCTGTTTCTTTCTCACTGAGAAATGTTCAGCTACCACCAGAAGAATATCTCAATTCAACCACCACCATTGAGCATCTCCTCCCCTTGCCTTCCCGTATATCTAAATCAACATAGTCCAAATTTTGAAGTGAGCTGAGGGGCAGTAGTGACAGGACTGGAGGACATTTGGAGTAAGCTGAGGTGGGGATGACTAAGCTTCCTGCTAGGGGACCAACGGTGGCTGGTTTGTGGTGGCTGAAGTATGTAAGGGAAAAGATAGAAAGAGAAAGAGGGAGGCAGCAGATTTGAAGGCAGTGCTTGCACCTGATAAGAAGGGATTGCAGTGGGAAAAGGGAGAAGAGAGAGGGAGAGGGATGCTCCGGTTGTTGTGGCCTAGGGCTGAATAGTCAGGGGCAGAGAGATCAGAGAGGGAGAGGGGTGGCTAGGTGCTAGTGACTGGTGCACGGGTGAGGTGGGGCTGATGGGGAAGGTTGAGAAAGAGAGAAGGTGGGGGAGGTGGGACCTCAGGGATGCAGATGGTGGATAAAGAAGGGGAGGAGGGACTGGAGATAGGACAGAGAAAGAGAGGAGAAGCAGACTTCAATGTCATCTATTTGACAAAATTTTCAATTGTGTATTTCCTGTGAGATTTATGGCAATTCAATGTAATATGAATACTAATATATGTTATTTCTGTATACATTAAAACAGGGCCCGAGGATGAATGAGTTTTTTAACAAAATTTTGTTGTCACTTCTAGTTTTTGTTATTAAAAATGATCAGTATCTATGAGATGAATTTGAACTTACGTTTTATTAAGTTAGCTTTAGTGTATTACTTTTTGGAGGAAACTTGCAGATCTATGGCTGGTCCCAAGGGGAGAGCTGGTRGTCTGGTACAGTCAGGTGTTTGGTTTTGGGAGAGAAATAAAMGAGTGGGTGGAGGAGGATAGTTATCTCTTTGAGTGAACAAATTTTGAATAGGGTGCAAATATTGCCTCCATATTTTAAAATGATAAAATATTTTGTACAAGCAACCATTGAATATGCTGCTATTTCATATAATGCTTCATATGGACTTGCTCACTGTTGATGATAATGATCTTTTTGATGTCCTTTCTGGTGTAGGGTTTGCGTGGGCATCTCTTAGAAGAGCTTGAACAGGCATTTCCTGAGGAAGTGGAAGCTTACAGGAATATACGTGCAGCGTCTGCAGCTGTAAGTTAAATTTGACTTGTTCCACTTGCCATGCTTTTCTATGTTTATTAATATACAGGTGATTACTTTTTCATTAGGGTTGTGTTAGATGCTTTTTGTTCTGTTCTCTTGCTTGGATGGCCAAAAATATCGTTAATCCTGAAATCTTACCATATTACATTTGTTGTTCAACAGCCGGTCATTTGTCCCTGGGGTTGCAGAAAGATTCTTTTAATCAAGAATTTCTGTGGAAATAAAAACTTCTGGAAAACTCTGTGAGGTCAAAAGCGGTCTACTGACTGGTTATTTCTGAATTTAGAATCTAGGCTTTATTTGAATGTGTTTTAACTAAGGGACAAAATATTCTTTTGGTTGGAAGTTGTATGGTATTTTATAGGGCTGAATGCATCATGGCTGCCGACTACATGACTTCGGGTATTAATACTCAAAACCTTGTATCATAATTAGTTAAAGATCTTTAAGGGAGTGAAGTCCTTGTTGACTAATTTGACTTTTAATCATCAACATCAAGAAATTCGTTTCCTAATCTTCGGATAATGAATTTTTGGAGWTATTTCTCTGTAGATCAAGCTCCAAGAGAAAGGCTTTTAATAAAGTTTCATGACTTTGTAAGCTCTTGACATCTTTGCACATAATGCAGGAATCGAAACGCTTTGCACAAGCACAAAGCATGCTACCAAATGGAGATGTCAAGGTGAAGTCTGAAATTTGATTGTATAGATTGTTCAGGAACTTGAGGTTAATATGGTGAAATTACAAAGAGTCTATGAAATACCTACTACYATGGAAATATATAGTTTACATTCTAGAATGTAATAGGAGTGTGCCAGTCCGGTGTGTCTGGTTTTGTTTTTTGTTCCCTTTGGTGAATTGATGGATACTGTAATAAATGCTCGAATTATTTAATTATGATTGTACCTTTTACCCTGATATGCTCTAGAGTACTACTGGCMGCATGTAMTAATCCAATATTGATGATTTTTTGTAAATCTCTTAGCCTTACGGGTTTTAAAAGCTTATTTCCTTTCCAGCTACAACTGAAGGGGTGCAATTTTGCATGCGTATATGGTAGAATTCACTGAATGTACTGAATTATTGATGATGATTGGAGGAAATGGGAGAGGTGAAGGCTTTTAATCTGCCCGTGCGTGTTTTATCTTTCCGGTTCTTACAACCCTTCTCGTCGTCGTCGTGAGTAGAGGCTGTCGTAGTAGTCGAACCTGAGACGTCAGGACGAGATCATCTTCCTTACCACCGTTCCGTATATTGTCCGTTTTCTTCTAAACTCTGTGAGTCTAATCCAGAAACTTGGTAGAAAGTCTGTCTCCGTTCGGTCTAATGCACATTCGTCGTCCGACCGATCGTCCGAACCTCGATGTCCGGAGCACGTCCAACGATAAACCCAAGGTTCTTATATTTCTCGATCTAGATTCAGTTTCGTTAACTCCGTTGCTCATCCGTTGTAGGAATTTCCATCCGATACTATCCGGAGCGGAGGTCATGGCTAGAACTCTATTCTCTTACTTGAGTAGTAGGTCCATCGTTATATTCAAGAGTTGGATAGATTATAGGCTCAACAACATCATATATCAAATTCGCTCCGTGATTTTTACCAAAGCGACTAACAGTTGTCGAACCGTTTTAAGATTCCTTTGACTGGTGTTGTTACCCCCCGGCCTCTAACTCTTTCTCCGTGCTAGTTCAACCCTTAAATACTCGTTCGGTCTTAATGCCTGTTTCTTTGTATGTGTGTGAGTGAGATGTTACTCCGTGGTACGGTCCTTATCTTTGCTACGCCAGCTAATAGGCCCCGTACTCTCACTACCGAGAACCGACCGCCGTTGTTTATCGATTACCGGGGACGAACCTGTAGTGGTCTCTTACCGACGGTCGAACTTAGGTGCTAGAATATCTGTTAAGTCAACAAGTGTCACCACCCTCAAGACTGAGAACAGTTCTCTTATCGACTTTCTTGGTTACCTAAGTTCGACCAAGACAGAGTTTTAGTGACTCTGTCCGTCGCTTAGTCTCTCCTAGATCGTTGGTCGATTGACCTCCTTAAGTCACCTCGACTCTTCGTACCTTCTCTTGATCTGATCGCACAGTTTTATTACGTCGTTCAGGCACTTCTCACGTCCGTAAGGATTGCCACGGGGGTGTTGGGGGGGGGTTTGGGCGGGGGGGGGGTGCGGGGTGTGTGTGTGTGTGGTGTGTGTGTTTGTCCGGTGGAAAAAAAAGAAGAAAGAAAAGAAGAAGGCGGAAAACGAGTAGGTTAAGGACGACGCACGGTTTCGAGACGTATATACCAGGTTCTATGTCGAGAATATGGTACGCTGGTATCTCGTGTCCCTACTTCACTTGGCTTTTTAACACAATACATAGTGTAGGTACCATTTAGAAAAACAAAAAGTCCGCAGAAAATTGTACCCTACCCCTGGGGTATTGAATTTAGGTTTTCTCTGGGACAACACTTGTTTCTTGTTCGATGGAGTTTTTTTG
>MEJB01000002.1:7018269-7038346 GCA_001752375.1 Rhazya stricta | reverse complement strand
TTTTTAAGGGTTTTTCCTCTCTCTGGTGCATTCATCACTAATGCACGCAGGCTGAGTTGCTTACCTTTGTCTATCCTGATCTCCCTCGACACCTGTGGTACTTTTAGGTATCGAAACAGCTTGCGTAGGTAAAGTTTACTAAAGTGTGGTGCACAGTTGAGGTTTGTGAGCAACATCTGAAAGGAGGGGTGGGCGAAAAAGGATTTTAATAAAGAGGTGGTAGTGCTTAGAGGGGGCGGTAGCGGCAACCCCGTCCCGGTCGGTTGTGGTTCGTCTATTTAGAATAGGAGAGGAATATAAAGAAAAAAGATGTAAATAGAGATTTAAATCTCGTGAGTTTTTTGTTGTTAGGTTGTACGAAGGTTTTGTCATATTTAGGCTAATTTCCTTGCACTAGTTTAACACCGTGGTTCCTTCTGTATGCCCGAAAACAAACTTAGGGAGGGTTAGACACGCTACCTACGCCAAGCGAAGACTTCGGTTGCTACACATTCTGAGGTTACTCGTTCTTTTCCTCCTTTCGAGCAGATTACTTCTCATTTTCCCCATATGGTATCTCATATCCAGGAAATTCGGTCATACACCTGCCTAATTTTATGTATGGTTTAGTAATGGTCGTCTCTCCGGGTGGTTTTTTGTATCTTGTACAGGAGGAGACCAGCAACGAATTCCGAGACAAATTTTACGCGTGAATAATGCTTAACGGAGACGTGCGTGTATCTTCGGTTCTTACCAACCCTTCTCGTCGTTCGTCGTAGTAGAGCTGTCGGAAGTAAGTTCGAACCGTGAGACGGCAGAGAGAGATCATCTCCTTACCTCGGTAGTTGTCGTTTCCTTCTAAACGACCTGTGGTCAACTCCAAAATCTCTGGGAAAAGTCATCTCCGGTTCCGGCTCAATCAACAATTTCCGTCGTCCACCCGTTTTCAACCTGATCTCCCGGAGCATCCAACGATAACCCAAGGTCTTATTTGCTCGATCAGATTCAGTCGTAACCTCTGCCATGTTTGTAGAAGTTCCCATAAAAAAAAAAAAAAAAAAAAAAAAACGATACCTATCGGAGCGGAGGTGTCAGCTTAGAACTTCTCTCTTACTTAATGATGAGTAAAGGTTCAGTGTAATTCAAGAGTTGTAATTAGCATATAGGCAACAACATCATGATAGCAAATGCGCTCTTATTTTTACCAAAGGGACTAGGTTTGTTCGACGTAATTCCTCCTTCAGGTTTTGCTGACATTTGGCCTTCATATTTACATCGTACCTTCTGTGGACTATATTTGCTTTCTTTAGCATTCCAGGATTTGCAGTGGAAGGAAATTACCATCAGAATACAAATCCCCTTTCTCCAAACCTGAAAGATTCAGACGGATTTTGAAATCTCTAACAGGCTTGAGTTACATAACTTATCTATATATAATTTGCAGAGATTGATCTGTCAAACTGAACTCCTGTCCAGGAATTAGAAGAGGCTCAATGGACTTATATAGCTCATAMAAGGAATGAAACCAATAAAGGCAGACCATAGTCATGACGAGTTAGAATATTGTGGACTAGAAACCCACAAGGGCAGACATTACGAAACGAGTTTCTGCATTTGGACTAGTCCAAGAAAATGGTCCGTGTTGTTGGGTTTTTCCTCTTTCTTGGAAACACCAAGTCCAAATTGAKCCCAATATCAAGAGTAAGTGGAACTTCTAAAGAACTAAGACCAAGATTTGCTTCTGCAAATGAAGCTGGGTAGTTCCTTYAATCAAAGGGCATAGGCRGTATAGAGATTCCCACGAATACTTTCAAGGCCATTTTCATRGTAAACACAGACACTGTCAACTACCAAATTCCACTGGACTAATCTATCAAGTGCAGAGAATTTTTGAAGGCAAACATCTTCAGAGTAAAAGCAAATCTCCGAAAGAACCTTTTAGCGACACCTTTAGAGATTAAAGAGAAAGTTTGTCATTAAGTGAAGGAAGGCGAAAGCATTCTGACATTAAGACTTGGTTGAGGGTGCATGAAAGTAGATTTCGTGGATGATTTCAAGCAGACATGGTGGTTATAAAGTCCCTAATCATGTTTGTCAGCAACATACCAACACCTTCAACTAATCCAGCAACAGTAACTGAATCTGAAAATCTAAGGCTTCATGTTCCTYCAAAGCATAAGCGAAGAAGTTGGAAACCAACTAAAGGAAGTAACATCTTTGGACCGGTTTTTGATTTTCTTTCTCTCCTTCTGGTGATTCCTTACTGAGTTCATCCCCAAAATGTACYATGTAAGTAATTATGACCAAACTCAAATCAAGGGTTGAGGTTAATTAGGCTTGAAAAATGGTTTTGTTCACATGATGTGTATTCTTTACATTAATTATAAACCTAAGCTAAAACCTTATATGCTTTGGAGTTACTTGATTAAGCCACATTTTGAGTTAAAGAAGCACTTAGACACCAGCTAGCTAGGAGTACTGTTGATTCACAACGACAATTAGAGGAGAGGCCCCGACACCAGCTCATGATATTCCTTTTAGAACAGCCAAGCCGAAGGGAAATTCAAGGATTCTATTGTTTGTGTGTCTGTGTTTGTAGTTTCTTAACAAGAATGGCATTCAACGTTAGACTCTACTTCAAAGTTTCTCCTTTGTTTTGTATGTGAAGAATCTTCTCTCATCAAAAAATTAAATCAAACCTAAACTTTGGGTTGTGAAAAAGCTTGCAGAAAAGGCAGCTCAGCTTTTCCACTTTTCAACTACTCCATGCACCTTTTGCTAACGTTATTGCAAAATGATTAAGCATCCCAACAAAGGGAAATGTTTAACAATATTAAACTCTTCATGGTAAAGGTTACAGATTTAATATTTTTAGTAAAAACGCTTCCTTGCTTGGATCAAATAAGCATGGAAAATAGGGCCATAATGGCCAAATAATCAGCCCTGTGGCACCAGGTATCTTCCATGATTGAAGAGACCAAAGCAAAAAGAGGAGGAGACACACTGGACTAGGAGCGTAGACTAGCAAAAGTCAGGGGTGGTCTACTCTATTGGTCTCTCTCTCTCTCTCTCTCTCTTTTTCATATGGAGGATAAAAAATCAAGGCAAAGGTTTTGGTTGTGGAGTGGGTAGGTCAACCGAAGTGAAGTGGAAAGAAGAATGAGGTCAAAAAGAGTTGCGGGTTCTTGTTTTTCCACATAGGTCAAGAACTGAATACAAAATGGCAATTTTAATAGAACCCCAGTTTGGAGACTTACCCATTAATAGTTAATAGAATTTGAATTTAAACATAACAAAGCAAGAATAGAGTACGAAACTGAGATCTGCTAGCTAGAACACAAAACAAGATCGGCAGTGTAAGCCTGAAGAATTCAAGATTTACGGAACCGAATAGGAAAAGAATCCAGATCAGACACAAGTTGTGCTGTAGCATTATTTGACATGATGTATCTTCGGGAATCAAGGGAAAATAAGCTGTCTTTAACACATCCTAAACTTGGATTCTTTCCTGCTTCGTTTTCCAATTTCCATAGCTAAAATTTTCAAGAATGCAGACACAAAAACAAAGGGTCGATGAAACTGGAAATGACTCATCCATTTCTGTCGGCTTCTTCAGTCTCTGATCAAAAGATTTTTCTTTTTCTTTGCATTTGTTACAGTAGAAAACAAATCAAGAAGCCAAGCACGACTGGGAAGAGACCATAGTCGGAGAAATGGTGGTGAGAGCACTTGAGGGCTGAGATTTAACTGGACTGACGCCAGCTGATGAATTCTGGCTTATCTCAGTTCACAGAACTGTGTCTTCGGTTTGTTCGATGCTATCCCCCGCAAGCTTAGAAAATGAAGTAACGCACAGAACGAGGGTCCCCATTTTCATGTTAAACATTTATTGCAGTAACCAGAGAAAATGCAAAGAATTAAACAATGTGAAAACTCATAATCTGCTACAAAGTTCAAATCAAAATCAACGTTGTTTTCTATTTCTAGTTAGTTCAACAAATTGTTCTGAGTCATACCTATGTGCTATGGGCTAGTATTGCCCAATCTTTTTCATGGCTAGAGTCAATTTTGAAGTCTACTAGGTGAAAATCTAGTATCGAAATCAACAAATTAGTTGTCCCCTATCTATACAAAAGCATCACGAGGCATTCGAGGGTCTCACCTTTTCTGTCTTTGGTACTAGTAATTATTTACTTATGACTTTGAGAAGAAAAATAAGCTGATGATCTGATTAGGTCAGGATGATTTTCACATTCACTTTATCTAGATTTTGRTGAAAAGTAAATAAAAGGCATTCACAGTACTATCTCTATCTACTAGAAGACGAACATTCGTTACTACACACTTTCTGCTACACTAATTAAAAAATAATATACATATGTATATATATACATATACTTAATATTCCTCTGAATTTAGGTTTCGATACACTTTCTTATTATATCAATCAAAGTACGATATGAATATATATATATATATGTTAATGATATATACATATCGTGCTTTTATTGATGGTAGAAAATGCATAGTAAAAAAAATACTAGAAGATCAAATAACCTTAAATTTATATACACGTCATGCTGTCATAAACTTATTGTGTAAGAGAGAGTSTATTAGAAAATCTGAACCTATCAATAGTCCGCATATAGATTAAAGAAACTATGGATGTGATTAAGTAAAAATATAGAAAATTAAATTAATATTATCATCTACTAATATAGTTATTTATAATCGTACTTCGTTGAACTTATCATTAATGTATGTGAAAAAAATATTCAAAATGCTCTTTAAAAGATTACATTGTATAGTTAGGTCGAATAAATATTTCAACCGTTTGTGAATCATCCAGTATTATTTTATTAAACATTTGTTCAATTACTCGACAAGCCAAGAATAGCRAAGGTGGGACAACGACTAGTATCAAAATATAAAAGATTAAGTTACTATTATCATCTACTAATTTAAATACTAATAATCATATTTTGCTAGAATTATCATTAATTAATGTATGTAAGAAAACATACAAAACGCTTTTAAAAGATGACGCAGTACGATTAGGTCGAATAATCATTTTTCGAATAAATATTACTCGTGAAGTATTATTATATTAAGTGTTTGTTCAATTATTCTTTTATCCGTAAACATATTATCGATACGTCATGAATARTGAATAAAAAATAAAGACAAATATGGATAGTCGAAACTCTTGAAAATTTGATACTAYTAAGATGTTTTTAGATTATAAGATATTAAATATTCGTCTTATAATTTAAGGGCAGGTAAAAGAATTGTCTCGATTGCTGGGACTAGGACTAAGCTCATGTGAGAGGTTCCTTCATCTCCTATGCATTGGAGTGCATGAGCTAAACAGGGACGACAGAGTAGAGAAATGGGCGTGGGGACCCGTGGGGGASGGGGATGGGGGCGTGAGTCGTGGTCATTTCTGGAACCAACCCTGTTGCAGTTGTAGGGCCATGGTGTCTGTTGCTTTGCTTTTATGACTTTGTTTGTCCTTTTTCCGCACCCTTTTCCTTCTCCATCCTTTATTTATCATCTCTATCGCCCCCTCATTCTCACACACAGCTCAAACAGATATCTCTTCTTCGTTCATTCCCCAATATCAACARGCTCTCATGATCTTTCTTTCTTGCTTGCCCTAGTACTAGTCCTAGTCCTAGTCCTCTCTCCCTTCTGCCTTTCCTTCTCCTTCTGTAATCTGAATCAGAACCCAGGATTGGGATGAAATATAGGATGAGGAAGCTTTTATCTTTTGAGGGGAATGTTGTCTGGTGCGAGGCCACCAACTAGATCTATTCATTTTGAGATGTCCTCTTAATTGGTCAATAGATCAATCTGTAAGTGGGCATGGATCCTGCGTTAGTGTCGTCGGACCAGGCTTCATTCCCCCCAATTGTTGCTTCCTCGCACTAAAGATGACACCTTGAGGGTCTTAAAGAAATTACAGATGCAAAGGTAGGTTATGCTTTCTTTGTAAATGCCTTGAGTTTGTGCTTTGCTAAGTGGGTTTTTCATAGCAGATGAATCTGGGTCGTTTGCCGAGGAGCAGATTGGAGTAATGATGAAAAAGTTTTAACTCCTACTTTCTGCCACAGAAAATACAGAATCAGGTTATACTTTAATCATTACGATCTTCTTTTTTTCCCTAACTAGATGCTATCTTATGAGTCTGTGCTGGGTTTCTTTTGTCAGTTAACCCTATCGGAGTGCTGATTTTCTCATGATGGCTTCAAGAATCTGTCCTGTCCGTTTCTGCTCTTATCTGATCTGCATGCCCTTTATTCCGATTGACTTTAAAACCATCATCATTACAWTCTTGACATTCATATTTTCGTCTCACTCGACTATTTCAGTATTAGGGTTTTTGGACTCTGTTGTAGAAACTTCAGATTCGTTGTAATCATATGCAAAAGAAGAAGAACTTGCATTAAGAACACCTCCTCAATACCCTTTTCAGTCACGCTGTTGAATTATTTTTGTGTCTATTGTAGATCTAAACCTATCGGTTTTCTCTGAAGCCTTGAAGAAAAATTTCCTTATATGTATTTTATGTTCTACCAGTTATTTTTTGTTGGGATACGAGTGGCTTTGTCTGTTTAACTGGATCTACTGATGCATCCTGACTCTTGAAGTTGTTGCTTATTCTTGTTTTSATTCTCTGCATCTATAGATTTACTTTCTCGTGGTAATGAGCTGATTGATTAATCAAATATCGTTGTAAATGACTGTGGAAATGGAGATTTTATACAAGTTTTTACTCTTGGTATGCTTCAAACTTTTTCATGTAATTGCATACCTAGCCACATTCTCTTGCACCGAGAACTTTTCCATTTTTGTCCTCTTTCTTTGGATATGAATTACTATTTCAGCGTCATCACTTTCAGATATGGATGTCATCTCATACTGGTGAAAAGCTTGCAAATCACAGCCTCAACCATGGGGAGAACATGTTTAAAGCTAGTGTACTATTAGCCATCGTTTGAAGAAAAGTGGACGAGTAGTCTTTTAAAGCATTCTTTGATACACGGGAATTTGTGTTTGAGAAGCAACCCTCTGTTCACCAGAAATAATGCTGATCTCATTGGACAGATTCCAGAAAAGATGGCTTTTATTCAGCTCCAAAACACAGTTTCCGTTGATGTGATAATCTGAAGACTGATCCTGATGTTGAAGTCATGGATGTCTGGGCATTAGCAGAACCTAGCTAACAAAAAATGTAGTGCTCAACCAGGAATCCTAACAAGTATATATTAAACTCAATTCTTTTTCCCTTCAATGGATGTACACTATACAAGCATCTGGAGTTAGACCAGATGAACAAATGTTTGTATAATACATGGTACTGCCTGTTCATCCTCAATCTATCGCTTCTCTTCTTAGCCTTAGCTGATTCAAATTTACAGTGGGGATTAGTTCTTGATCCTGCAAGAAAATGCAGATTTCTGCCATATAATCTTGGTATGGCAATTATATAGACCAAGAAGTGGATTAAAAAAACATTATCATAGATTTCTACATACTTTACCCGGGTGAACTGTGCAGCTTTAGGTAGACTTTTGAAAATGTTAACTTCGCTGATGAAGATGTATCTTGTCGATTTTATTGAAGCACAGAGACACTACAGAAAATAGAATACAAAAAGATGATTGGAAATGTAAATGGAGAGGGTGGTGGTGGGGAAGTAGGAAAAGAACTATGAGAGAGGGGTCAATGGTGGTCATGCTCAACTCGACAATTAGCCTGACATCSTGGCTTTAGTGGGTATGGTGAATCTATCCAGTCCTCATTGAGTCATCAATTTCTGAAGCTGAAGCATCATATGTATACATTTATTGATTGCCTTCAATGCTTTCAATCTCAGCATCTCTCTTTCACATACACACACAGTATAGAGTCAACATCACCATAGTATCTATTGCCATGGCTACACCTTTGCCTGGGCTTAACTTGAGACTGGAAAGCGATACATACATGATATGTATATCGTCATTTTTCATTTGACATAAGAGCACAATCAAATCAACTACTACCTAGGTACTAATGACTACGTTGGAGTTCTTGTTTTCTAGTAAATAGAAATCAGTGAGCATCTTTCGGCCTCGGTAAGTGTTACTTTGATCAAGAACATTTTCCTTTATCGACCCAAAATGCATTTGTGAGATTGCAGCTTCTAGTAAGCAGACTTTTGGTTACTACACGAACTGCCTCGGTTGTCTTCTTGTCTGGGTGCAAAGTTTTATCGAAACTCTTTTAGCTTTTCTTTTCCCCATATTCAAGAATCTCAAACTTGGACGCTGTTATATATCAAATTTTAATATAAATTTACTTAATTAACCCTCTTCATTTCGATGTTAAACATTTTCCTTGGCAACTATGCTAATGATGCTTACAACCAAGTCAGCACTAACACTTCAAACTTGGTGAGCTTCAAAGCTATAAAGCCTACACCTAAGGAAACAAGAGTCTTTATCTTATTCTATCAAAACTAAGCAGCATGTGTCGAAAGGTCGAGAGTTGAATTACTGTCAAGTGTGACATTTAGAAATTAAAGCTTATCGTACTCTATTCAATATATGATCATGCAATCCATTGAATTCAAATGGATGCAGAGATCAACTAAGAAAATCCCTTATCTGATAAAAAGAAAATCTAGAATTAAGTAATCCGAACACGTTCAATTTGTCGAGTGAGTCTAATATTAAGCGTGAAATGTATTCGAATTCAATTCGAGGTACGTGTAAATAGTCTAAGATATCAATTCTAGCTTCCGAATGGAAATTTGGTGTGGGCAAGCCACATATCCTTCTAGCCCAAAGATTGAAAGCCCGTTAGCTTTGGCCCAGTAAAACATCTACTGCATCTGTGAATTGTGGATAGCCCACAGCTTTAAATATTTGTATATGGGCTCTAGGAGAGTAGACAATTTCGACTATAATACTGAGCATTGAAACTCTGGTTCCATAGDAGCTCTAGTAGCCTCCGAGATACAATTACTAATTGCAGCTCTGCCTAGAAGGGGAATTGTCCCTGTGGTTCACAAGCTGAATATATCAGTTCTTTTTCTTTTTCTTTTTTAATATCATGCGTTATCCGTTCTACATCAACAACGATGAATAGCCGGATGTTGTTAAAATCAGACAACTCTGACTAGAAAAACCCTTTTACTTTGTAATCTTYGAACTACACGCGATCAAGAAAAAGAGGAAAGAAAACAGTYAACAGTCACGCAATGGAATTGAATCATGCRAAGGCGGAGAGACAACACAAGAGAGACTCTCAATAAGAGATTCTACGCTCTAAGAAGCTTGGTGCCATACCATATGTGTCAAGGATGGGCAAAGCATCACTGCTTTCAAAGGAGCTAAAGCCATAGTTAAGGACTTGAGGAGAAACTAAGTAAGGCTAGAACATGACCATAAACATAACAAGATGCTTCTTAGCAGGGAAATCCAAGAGACTCAAAGCAGAGTCATTATACAGGCATATCAAGTGTGAAGGACATTATGTTACAAGAWGTGATGGTCCGGCTTTCGTTACGATTTCAAATACAGATTTTAAATAAGAATAAGAAACATAAAACGCTTTAAAATATTGTGTTGTCCTTCTCAAGAGGCTGGGCAATGTAGCGTTAAAGTCAAATATGGCAAAGGAGTMAAAAAGAAAGTCAAAATCTGATTGACTCTAACAAAGAGAGTTCAGGCTCTATTTGGACTACATTTTTGGGCAAAAATTTTTTTGCTCTCAGTTTCAAATGTCATTTGTTTTATACTTTCAATTAAGAAATTTTTTTCTCTAATTTAAAAAGTAATTTCTTTTGCACATTTGACCAAGAAATCTTACCCTCAAACAAAATTTTTTTTCCTCCAATCATCACCAAAAGATAAGAATGTAAAGTAACATTTTTCTCTAATTTAAAAAGTAATTTCTTTTGCACATTCGACCAAGAAATCTTACCCTCAAACAAAATTTTTTTCCTCCAATCATCACCAAAAGATAAGAATGTAAAGTAACATTTTCCTTTCATTTATAAAATTCAATCAATAAGATTTTAATTGATTAACTATAATAATCGTAATCGATTAATGGGACATACTGATTATTTGGATATAATTAATCGATTATCGGAATAATCGTAATCGTTGTTCGCGTAGGATAATYKACTGAACGATTGAAGAATAGTTGAATTTATTTTTCATAAATATTTGAATAGTYAATTTCTCAAATGATATTAATYGATTACTCGTTATTMTTTGAACCGATATACAACTTCTATRATTAATTAAACAAAATCATTTAAAGTTGGATTATGTTGAAGAGTGAATTTTTTCAAGGAAAAGATTCAGTTTATGTTTTTTAATCCAAGTGGTTTAGTGAGTTCCTTAACTTCAGAACAAATTTAAAATTCAAATCATCCAATTTCTCRCCTCCCCAATTTAAGAAATTTTTTTCCTTCCCTTGCCCCAAAGTCTAACCTAAATAGAGCCTAAAAGACCTCAAGATGAGACAAATGAGATGTCCTGAGGACAACAATCTTTCAAAATTTAAAGATTAAGTATCGTTTGATTGACGGGAATATAAAGTTGTACTCAGATTATCATTCCTCGAAATCAAAATTCAAGAAATTATAATCCTTAGAGATTCACTTATCTTGTTTTGGGGGTAACTGAATAAAAATGAAAAGGAAATTTATATTTGTAACAAATTATCTACATTAGCCTTGTAAGTGTATGCAACAATTTGAATACTAATAGAGCTTTAAACTCAACAATATTAAATTATTATTTGAAACATTACAAAAAATATAATAAATTAAATGTATGTTTATTTTCATTAGATAAATAAATCCAACTATTTAATTCATCAAATATCATAATTTTGCTAAATGAAAAAATTAGTTTCAAAAAAAATAATGAAMTTTTGGAGAAAGGAAGATATTTTTTCTAGTTCAAAATGTTAGAATTAATATAAAAATCAAAATAGTATCTCATATAATTAATATCCATTTTGTTTATGATATGTAGAAGCAGAGGACCTTCGGGGAAGAGTTTAGAGGTTTTGTCGGGGAAAAATATTAGAGGATTTCTTTACATAAAAATTTAATCATTGAGGTGAAGAACGAGCAAAAGAAGGGGGGGGGGGGGGTGTAATTTATTGAAGTCTTAAAAATTAAAAAAATCTTATGTGTTCTCTGAACTGGGCCAATGGAACCAAACTTGGGCTTAAAAAGATGCGATGCATACTTGATGACCCTTTCTGGATTATTACGGACCAACAACGTGGGTTCCGGCCCTCTTTTCTTTTTCCTTCTTTTAAGTAAATGGGTTAAAATCAGAAATATTTGAACCATCTGTATTTAGAATAAAAACATTTGATTTCAATTATTTTAATTAAATTAAAAATATTTAGGTCCGACAATTCGGATTAAGTCAGGAAGGACTCATGAAGGGATTAAAACTCTTCCGATAGCTAAATGATCAAACAAGATTTAATTTTAGCGGTTAAATTAACAATCAAATAAACTTATTTTTTTAGATAAAATTAATTATATATATTCAAGAAAATCATGCGGGGTACAGCTGGCAATATTTGTTAGGTTATTACTCTCACCAACCATGAATAACACATAGGAGGAAATGAAGGCGTGCGGACATGGAGCAAATTGCGAAATACTCCTTAGTTGATGTGTTTTCCGTAGGTTAGCCCAACAGCATTGTTTGAGTAATCAAATAAATGTCCGACCAATATGGTTTTGATGAGAACACTATGAGAAAGTCGAGGTTAGTTGAAGTTTTAATATTATTACGAATGAATGTATGGTATTAAACGTCTTCAATCTGATATTATAAATAAAAATTGAATATAAAATCTTATTTTTGAGTTTTCGGGTTTACTCATATATCGTTTAAGAACGGCTCGATTTCTGATTTTAATGTTTGGAGAAAGTACTATGTTTAATAATACAGTCGCAAAGTAGTATATATATAAATTTAAAAAAGATAAATTTGTAATCTACTAGAAAAATTGAAAAAAGAAACTCGAGTTTGATTGAACGAAAAGCTGATACTATGAAGGCCCCTCAAATAGAAAAAAACGCTCCTCTGCATTTTATAATAATTAATTAATAAAATAAAGAAATTACTAAAAAGCTTAATAAGCGGTAAAGAAATTCAAATTTTTATCTATTCGAATCATGTAATGCTCGTCTCATTCTTTCCTTTCAGAAAATATATCGTATTCAGAAAGTTCTGATATCGAGATTCAAACTTGTAAATTTATTGTTTTAGCCCTTCTACGGATTGTTCTATATCATTTAAAGTTGATTGATATTTTTCCAGAGAAGATGAGATAAAAAATCTTGAGAAGAAGTCCAACAATGGACATCTTTAGGAGGACCAAGACTTCCTGGTTTAGAAACCAGCCAACGTTTACTGACTATTGCCCACGGGTTCTGATCTTTCAGCTTCATAAATTAGCTGTTAAACTGGTTGAGCTCGTACAAATGCTTCCATAAGTTGTAAGGCAAAGAATATAAATGCCTGGAGTTCTTGGTATGGTAATTCAATCAGATGATTCCATCTGGAAGAGTTAGGTTGCATTTGAAGGGCCATTTTGAGAAAGGAACTTCTTCATAATGCTTTTCTCTTTTCTTTTCTGGTGAAATCGAATCAGGATTAAAGATTAATGCGGAATTGTTTTACTAAATGATTCTTGTTTGTGGTCGCATGTTTGCTTGGAGGCTTGATTATTAGGTCAATTCAGTTCTTGCATATAGGGTCAAGTGATCACAATGAAGGAGACGAAGGATATCTAAACATATGAACCTAGCAACACCGTGAAGAACCAAACATCACTAAGCCATCCATATCCATGAATAGGAGCAGCTACAACCATATGTGGCTGCTACACCCTGAAGTAGCCAGCGGTTCTTTAATGCAGGTGACTAATAATTACAGGATTTTAATGTAATAGTTGGCTGCAGTTTCTGCTGGTTGGCTGCCCTACAGAAGGAAATTGGTCAATTGCCAAGGACAACCGATCCATATCACTGGCGACCTCTCATAATCTTAGACTTCATCGTGCAGCACATGGGTCCTTCTCCTTTTCCTGCGATGTTTTGATGTACTGGTATAGTAGACTTTGTATAGTAGAGAGGAATGACAAGTGGATAGATACTTCTGGTGCGTCAATTCTTAAGTCATATTCAAGTTTGAAATTTGGAACTATCTATGCYACAACAATATAGCTCAAAGTAGACAAGTAGAGGTAGTCGCAAATATTTCCGGATGTGTTTTTCTCTCCGAATTAGTCGGGCAAAAAGTACCAGGAAATCGGTATATTGCTTAGAGAGTGGCAATGAAAAAGATAACACTGATATCAAAAGTTGAGAACAAATAGTATGGAATAGTGTGATGGTAGAGACTTCTCTTATGGTAATCCTTAAAAGAGTATCAAAGAAACACAATATCTGCAGGCGTTCTGCACTCCCCAACAACAATKATAGTAATAGTTAAATCGGTGATATTTCACAGGCCTATCTAATTAAGACCTCGCTCTTCATGAAGAGAAGCGATTAAAATCTTTTGCTAATTTTAGTATTCTCTATCCATTCTTGAAAGGAAAGAGAGCTTTATGATAATGGTGATGATGATGATGATGATGATTCAGGGATGCAGAAGTCTCTCTTCGTTCTCTACCCAGTTTTTGGTAGCTCATATTAGCAACTTGAATTTCTCCATATCTCTTCGAGCTCCCTAGCAAAGGCCTTCTGTCTTCCAACGACTATGGTGATGTGATCTTTGTTTTCGATTATTTTAACGTGGGCACGAGGAACTCTTGACTGTACATTGTAGCTGCACTCAACTGGGATGAGTTCATCGTCTCTGCCATGGAACACCGTTACTGCACATTTGAGTCTGGTTCTGACTATGTCTAAGTAATCCTCAATTTTTCCAGCAGTCCCGCAAATAATGTTGTGCAGAGTATGCCATGCAGCATTGTGTGAATGGCAGCAAAAAACGTCAATCATATATGTTCTGATCCTGTAGCCAWTTTCACTCAATCGTCTCAGAAAATGGAATCATGGGTTCAAACTGAAAATGCATGTTTTCATGGGCAGTGAGTGCAGTGGGTGGAACATATTAAACCCCCCATCGATTATCACTACCTATCCATCTAAGACGAACATCTATTACAGCAAGTAGAAAGTCATGAAGATGGCCGTTACCTAATGTTCAATCCTATTCTTAAATGCCATATACGAATTGGGTCCTAATCTCATTCCAAATCTGTCTAAGCATTTGCACCAAATTGTCTTCTTCTTTCATAGATAAGGAAAGAAAAGGGACAGAGCAACCAGTTTAACATACCTAACCTTTCTAAGTGTGATCACAGAATTGTTCGATTTTTACCAAATCTAGTTTCAAACAGGTGAGACCATCATCGAATTTTTGTCATCTGTCATTACCACTATTCATTCTATTATTTGGCTATTGCTTTAATGTACATGTCTGGGTAAGAGTCTTGTGTGGTTGTAGGTTGTTCCAACCATGTGTTTTTCCTAATACTCCATGGAACTTTTAAGAAAAAGGACCAAGACGATATTTACTAAAGGGTTCTTGTATTCTTGAAAATTAGAACACACGGATTTTCGTGGTGCAACTTATTCTGAGAAATTGGATGCTCAACATGAAAAAGGGTTGCTAAGAGGGGACCAAAGCAAGTCTACGACAGATTAGGACCTTTGCAAACATCGTAACTCTTTCTCAGGATGTGTGGCACTAGGGACAAGGTCCAACTGCCCCAGTTACACTATTGAATGAGAGTAAATGACAAGTTGGTAGCAAAATGTTGGAATTTTCTATGCATTTCCCCGTTCTTAGTGACCTTGTGTGTGCCTCAATGACAACCAAATTTTAATGTTTAGAGCATACTAATTGTTTTGTAAAAGGGTAAATTTTGGATACGACTATGGTCTCCTATTCCTAATGTTTGTTGCCCGGAAACTTCGTGCAAATGGACACGCATATGATGAGAGAAGAGAAGAGACTTGTGCCGCTGTTCTTACTTGTTTCGGGTGACTAATTTGGTGAGAAATTGCCAGAGACGGTGGTTTTTACAGATGAGAAGACAAATTGTTCGGCTGATGTGCTCATACCAGCACGCCATTGATGCACCGAAGGCGATCAATGGCCATACGCGCCTCGGAGCCACCCTTCTCATCATATACTGAGTGGCCTGAACACCCTTTGGTGCCGGAAAATATGGCTGCCATTTCATTTTCCCAAAAAGTATCAGTTCATGCAGAAATTTAGCAAATGTTATGTAATCATTGTGTTTGCATAGCCCACAGGGAAACTTACTGGTGCAAGTAGAGTTAGAGATTTGACCAAGCCTGGATGCTTTACGGCAAGTGCTAGGGCGAGAATGCAACCCAAGGAATGGGCTACAATGTGGAAAGACTTGACTTTGTATGGCTCAAGAGCTGACCTCTCAATCATGTCCAAATGCTCTCTTAGGGTGTAAAGAGAATCGGTTGGTTTGGGACTTCTTCCAAAGCCAAGCAGATCCACTGCAATAAATCGATACTTTGACTTGGCAGACTCGGAGAAGTTTGGAAAAAGTGTTTCAGTCCAAAATGCAGAAGATGAGATGAATCCATGGATGAATATCACATCTTCTTGCACATTATCTGAATGTCACCGAGCAAAAAATCTCCATTAAGCTATCCAATGCAAGAAATACAAAAGAAAACTTTATGCATTTTGTTGCTATAAATAATGGTATATATATATATACTTCTTCTTACCTGTAGCTCCCTCGGCTTTCACATAAAGAGTTTCTTTTGTCCATGAATTACACGTAATGCAATCGCAGTCGGACCATCTTGGAATGGGATGCAATTGCTGTCCGCCGATCCTTCCTTGAAGCATTTCGACAATGGTGGAGTTAACAGTGAACGCAGAACGCACGGTTCCTTTCCTCGTGGTTGTCTTCTCGCAAGACTTTATGACGGTGCTCTCCATTTTGAGCCGCTTAAGCTCATTGACAGTGGACTTTGAGACCTCAGAAACCAATGAGGGCCGAGTGTAAAGTGTATCCGAGATCTCTTCCAGCTGCAACTTGGAAGAAGTAAGGCACACAATCTTAGACTCTCCTTGCTCGGAGACCAAGATCTTGCCACTGCTCGTGATTGCTTCTTTAGCCGAGGAGCAGTAACAGGGCTTCCATTCTGCTTCGATGAAGAAATCTATGACTTTGTACAAGTAACACAGGAGGAAATCAACGACATCCAGCACCGAAAATATGATGAAGCTGACGAAATCATTCAAAAATCTTCCTGTCATTATTAGAGCTAATTTGGACGAAACCATAGCTGGCATTTTTATAACGCCAACGCAAAACCCCAACACTGATCAGCTATAGACTCAGCTCAATAGTAAAAGACAGCGGTGGGCAGCTTACTAGAAAGATGCACAAAAAAATGTAGTTTTTCTACCTTAARTAGTCACATAAATGGCGTTAACACATCCATAGCAATGAAAACGAACGTGATTTGACAATGATACAACCTCCTGTTCCTGTTTTCCTATTCTTTTCCCAATGAAGAACTGGGTTCTCCCTGTTTCAGATCTTCTTCCTGTATCGTGGAGGAAAAGAAAAGAAAAGAAAAGAAAAGAAAAGCAAAAACCCACCAATGCAGAGCACTGTTCTTGCAAAGTGCACTGCTACAACAACCGGGATGATCTTCTTTGACCTCCCGATTCTTATTCGTGGAGAGAACAAGTGAGAGAAGTGAGTAAGTCTTGATATGTTTATGAAGGAAAGGGAAGGAGGCAGTAGAAGGAGAGAGAGGGAGATCTAGACACGTATCTACAGGTAACAGATATATGAATTCATTGTTACATTAAAATCGTTTGCCGGTCAAGGGAAAAAAAGTTGGTGGTCGTTGAACCTCCTGATGAAAGTTTTGCATTTCAAGCTCTCTTTCCTTAACTTACGTCTTCTGTCTTTCCGATATCAATACATCAACAATATAAACCAGCTTTCAATTCAAGTTTCTAATTACAGAAGTTATCCTCCCCTTTCTTTCTCTCATTCTAGATCTTCTTCCGTCCTAGCTACTACCTATGTACTATTCATCCTAAAGATCAAATCCCGAAACAACTTATGTTGAAAGAGTTACGAATCATATCGTGTTATACTTCTAGAGCGTGACTCTTATTTAGTTCATATCGCAATTAATTTTGCGTCAGGCCTTTTTCCAAAGACTCATCAGACCCTACGGCTGCAACTGGGGTCGAATTTAGATTAGTCTCACTAGCATGAGAATACTAGTTTCAAAGCTTTACAAACGGCAACACAAACCGAATCAAGAATAGTCAAAACTAGTATATGATACCAATTTCAAGAGAAAAATAAGTAAAATTAATTATGAAACGGACTCGAATAAGACTCACAAATTGAATTTGAATTAGTTTAACTATATGGAGATACCCGTACTCCCAAAAGAAAAAGTAAGAATCAAAYGCAAACCGAACCAAAATCTATATTGAGTCTAACAGTGCAAAGATGCTYGTTTCGAAAAAAGAAAAGTAAAATTAATTTGAAAATMGACTCGAGTAAGAATCAAACTCTACTGACAAAATTTGAATGACCTAATGTAAATGAATTTGGTTTGCAAAAAGTTTGGTTTAGTAACTCATATAGTCATACTCAATTAATGCATTTTAAGGGGGAAAATAAGGTTAGCATGTAACAAATGAAGCAACCATACGTAAATACATAACCCCCAACAAATGAAGTTATATGTAACTTCCAAAATAATAATAATAATAATAATGAAAAAGAGAATTTCTTGTCCTAGTACTAGTCAATTAAAGTAGTTAATGTGAGTAAAAGTTGAGGAGGAGCCAAGGAGGCCCGCCCCAAAGACCCTCTTCTATTTATTGCTTCATGACTTGCCACATGACTCCCCATCCCCTATACGGAGCCGACTCCACACCGTTCTTACTCCTTCCATCACCGGCAGGCCATGGATCACCTATAGGGATAGACTTCTTCATAGTTTACAAGTTTAAACCTAAAATGCTCTTTCCTTTTCGAGTTTTTTTTATTGTCTTATATATAAATTAGATAGTCGATCATTAAATTATCAATGAATCGTTTGGAATTATTCTTCTTTCTATTTATATTCCATCGATATTGATTCTTGCCATAGTCATTCTTTAATGTTAATAGATCCATGGCATTTTCTATTTCTTGGCCTAGTCCAATCTAGTGCCTAGGGAGAAAAATATAGAGCCATATGGTTCGTTTGTTCTCTCTCTTTCTTTTTTCTTTTTCTTTTTAAAGAAAAGGGAGAAAAATTGGTAATATATTATCAGTTGACAGGAAAAGGCCATTAGATACCTATGCATTTTTCTTAAGGGGAGGGAGTTTAAATATCATATGTCGCACTCTTCTAATCATATGATATGTTAAAATAATAATGCATTAAGAAACATGGTCCATGTCGAATTAAACATTTAAAGAAGGATATCAAATCAAAAAATGTGAATGAAACTTATTTATGTTCGTTTCTGGTTTATAATTTAAAAACAAAATTAGATTTTTGGAATTTTTTTCAGAGAAATAAAAAAAAGTTAGTTTTCTAAAATTTATTAAGGAGGTTTTGATCAAGCGATAAGTGTTAAAATCTTTAATAAGGAGGTCTGAGGTTTCAAATTACAGGAAACAATCAATCAACCGACCAGATGAAAGAAAAAAAAAAAATATTACTAGTCGAATAACATAGGAATATTATTGCTAAGTCTGCCCTGTTCTTTGAGGCATTGTGCAAAAGACTTTTGTTCCTAAAAGCATACGAGAAGATTGACAATGGAGGCACTGGCTCAAGATTAAATTCTCAGAGGACCAAAAGAGACCTACTTTTTGCAAATTTCCGGGACGTAGCCCTTGATGACGAATCTTTTGTACCTTTCTCATTTATGTTTAAACCAAACCTTCATTTACATTAATTGAGAATATGATAGATACCCTTCTTGCTTAGCCACCAACGTGCAACAAGGCATTCATTATAGGTAGGGTTCTTCAGATACTTGGGACGAAACAGGATGGCTCTTTGCAGAGATGTCGTCTATCGATTACTTCTTCCCATTTAGTCTCAAATTTCAGCTTTAGTTTATGAAGTTCATCTTTGATGTTTCTTTTCTGGTCTGGAAATTATGCATAATGGATAAGAAGGCTGTCATGAATGCAGAAATTGTTGAATATGATGGGAGAAAATAGGCCTAAAGAATTCATAAAGAGAGGCAAATGTTCCTGCTTAGGCACTCCAAAGAAATCTTAATGCCATCCGTCTAGTCCAACAAGAAGAATGGTCGGTTCTGCTCAAGATTGGGACTGAGCAAAGAGCTTGATCGGCCTGCCTTGTTTTGCTCATACTATTGGATGGCAGTTTCACTACTTCGTATCTATGAGATTATCAACTCTGAAGCAATTGTGCAGTTTAAGAGGTCAACCCTTTTCTGGCATTGAGTATTAATGGTAAACAAATTCAACTCCATGTCCCAACATCCTCTCTCATATACACATTTCCTGATCAGCAGAAATAGTAAAAGAAATGCTTATGCGGCTTCCCCATAAAGAATATTGTGGAGTGCCTTGTTACTAACAAGTGATCAAACTATGGGAATTCATAAATCAGGAAAGACAAAAGAAGAGTCCTCAAACAGAACCCTTATATCCTTTTCATCTTTGCAAATCCTTAGTAAATTTAAATCGCATTCTGAAGGTGTGCCAAAACAGCCAGAAAGGAAAAAAACTGAAAAGGGAAGTGGGGAAAACAATAGAAAATGCAAAGACTTGGAAGTCAATATGAGCTGTGAAATGAACAGAGATGGCATGTTCAGGCCCAGTAGATGGTTGTCCATCTCAAATAAGATATGGCAACCAGCAAGGAAATGTATGATAGAGCTGATAAATGGAATCAATTGAATAACTACTCGTGAGTCTGTGAACAAAGCCAGAGAAAGGGGCCAACAAATGAGCTGGAAGAATTTCCGCAGACCGAGAAGAAGGT
>MEJB01000002.1:6986925-7018246 GCA_001752375.1 Rhazya stricta | reverse complement strand
AAAGGAAAAAAAAAAAAAAAAAAACATAATAAATATGATGCAATACAGTTGGGAGTTGGACATCGTTCCTCCTCAAATTTTCACTCGACAAGGTCCAAACTTTGAATAGGAAATACTACTATCAAATTCAACCACTTACAGGCTTTCAGTAAATGCATTGGACCCAGAAAGGAAAATAAATTAGTGATATTGCCTCATATTGGGAGACGAAGGCCAAAGTGCATACTGCAATTTTCCTTCCAGCTCAACAGACAACAAGACAATTTAAAAGTAAAGTACAGAAAGAAGCAACTCAATTAATTGCATAAAACATTTCCCATAGAGAGGACCAAACTCAAATGGAAGCGAACACAAAATTGAAAGATTGTTGGAAGTTTGGGATCTCTTACTTCATCTTATCTCATTCTGCCTTCCACTTAGGCTGGCCATATTGCCAGAACAAGTTCCAGTGAAATYGCAATAGTCTTTCTCTGCAASTCTCATATTATGAGCTCACCAACCATCCTGAAAGTCATCAGAAAGCTCATCATACAAGCATTCACCCCAACAATCCCCAGTCAGGATGAATTGCAACTGACTAAAATTGGTGACTGGAACTAATTTGCAACTCACTCCAAGTAATTTTCTGTATTAGTAGAAATCTAGTAGGAAACACTATGGATTCTATAAAGCTTGGCAAATACACAATGAAATCTTCAGTAGGCATATTCAGATGTCATCTTCCCACTGAAAATGAAGAAGAAGAAGAAGAAGGAACATGTYGAAAAGCGAAGAAGCTGTGGAAAAATAGATTATTCCGAATTGGGTTCATCCCCCTAGTAATCGAATGAATTGAGTTGTAGACATGAAAGCAAAAGAACTCAACGGGATTCCTTTCTTTGTTTGTCTGATTCAAGGGGGAAGGGCCCGTTGAGTTCTTAAGAATCATACTCTTTTTTGGTCTAAATGAGAAATACATTTTCTACYGTTTCAGAAAACTCCACTCTCTGGTGATGTTTTTGAAAGTTTCTCGCCTATTTCATCATAACAGCTTGAATAAGTTTCATAAACCAGCCACTAGCTTCATTCTATTTGCAAGAAAAAGTTAAGTGGTTAAAGAGATTCTCCAACATGAAATTCCAAGTAGAGAAAAATGAAAAATTGAATTGAGAAAATAAAGTCATTGAGCAGAACTTTTCCAACCAGTAAGCTATTGGATGCTAAAGCCAGAACAATTCATCAAGAAGTCCTATTAGGCCACATTATGGATAGGAGATGTTTCACTGATAGTAAATACTTGCACTGGCAATCCTGCAAAAGTTGCAGCAGTTTAAAAACCAGAAAGTGTATATAAATAACCGTTCCATATGATAAAAGTACAAATGAATCACATTGGATTTAGTTGTATTTACCAAGTACCAGAGCTGCAACCTTGATAATATTGAACTTTCGTGAATTAAACCTGCTCAAATCTTTGATAAACTATTCCAGAAAGGAGATGTTGTGTCAAGGAGATTCAGCCGTCAACTATCATAATGTTAATGTCAGTGTATTTCAATCCTCACAGCATTGATATTGCTCCAGCGAAAGGATTTAATGCAATACAATGGGAGCATCAAAAACGCGAATCTCCTTAGTCTGCTCCTCTCCTACTTTGATTGCGAGTAACTTTTTTGTTCTCGGAGCGAACACAAAGAGGTGGGTGTTTACCATGTCAGGGATCTGGAGTGTGGTGGGCAGAGATGATGGTTAACTTAAACAAGTAGACCAAGTAACGATGACTCGCAGAACTATGGAATATAATCATGAGATCCAGTATGCTTTCTGAGATCTGGATAGTTTGGTTCTGCAAGTATCCTGACATGTTCATTAAAAATTTAAGGGCAAATATAGGCGTCAGATATAACATACTTTCTCTTCCTTTTATAAAAATTCTTATTTTTCTTTCCTTTCTTCTTGACTCACAGGTTACACAATCAACCCAAAAACAAAAAAAGTCACGCTATTCATCACTGTGGCCAAGAGTTCCAGAGCATTGGTCAAGTTTGGAAACTGAAGGAGATACACAACCCAATTTCATCATTGAACAGATCTAATCTATTAAGAGTACATGATATGAATTTTAGCAGATGAACTTTTTGAATTTTCCCTTTTACACAAATCTCCATTCACAATTTCAACTTTACTCCCATCTGTCTATCCCACAGTTGGATTTAAAGATCACTAGCCCCCCTTATTAACATCATTTCAGAATCTGGAAAAAAGAGTAAATAGTCTTACTTGTATGAAATAATTGCTCCTCATTAGTGTGGCAGATGAGATCAGAGAAGCTAATGATGATATAAACACATGAAGCTTCAAATATCTTGCATTGCTCCATTTCTACCTTTGAAGCAGCAAGGACGAAATAAGTTTTTAACAAATAGATTTTGATATCCAAAATCAAGAAATGTTTTATGTAAGAATTAGCTTGATACTCAAAACCTAATATTCTCCAACTAAGATGGAAAAACAGAACTTGATCAAGATCCTCCACCTTTGACGTTGGTAAAAATGTATTTATTGCTGCCAGCAATTGAATGATAGCCTGCACTTAACAATGCAAACCATATAAAAAGGTGGACTTGTAAGTTCGCAAACTTTGAAAAGTTGAAAATTTGGCTTTCCAAAAATACAGAAAAGGGATTATTTAAAAAATACCTCAAAAGAAAGGTTAATTGAACTCTTAAAATCATGATAATTCCTTCAGTTCCTAATTTCAGTTCTGCACATCATTTCTGCAAAAGTCTAAGACCAATGCACTAGCTTTTCTATCAAACTCGCTTTTATACATACATATATCAAATTTGCAACTTTTTTCCAGAGAAAAGGAAAATCAAGTTTGTACCTGGTTGAAGATGTGTACGGCAAATCTGGACTTGCGTTAAACGACATTTTGTATTCTAACAACAATTGGAAAACAAATTAAGAATCAAAATGTACTATATATGTAATCTATCTGTCAAGATGAAGGAAAAGCGAGAGTTGAGAGAAGCTTACTGGAGCCCACAACGGAGAAATTAGAGCAGTTCCGTTCCAGACAACAGCCTGCCATCTCCAGATTTCCTATTTTGGCATAGGTATTCTGGATCGGCTTAGCATTGATGATTCAGTGATGCGTTAAGCTTGAATATTTTCTCTGAAATCATCAACACGATATCACAAGAACATGAATGTAATCGTCATTAAGGAGTTAAATTGGGGGAAATAAATAATTTTTTTTAAAACAAAAGGAGTTAGATTGGGATAAAATTGCACAAAGAGCCCTTTATTTGTATTTTTCCTTAAAAACAACCTCAATTTGTGAAAACTTCCATTAGCCCCTTACTATTCTTCTTTTCTTTTTCTTTTTCTTTTTCTTTTTTCCCAATTTCTTCTCCATTTTTAATATAAATTTATTTTTTCATTTATTTATTTATTTTTTTTTTACAACTTCCTCTTCCTAGTACTATAATTAATTCTTTTTATATCTCTTTCGAATTTTTCAGAAAAAAGAGAAGAAAAACTTTTTATTTTTTAAATGTGAACAAAAAAAAAAAAAAAGAATATGAGATTATGAATATTGCAAGCCGCTCTCTTTGGAGTTGGGCCTTTTGGGGCGTTTCTGAACCGTAAGGTGTCAAGGATTCTGCGTCCGACGAGGATTGATCAGATCTTTCTTCGGACTTAATGGGATACGTACTGAGAGTCAGGCTAGCGTCGTTCTTCACCGGAGCTGCGGTGGCTTCGGCTATGGGTCTCTACGCTTTGCATAACGATTACAAGATCGCTCACCAATCAATTTCTCAGCAGGTTTTCCTCTTCACTTCCCCCACCCCTTCTCTTTTCSCGATTTCTTTTTGGCTTTTTCTTCTAGTTCCTTCTTAAAGTTTCTTTCTTTTCAATATTTGATTTTATTTGTTTTTTGGTATTTGTTCGTTATCATTGAATTTGATTCGTATCTGCAAAGCCTCAGCTGTTAGAGTACATTTTGGGGCAAATATGGTAAATTTTTTTGTCTAACTGGAGAAGACAGAAAAATGGAATTTTGATACTTACTATACAAAATAAAATATGCAATCAATGCTTACTTATTCTGATTGTTCAGCTAGCAAAACAATTGCCATTTATATGTGCAATTTAATTTCATACTTGAGTAATTTCTTTCTAATCTTAGAGCTTGAGGGTCAATTATTGCATTGTTGRGGGGAAGAGAACTTAATCCAAGATTAATAGCTTCATTTTCATATTCTTGAGCTATTTCCTTCTTTGGAGTGGGTTGGTGTTGAGGACGGATAACGTTTTAGTCTTTTTAGGTGTCTTACATTGATATGTTGTTTCTCTGTGACAAAATCCCATCATTAAAAGAGTCTCGAGCAGTTGAGGGATATATTTCTAATGACAATGCTGCTGAATGCTCTCAAATGCTTTCTCTGGCTGGTAAAATGGACTTAACGGATGGTTGTGTGACTGTTTGGGGTGTCTTGGATTGTGGTCTTTTGAACTGATAATGGTAAAAAACTGTTAATCCACATAGTTGAGGATGCTCGTGGTACAATTACTGCAACAAAGAATTGGAATRAAAAGTTCATATATTTGAAAGTTAATTGAGCTATGGAAGTGAGAAATGTGATGTTCCTGAATCGGGAAGCAAAGAAGACAATTTTGTTGATTATCAGCTCTTCAGTTTGTATTATTGGGTCTTATGTAGTACGAACTAATATGAAGTTCTTCGCTAACCTACATCCGTAATACGCTAATTGCTCTTCTTTCTCCTTTAGGCAAATGGCTTCTACGAATCCTTGGATGGACGTATCTCAGCTCTGGAAAAGGTCAAAGAAGTTGAGGCAACAAAAACTGAAGAAACTGCATCCTAGAAGTTTCCCTGTGTTTTTTAGGGGACTCATAACTGCTCTTTGATGCTTCTTCTGTTTCAATTATCTTTTGGTCTATCCGTAGAGTTAATTCATGCTTGGCACCATATGGTGACTCATTAAATTTCCAAGATGCTTCAAACTAATTTGCATAATGGAATGTAACAAAAATTTCTTGTAGTCAAATTTCCCTGGTTCACCTTTTGCAGTGGTAAGTATCAAAAACAATGTTGGTAAGTATCAAAAACAATGTTGAGCTCAGCATACAATGTTTTATTGTGTCTATTGTTCATTTGGTTCAAAGTAGCCTCTCAAAAGCAAATCTTTTTAAAGGAACTACTCTTAGTAGTTGCATGGTTTAAACATCTCTATGTTTTGATGGGAGTTTTGCTGAAAGTGATGGACAATRTTGGTTGGAGGGAGTCCCATTTCTTCTTCCAAACAATCCTCTATCCGTTACAGTCGACTTGCTGAGGAGCCAAATTACCAAATGAAAGTGAATTCTAAGCTGTAACTGCACATATGTCTTAAAAAGCTTTCCTGTCAACCTGCTAAGTTCTCTATCAGTGCAGAGAGATAGAGAGGSAGAGGGAGGGATGGAGGTTTGTTTAGCCTAATCTCTTTCACTTTCAGAATCACAGTATGAGCTTTAAAGGCGAAGCTTATTTTGGTAACGCGTGGCCTTTCATGAAACCTCAAGCGCACAATCATATTCCAGTCGGTTCATCTCCTCAAATTCCTCCCTGATATTCCGGCGTTACCCTTTGTATGAAACTCCTCTTAGATATGTGTAATAAATTCATAGAGCGAAGAGTCAGGTCATTCCAGTAATTTCATGAGTAATGAGATATGTGAATGGTGATAATTTTTTCAAGAAAAGAAATAAAGCTCGACCATTCATGACATCTAGAAGGGAGAGGCCGTTCTCACTGTTGAAGAGCCACACCCCCAGTAGATGCCAATGAACCCCAATGGTTAATGCGAAAGACTCTCAATTAAGTAACATAACCAAGTCTCCTCGACTGTGCCTTAGCTGCTTCTCGAGATACAACAATCAATCATGGTGGTTTTAAGCTTCCAAGCAGTCCACACCCCAGCAGTTGGCTATAGTTGCTTGAGAAGACAAGGGGTTGACAAATACAGTAGAGGGATTATTCGATGCGGGATTGCCGAGCCTTCAGGAGAGCCAGCACCAATGGGTCAGAAAACGAAGTACAATGATGGGATATTTGAGAAGGCTTTCATGTCTCTCTTCGCTCGGAAGATGGAGAAATTTGCTACACAGATGAATAAAGATGGCAAGGGAGAGATGAAAGCAAAGAAGGGTTGGTTCGATTACGACTATGATAGCTTCGTTGACGTCTCCAGAAGAGTAATGCAAGGAAGATCCCGTCTGCAACAGCAGCAAGTGGTTCGAGAGGTTCTCTTATCCATTCTTCCACCTGGTGCTCCTGCTCAGGTAGTCATTTTCTTCTTTTTCCTGCCTGCCCTTTTTCTTTCATTTTTACCCAACAAGACAGAAACATATTTAGATATTCATCATAGAAAATATTCAGATACTCAATCGTTAAGATAACACATTTCATGGTTTAAGGTAACTATAGAGTTAGAAATTTGATTTTACGAGGACAGGAATGTAGTAGAAGATTTTTTTCATCTTTTATAGATTTTTTACCTTAATTTTTTTTATATTTGTGCTATTGCATTAATTTATGAAAACGTCATCTTTAAATTAAGATAACATTAGTATACTAAAAAGATTTAGAGCGAAGATTTATCTTTCATGTATGCAACCATGTTTTTACACAAACATGTTTGATTAATGTTTTTACAAAATCTAATATAAAAGATTAATCTAAGTATAGATTATAATATAATCTRAGTATAGAATATAATATAATCAATCACTTGATGAAAAAAGCAATAGTCATAAAAGGAAAAAGGATAAGAATTGCTGGCTATGGGGTTCGAACCCATGCGCACTTATGTGCAGAAGATCTTAAGTCTTCCCCCTTAACCTCTCGGGCAAACCAGCTTGCCCGATTTGGGGAGCTGAATTTCGACTTATAGATGAGATTCTCTAACTGAAGAAATCGATTTCTTTCTTACAGTTCAAGAAACTGTTTCCACCAACAAAGTGGGCAGCAGAATTCAACGCTGCACTAACAGTTCCATTTTTCCATTGGTTAGTTGGCCCTTCTGAGGTACTTCATATTTCGTCTCAAATACTATACTGTTTTGGTATATCTTGGACTTTCTATTATAGACATAGTAGTTCTGTTCAATTATAGCGGCCGTTCGTTAAATATTAATTCGCATGTATCCAGYAGGTCATGGAAGTAGAGGTTAATGGAGTGAAACAAATGAGTGGTGTTCATGTCAAAAAATGCAGGTACCAATCTGCTTTTGTTCTAGCAGGAGTTCACCTGCCAAGCTTGCAAAGTCTTTGATATAATCTGGGAAGTGAATTCTTGTAACGTTTGTTGCTTTTGTTTCGAAGGTACTTGGAGAACAGTGGGTGTGTGGGAATGTGTGTTAATATGTGCAAGATACCTACACAAGATTTTTTCACAAAAGAATTTGGACTCCCATTGACAATGACACCAAGTATGTTACTTTGATTTCTACACTAGCTGCAATGTTGCTCTCGGTCTGCCATCAGATGAAGCATTTGTATCATCATCCTCCCCCCTCTATTGGAAACTGCAGATTTTGAAGATATGAGCTGTGATATGGTCTATGGTCAAGTTCCGACCCCATTCGAAGAGGATCCAGTATCCACACAACCTTGTTTTGCAGATATTTGTAAGTGAAAGTTATGGATTTCACTACTAAAGAATTCAAGTGTATTCGGACTTTCTAATTACTAAGCCATTCTGCAGGCTCGGTTGCAAATCCCAATTCCAGCGTCTGTCATAAACTACAAGCATAGCAAAATGATATCTTCCTTGAAGATGATACTCCTGGTCGCAACATGCTTATAGTCTACCTTACCATCCTTTGTCTCTCTCTGTGACCGAAGGGTCCTATTTATTAACTTCATAATCCTAAGGTGATTAAAAGAAGGAAAAAGGAGAAAAGACAAAACAGGATACGTAGAGAACAGAAAGATACCTGTAAGAGTTTACATATAAACAGGATTGATTACTTTATGTTGTTGTTTTGAGATTGAATCCTGTTGTAAGTGGAACTATACATGTTATGTAAACATCTGTGGAGATCRAATCGTCAAGGTCTTGCAGATGTGACAGCCTTTATTGGCATACAAAGTTGCTATGAGAGTCTAATTCCAACAAGACCATCTTTGCTCTTATTGATCCTCAAGCTCCTGCTTGAGTATGAGATTTTAGGCAAAAGCTGTTGATAGCGTTTGTCTCGTAATAAGAAATTCCAGAAATCAAGCCGAGAAACTCTCTCAAAATTAAGGGGCGTGCTTCATCTGTTTAAACTTTTCAGCTTCCTCTGTTTCTGTAAGGCTAAGAAAGTCTAAAATGGTTGACTTTGGTTTTACTCAAKACTTGCTTTTCCCTTTTTCTTTGAAATTCAGGTTTCAGTTGACAAATTAACCACGTCCCTAACATTTTTCTAGTCTTTTTTTTTTTTTCAATGGTTGGATTAATCATGTCCAGATGTACATCGTTCTCCTGCAAAATGTCCGTTCTAGATTGCCAGTTTGAGCAACAGAAACTGATCCTTGCAATTAACAATGGGCTTTTGTTTCTTATATATACAGTTTTGAAGAGGTCCTTCATATGAGGAACCATTGCCTGTAGATTCAACRACACAAAAGAAATCTTTCAGGGACGAAGTAGACTTCTGGTGCTAATGAATCCTGTTATCTCTTTGCCTGCTAAACTTTGAAAGAACATGTGAGAATCCGTGACTCTGTCAAGTGTAATATGGACACGAAACAAGCAAAAGAAAACGCCAAAACAATATTCCACCCTCGAAGTCGATCCTGACAAATCGGTAATGGTTTTAGACTTCCGAGCGCACGTCCATGGCTCAATCCTTTAATTACGCCTTTTAACACACTTCAAATTGGCAGCTGATACAGTATCTTTTACGGAAATCACGCACCCTTTTTGGTCTAAACGCAGTCTMCCAGTGTCACATGACTTCTAATCTCCATGCTAATCATGGCCCTCAATACTATTTGCTTTTTCTCCTTCAACATGTAAAGGTTTCTGTACATATGTTGCTTCTTACTACAGAGGAGAAGGTCCATAGGATTCTTGATTAAGCTGGGGAAAACCTGATGGTATTATTTATTTATTCTACACGAGATATAACAGTGAGAATGACTTTTGTTCTCGTCTTTTCCCTGAATGTCTTAATGTGGTTTGTACTTTCCACCGTCGCGATAACTCCTATTGGCTCAGTTGAACCCGTGAATGATAAGATGACTGCCTCTCTTCATGCACACATAGAGCCACAAACAACGACTAACGAACTCTCTAACTAGAAATTACCTACCCTCTATATAAAGGGGAACCGTGCCTTGAACAAATATAACTACCATAGTCTCCAATCTTCAGGCCAGGGTAGTACCGAGTCCGATTGAGAGAATGGCTCGCACTGCTGGTGTTACCAAAATAATGCAGCTTCTGTTCTTGACCCTGAGTGCTCTTGTCTTATCTTGCTATGCTTTTACCTCCAAAGATTACTCTGCAGCCCTGGAGAAATCCATTCTCTTCTTTGAGGGACAGAGGTCTGGAAAGTTACCGTCCAGCCAGCGTCTTGCATGGAGAGGCGATTCTGGCTTGTCGGATGGCTCCGGTTACCATGTAATGATAATAATAGAATGCATTTGTCTCCGTGTTTGAACATCGTTCATGAAACAATGCAAAATGCAGGTTAATTAACTATCTTTTTCTTTCTTTGGTTTGTGGATTTTAGGTTGATCTTGTAGGAGGCTACTATGATGCAGGAGACAATGTCAAATTTGGACTGCCTATGGCCTTCACAACCACCCTATTAGCATGGAGTGTTATCGAATTTGGAAGTTCCATGCATAACCAACTTGAGAATGCCAAGGCTGCAGTGCGGTGGGGCACAGATTATCTGTTAAAAGCATCAACAGCCGCACATGACACCTTATATGTCCAAGTGAGAAAACAAATTTGTCTCTTAGGCATTTCATCTTTCCTCTGCAGACTTAATGTAGACTTCCAGATACACCATGGAGGTGACAGCAAGAGATATTTTACCTTAAATGAAATATTCAAGGACTGGAATCATCCCAACATGAACCACAATGGAAAACTGTGCTATATATAGTCATACATATATATATCCACTTTAAAATATGATTTAGAAAATTTATACACACTTTAAAATGGAAGCAGGTTGGAGATCCAAACAGGGATCACAGCTGTTGGGAACGACCTGAAGACATGGACACACCTCGAAATGTGTACAAGGTGTCTCCTCAAAATCCAGGTTCTGATGTAGCAGCAGAGACAGCGGCAGCATTAGCAGCAGCTTCGATTGTGTTCAAAGATTCTGATCCTTCTTATTCAAGAAAATTACTGCAAACTGCAGAGAAGGTATGTACACATTGCTGAGTGGTATGTTTCCACACCTTTCTAACTGACACATTGTTTCATAATAAAGATCTACGGAAYATATTTTCAGGTGTTCGATTTTGCAGACAGACACAGGGGTTCTTATAGTGATTCTCTCAGTTCTGTGGTCTGTCCATTTTATTGCTCTTATTCAGGGTACCAAGTAAGATGGTTAAACAATGTTAGTACTTTAATTTGATTTGAGCCACAATTCTTTACATCCTTGTTCTTTGCTGACAGGATGAACTATTATGGGGGGCTTCTTGGCTTCATAAAGCATCGCAAAATGCTTCCTATTTGGGTTACATCCACTCGAATGGCCACACCTTGGGTGCAGATGATGATGATTATTCATTCAGCTGGGATGACAAGCGAGCAGGGACCAAAGTTCTTCTCTCCAAGGTTTTACCTTCTGCTGATAAGTCCTCCAGTTAGATTCCTGCAGATTATGATTGATTATACGATAAAATCTATTATTGAGCAAAGATTTCCTTGAAACTTGACAGGGTTTCTTGGAGAGCACTATCCAAGAATTTCAGATCTATAAAGCACATTCAGATAACTACATCTGCTCTCTGATTCCGGAAACACCAAATTTCCAAGCCCAGTATACCCCAGGTTAGTTTTGGCACACTTTATCACTTGATCCTATTGTACCTGCTGTATTGCTTTTCATAACAGCGTCCACATTAAACTGCAAACCATGACTTGTTGACAGGGGGGCTTCTCTATAAAGGAAGTGGAAGCAATCTCCAGTATGTCACCTCTTCAACTTTGCTCCTCCTAACATATGCCAAATATCTAAGATCAAACGGAGGAGTTACTTCATGTGGGAGTTCAACTATCAGAGCAGATCAGATCATTACCCTMGCAAAGAAGCAGGTTGACTACATATTAGGTGACAATCCAGCCAAAATGTCATATATGGTGGGTTTTGGGGAAAGGTACCCACAGCATGTCCATCACAGGGGCTCCTCTTTACCATCAGTGCATGCAAATCCAGGGCATATTGGCTGTAACGATGGATTCCATTATCTGGATTCCGGTTCTCCTAATCCAAACGTTCTAGTGGGAGCAATCCTTGGAGGGCCTGACAGCAGAGATAATTTTGCTGACGATAGACATAACTATCAGCAATCCGAACCAGCTACATACATCAATGCCCCTCTTGTTGGGGCTCTGGCATTCTTCTCAGCTACATCCTGAATAATCTGACATCTAAAAGTTGTCTCTTCCATGTAACTACATCAGCCCTCCAATGATGAGTGGCTTCTCTAGCTGTTAGAGCAATATCTATTGTTCCAATTGCTTATGAAAACCTGTGGTTATGATTAGAAGAAGTTAACATTAATATAATCAAAAGTTTATGTTTTTATCACTCAATTATGTTTAATATTCTATCCCAACTCCTAGTATTATATTGAAAGAGTTCAGTAGTCGCGAAAAAATAGGAAAATATATTTATAAATAGTCAAAAAAAAAAAAACGGAGGGATGGGAGAGATGAAGCCAGGGAATGTAGTGCGTAGAATAATAACTGAAATGGTAAATAGTAACACATCGGAGGAACTTGAGGGCTGCAAATAACGTCCCTCAAACACTGTTTAGATCATCGACGCAGAGGAGTGCCAACATGACAATGTCCATTCCGGCCAATGCCATGTTTCTGTTCCTCGTCTTTTTCATTTTTCTAGCCATTACCCAAGCCGAGATCAGATTTACCGAGATCAGATCCGATGCCCGCCCCATTATTCCGTTTGATGAATTCGGGTTCACTCATTGGGGTCGTATGGAACTCAGTGTCTCCTCCATCTCCTTCTCTACTGATCCGGCTAAGCTGGAGCTATCAAGACTGGGCTTTTTCCTCTGCACACGCGACGCATGGATCCGGGTGCTCCAGGAAATCGAGGAGTCCGAGATTACCTGCGCCCTTCAGTCGGAGGCCGTCAGGGTGATACTCGCTTTCGATTCCCTCCCTAGTGGCTTCACCTCGTTCGACATGATCTACAATATGTCTAGCCCCGAACAGTACACTTTAGTATTCTCCAATTGCCTCCCGCAACTCCAAGTTTCCATGAATGTCCGATCCGCTATGTACAATTTCGATGGAAAATCCAACACCCGTGATTATCTCTCAGCTGGTAAAACCATTTTGCCCAGGGTTTATTTCTTCTTTTCCATAATTTACTTCTCCTTGTCCGCGTTTTGGATCTATCTCTTGTACAAAAAGCGATTGACAGCTTATGGGATTCATTTCTTTATGCTGGCTGTGGTTATATTAAAGGCATTGAATTTACTATGTGAGGCGGAGGATATGTCCTATATCAAGCGGACGGGGAGTGCCCACGGATGGGATGTGTTGTTCTATATATTTAGCTTCCTGAAGGGAATTATGTTGTTTACTTTGATTGTGTTGATTGGCACTGGGTGGTCCTTTCTGAAGCCCTATTTGCAGGACAAGGAAAAGAAGGTTTTAATGATTGTCATTCCGCTCCAGGTGGTGGCCAATATAGCCCAGGTTGTGATTGATGAGACCGGACCTTACGGCCAAGATTGGGTCACCTGGAAGCAGGTATTCTTGTTGGTGGACGTTCTGTGCTGTTGTGCAGTTTTGTTCCCAATAGTTTGGTCTATCAAGAATTTGCGTGAAGCTGCCAGGACAGATGGGAAAGCAGCAGTGAACTTAATGAAGTTGACTCTGTTTAGGCAGTACTACGTCGTGGTGATTTGCTATATATACTTTACCAGGGTTGTGGTATACGCCTTAGAGACAATTACTTCATATAAGTATCTCTGGACCAGTGTAGTGGCTGCGGAGTTGGCGACACTAGCTTTTTATGTTTTTACGGGGTATAATTTCAAGCCTGAGGCACATAATCCGTATTTCGTTGTTGATGATGATGAGGAGGAGGCTGCTGCTGAGCAATTGAAGCTTGAAGATGAGTTTGAATTGTGAACCTGAGAGTCCTCATCAGAGATTGGATGGACTTGAGGTAGAAGTCTATCATTGAATAGGATATATCTAGAACAACGTTACTTCCAATTTTTCTGCTCTCTTTTCATTTTGTCATGCGGGTTCTTTTTCTATGCATGTTGTACCTTAGCTGGTAGTGTAATAATATCTTTCATGGACTATAACGTGCCCATGAATTTTGTCAAACCTGTCTTGTAAGTTCCAATAGTAAATCTGTCACTTGATATTTAAGAGGATGTTTATCCTCTATGATGTTTGTTCTACACTTCTACTGGCATTTGTATTATGTTGCAGTATACCATCTGTACATGCAAGCTTTTGAACTATGTTATTACAGTCATTGGAATAGAGAGTTTGCAATGAATGCTCTGCTACTCGTGGCTTAGTAAGATTTACCATTCGCTTTTTTTTTTTTTTTTTTTTTCCTTTGGGCAACTTTCGTTGTCTTATCATTTAGTTGTGCTTCTCAGGGTTAAATGATTTGGAATTTATATTTATATGACTCTAAATAACATCCTTACTTCCATTTGTGAAGGAAGCACTTTGAGAAGCTCTGTGATGCAAGGAAAAGGAGAAACAATAGTCTCTTACTTAGGGCTTTCTACAGAGATGTAAACAAACACATAGTCACTRCACCGCAGAAAGTAAAACAGGAATTCTTTCCTACTCACTTTCTCATCCTTGAGCATTCTATAATGGGAGAAACTGAAAAAGGAAACTTTTATTTTATAAGCTATAAAATCTTGGGATGTTTGTGGAAATGATGCTTTTTTATTCCTTGCTTTAGATACTATTGTCAAATAAATTGATTATAATTTGGTATGAATTATCCGATAAGCTTGCCCTCATTTATGCTTGCAATCTTGGGGATCTTGCGTTGCGTCTATTACAGGATTCCCTGCATGTTACTGATTTGCAACTACTGCATTTGTTAGCAAATGACATATAAAAGATGATTTTGGTTGATTCTATTCATTGTCTTATGGACATAGTCATACCTTTTTGGGTTGGCAATGATAGAGTCTGGTTTGTTTCTTTTTTCAATGAGATTTCTATCCTTTTGAACTTCTATACTGCATCTGTTTATGGGCAGTCCTCGGAGAGAGTTCTGAATTTCCCAAACAATCCAGTTTCTTAGTTCAAAAGGAGAACAGTGGAAGCATAAAAAGTAATATGGTGAAAGACTCTGTGCTTAGTCACAATTTCGTATGTTAGTGCTGGCTCTTGGAAGATATAATGCTTTTCTTACATCCGCAGGTCTTATACTGCAAAAGGTATCTGCATAAACATTTGAAATTTGGTATTTTCTACACCCACCTAGCTGAGATTTTTGGGGAGTAACTTGTACACCCTCTGTTCCAAATTGGGTTCTCTCCTTCCTTAGAGTAACAGGGATCAATTTAGTCATGTTATCAAGGGAGAGGATTATTCACTGTAGCTAACAAATGTGAACCCAATCAGGAGTAAGAGATCTTTGCCCCTCATACTTTGAGAATCAGAAAGATCCATTAATTTATAAATCTAGGTTCTTCTATTTCATATTTGTAGGTCTGGAAAGGTAAAAAGACCGTGCTACATTCATTTTATTGCTCTATGTTTGGTTTTCTKTTTGTGCAAAATACTAGTTTGTATAGACTRACAGAAACTCACTAACAAGTTGAGGATACTGGTSGAATTCAAGGCAAATTCTGATGAAACTGAAGATGTTGATGGTTATAATACAAGATAAGCTATTTGTTGGAGATGAACAAACAATTTTAGAATTTTATTATTGTAATTGCTTTGTACTTTGGATAAGAGTATTCATTGTGATGATGGTTTTTCTTTGCAGTCTTTGGACTTGTTCTGTAATTTGTCATGATATTTTTATGCCTATGGGTTTTTAAGGTCTTGGACTGTTTATTTTTTTGGATATCAAGATACTGGGGAAACATCTACAGTTWGTCCTGCAGCTTCTCATCTTTATTTTGTTGATGATGTTACTTTTTACCTAATCTTTGGGAATCTCTTTTCTGGCATTCCCTGCCAAAAGATGGAACAATCTTATGAACTGTTACATCACTCTTTGTGGTTTTCCTGCTTTCACCACCAAGACTGGAGGGAGATTATGTTGTTTGAATGGAAGCTTGTCTCTCCTCTGTGGCTTGTTCAACCTTGTTAGGGATAGTGAAGTGCTAGTACACTATGTGTGGCCAAAGTAGACGAGGGAGGTCTTCCATTTCTTGACCTACCCCACTTTATGCTTTTATATAATGTTATATGTCAACATTTTGAGCAGAATCTCTGATTGGAGCATATTGCTCTTCCGGGCCAGTTCCTCCTTGTTCTGGAAGAGAAGAGATTTAGCAGATTAGATAATGGTCTCTTGAGATTTCTAAAGACTTAAGATTCAGATAGTTTTGCTTCTCTGTTTGATCAAAGGCAATTGCTGGTGAGAGTTTTGACTGGAGAAAGAATTTATGAGGTAGCTCAGAAAAGTGGATCTCAAAGGTAATCTTCAAACCTCAGACTTGGTATGTACCATACCCTTACAGCCCATTTTGATGCAGGAGTTATGGTTCTGGTCCAAGGGGTGGAAAAATAGAGTGGAGATAGTTATTACCAACTCTTTGGTTAATCTTATCATCTCAATTGGTTTTTTCATCTTTCACCAACCTAAATTCTGAAGCTCATTAACAGTKTGTTTACTTGTCGATGTTGTGTTACTTAATCTATTTGATAGTTACTACTCGATGAGTATGGGCATTTTACTGGAATGTTTGGTATTCAGGCTGCGTGACAAATAAATTAGCGGTTCCTCGAGTTGCAATATGTTACCACATTTGCTGTCTCCATCCCTGCTGCCCCCCCCCCCCCCCAATCTTCCCAACCAAAGGTGGAATGTTTATAAAAAGGAGGGTGGCTTCTCATTTGGTCTTCAAGCTAATCTTTCCAACTCCGTTTACTTAGTCACCAAGAGGGCTAAATGCTGTATTTGTGAAATAAAGGTTGACAGGATTCCTGACTGATTCTTGWGCGGATATCAGTTTATTTTACCTCACTTGTAGTCCTTGACCCATATTCTTGAGCACACCCTTTGAACTTTGTACACTTAAAGGGGTGGTGCCAGCCAGCCAGCCCCATCTTGCTTCTTCCACTGTCATTTTCTCCTGCTCGAGGACATGGTATCTGTTAGTGTTTTTATACTACTCTTTACCCAGAAAAGGAAGTCTTGAGGGTGAAAACTTGAAACAACATTAAAAGGAGGGAGTACCCTTCTTGAAAATGCCTCTTCCTCTTGGAACGCACTTGTATTGTTAAAAGCTGAAATTGAATGTCATTATTGCATGTAGCTGTGGTCCAATTGTTTTAAAGTTCTTCCAAGTTATTACCCACATTGACCCAGGCTACTGATACATGATCACCATGCGTGCACCTCACCCTTTGCACCTCAATTAGACTAGAAGATCACCCTTAGGCCTGAACTATGCTTTAAGTCACCTAATGAAGGAAGGGACCTCAAAGGAAACATGCTGGGAAACCCTCCATGTGAAAGTCGTAGAATGATGAGAAAATTGTTGGGTTGGGCACCGAACTGACCCCATCTTCACTAGTCTATAGTTTACGCTAAAAGGTTTTGGGACAGAGCACTCTTAGTTGGTTAAAAGTATATATTAAGTTAGAAGTTTATCTTTTCGGAGAACTATGTTAGAGTAATCCTMCGTTGTCATAGGTTCTTTGACGATGTGGTTCTATGTAGAGAAGCCTACGTTCGAGTCTGTGATCGTGGGTTCAAATCCCATATCCCACTTGGATTATGAGAGTAGAAAGTCCCTATACAAATACACCAAGATGCAGAGTGAGGTAAACCATCCACCATCCCCAGTTATTGAAGAAAGAAGGGCCAAGAGGTGCATGTGATGTTTCTTTTCCTTTTACAATCCATCTTAGAGGCAAGCAGCTTGGACAGGGAGATACAATGGCCCTACTTCAATTAGAAAACGCAAAAGCAAAAGGCAAAAGAAAGTAGCAAAGAAAAGCTTCTTCCAAAGAAAGGCACATATAGAAAGCAAGACTATCCAATGGAAGGGATGATGACAATGAGGATGATGATGATCAGAAGCCAAGAAAATCCCAGAATTGAGTCCATTTCCAATGATCCCATTACCACCTCCACTTGCCCAACCTGGAAGCTGTACGAGAACCCATTTTATAGTCGGCTTTCGCAAAATCATCAGAAAGAATACGAGCAGCCTTCCAGAAACAGTAGCCAGAAGCAAATTCATCGTCTCCGCCTCCCTATATCCGCAAGAAAGATCGCGGATTCCTTCTGGGATCTAACCTTTATCAAGCCCTTAATGGAGTCCGAGCTTGACATGGCTCGAGATAAAATCACAGAATTGAAGGCCGAGTTGGAATACGAACGCAAGGGTCGTAAGAAAGCGGAATCTATGAGTAGGAAGCTAGCCAGAGAGCTCTCTGAGGAGAGGAAAGGGAGAAAAGCATTGGAACGATTATGTGAAGAGCTCGCGAAGGAAATATCATCTGAAAAGGCACAGATAGATAGAATGAAAAAGGATATGGAGGAGGAAAGAAAAATGCTGCGAGTGGCTGAGGTGCTTAGGGAAGAACGAGTACAAATGAAGCTTGCAGAGGCAAAACTTTTGTTGGAAGAAAAGCTATCAGAATTGGAAGCCACCAAACAGATGCACATTGAGTCATCAGGTTCCAAGGCACAACCCAATACTCAAGAAGGGAGTGGTAAGAAAATTTTCCATATTGTTAATTGCCGCTCACCTGGAGAACAAAAGACGGCCGTTTTGGTTACTGACACTAGTGGTACTATTCCTCCTCCGGCAATTCAAAGAAGAGCTTCCCCGGAGCCCGAAAATCCTCACATCAGACGTGGTATCAAAGGATTTGTTGAATTCCCCAAAGTAGTTCGAGCCATAGGTGCCAAAAGTAAGCATTTGGGTACGAAGTTGGAGTGTCAAAAAGCTCAGCTAAGGATACTGCTGAAACAAAAGACTAGTCTCATCCGATCCAATAGCCTCATTACAAGCTAAGGTCTCTTTCCTTGGGTATATACTGACAAGTACTCGAGGTCCCCTTTACTCTGTTCTTTTCGAGTTTTGATCCAATCCATCTGTTCTTCGTTTTGTCTGGAAATTTTTTTTTGCAAGAATATTGCTGTCACAGTGCTCTCGACCTTTGAGTTATATAGTAGCATATCTAGCTTGTAAAGTATTTTGTAAAGGCTGTAAAATTTCAAGAATTTCACTGAATGTCTGAGATCTGCTTTCTTTCTCTTAGCTTATTTGGTCTGGAATTTCAGTTACATTCTCCATTCGAACTGGTCGAAAGCATCCAAGAATCGATCAAATGAAGCAAGAAACCATTACTTAAGGAAAAAGGGTCCCTGCATTGATCATACAAGAGTGAAAAGAGAACTTCTTGATGATGATGATGATGAATTGATGATGACAATCAAATAGTTCAGCTGCATAGACATCTCAATGATCAAAGCATAATCTAACTTCGTGCAAACCAGATGATTCCCAGAATCATTTGTTCTGCTTAAAGGCTTTTATAAGTATTTGGCAAATGACGAACATTCATTGGGTTTTTTTGTTAAAATGGCTCCAATTCTGATCAAGGGCAACTATTTGACTTTATTTCTTTCTCATATGTTATTTATAACTTTAATGTGTTCTGACACAGATTATTGTGGAGATAATAACACTATTTTAGATAATGCTATCATTTTAAGATTGCATAGAAGTCATTAATAGAAGATAAGTGAAAAAAAAGAAAACTAAACGAAGAAGTTTTTGATTAAAGAAAGCTATTCTGATTAAAAAAAAAAAAAAAAACGATGTCCATCCCACTTGAGTTTCTTTGGAGCTCAACATTACCAGCCAAACGCCAAAATACAAAAACTGAAAAAGTGAAGTAACAAGATCAACAGCAGGGGTAGACCTCTAAATGCAGGGTCCCGATCGTTTGTGGCCATTGCAGAAGGACATCATCCAGGTCAAAAACCCAACAAAGATAAGGACTGATTTGGTCCCCTCAACTGCCATCATAGCTCCAAAAACTCCAGTGGGGCTCCTCATTGCGACTCCCAATGCCAAGAATAGCAAACGTCCTGCAACATGGAGAGAGGGACAATGTTTAACGGTGGGAAGTCGCAATTGACTACATTAGCATCAAGGTCATGTTCCCATTACTTTGTCTTCTTTCTTTTTCTATTTGAGTGATAATACCAATTCAATTCGACTAGAAAATTAAAGGGAGATCTCATATTTCATTTTAGATATGAATTAATTTTGTCGATGTATCAAAAGGTCTAAGTCAAATGGTAGATTTGATTGTACTTTCAACTTTGTGGGGAGCTAATGATAGGAGGAGTATGTAATTTGTTCGTTCCTTGAGCTGTCCGTTCATTTCTATTAGTATCTGGTTTGTGTCTGGTCACGGAGTTAAAATATGGGACCATAAAATTCTGGTGGATAATTATGGTTCCTAAGAAAAACGTAACGGGGAGCGAATGTTGGAACCAGAGGAAGCAATGTCTAGACCAACAGACCCTGTTCAAAATGCCTATGCCTTATCCTTCACAGCCAGCCCCCAGCCCCAAGTCTTGATGGACAACTACTGATATTTTGAGAGAGAGAGAGAGAGAGAGAGAGAGAGAGAAATTAATGCACTTGTAGATGTAGAAGCTTTGGCATGACCTAAAAGGGAGAGTGTCTTCAGCTTCTGGGTATGTGCTTTTACTGTTATGACAAAAAGAAACAAAAAAATTGAGTGCGTCCTGTGAGTTTGTTTTCTGGTGTCTCAGCATCTGTTTGTATAAATGGCAAATGGAAATAGGAATGGGTTTATGGCTGGTTTAAGAAGATCATCATTGGAGTGTGATGTTGGATTGGGTTTGAAGATGGAATCAACTGAATCTTCTTCTTCATACCCTTGCAAAAGAACCATGGTGATGCTGCCTCCTCCTCAGCAGCGGACTGCTTCTGGGTATATTGTCTTTAATGGTGATGATGAAGATGGTAACAGCGGTGGTGGGCCCTATTTTGGTAACACAACTTACCAGGTGGCGTCTCTGGGCGACATCTACGATGTTGCTRGAGCTGCTGCTGCTGTTTCYGCTGGTGCAGTTTTACCGAGAACTTGGCAACCCTTTACCAGTCTGCCTGATATCAGCGCATCATTCAAGTCCTCTGGTCAAGCCTTTTGTATCCGTATCTCCCTTTCTTTGCCCAAAATCTTTTTCATTTTCTTATTCTTATTTGGAGTATCTTGCTGTGAATCGATTTTAAAATTTTTTTTCTCACTTGAAAGTTTTTCGAGAGGATTAAAGCGGTTAAATTTTCGTAATTTCTACAATGATATGAATCTGTAAAGATGACACGTTTTATGCTTGGTTGCAGGAGAGGGCATGCCGGTCTTCAGCAAAGCTGTTTTTACAGCTTCACAACGCCAAGAGTTTGAGAACCAGACATTGATATACAAGTACATTATGGCCTCAGTCCCGGTTCCACCTGAACTTCTCTTACCTCTCCCCAAAAACCAATTTCCTGGACCTGTCTCCCAATCCAGCAGTAAAATCCTCTTTTGTGTTTTTAAATTTGTAATTAGTACTCTTCTCCTTTCTTTCTTTTCAGTTTTCAAATTTTTGTCCGCTCAAATACATATAATATGTTACCATCTTGTGGTGTCTGCAGCATCAGCTTTGGACGTGAGGTTCTCGAGTGGTTCGGATACAGAGCCTTGGAGGTGCCGAAGGACAGATGGGAAGAAATGGAGATGCTCAAGGAATGTAACCCCTGGTCAGAAGTACTGTGAGCGTCATGCCCACAAAAGCAGACCCCGTTCAAGAAAGCCTGTTGAAATTCAATACCACAACGCCGATGCTACCAACAATAACTCTTCGCAACCAAATTGTTTTCCAATTAATACCAGTAGCGAGCCACTTCGAAAGCCCATTGCTGACATGCCATCAATTGGGTCTGCGGCATTATATGACCAGAACAGGTGAGTAGGGTCTTTATGTTACTCTATCCCTCTCTGGAGAAATTTTGGATATCTTTTGAATTAATTTTACTTTGATTTGGTACAAATACTTGATTCACCTTCTTGTTCTTATCCACTATGTGTTTTGTGGGTCTAGTCTGATCTCCTGTGACTTCTTGTTTCCTGGAAAATAAATGTTTGTGTTGAATTTTGTTTGTGCACGATGGACATTAATGAAGGGACATGGAGCTGTTTAGTAAAGTTGGCGGTGGCACTATCCCATTTTCTGCTTGTAGCCAGCAATGGGATCATCCGATGCATTCACCATCAAGAACGGAACTAAGCAGACACAACTTGGAGCTTAACAAGGAAGATAGTGGTTTTCAAGTCCAACACGGGGATAATCTCGGCAGCAACCAAGACTGGGAAAATAGATATTGCAATTCAAATCTTGATCCAGAGATAGCCTTTTTGCCAGGGAACCTGAATGCCCACACAACACAGACAACAAGGCATTTCATCGATGCATGGTCAACAGTGGATAAAAGATTGGGCCTAGATAAAGTCGGCAAAAAGGACCATGTAATATCTAGCATGAAGCTACCATTCTCTTCTCTTACTCTTTCCATGCCTGGTGGGAATGAGACTGATGAAGATCATGAGCAGGGAAAAACCAGTACTGAAATGATGATGGGATTGGAGAGAAATAGTGAAGAGGCCTTGAAAGCCCAGTGGATGAATCCTGTTACATGGATGGGCACTTCGCCGGGTGGACCATTGGGTGAAGCCTTGTGCCTCGGCGTTGCTAATAGCGTAAAAGGGGCTTCAAGTTTGCCATCTCCGCATGGTTATAGTAACAGCACCACCACTACCAGCAGCTGCAGCCGAAGTTCCTGCGAGGATGGTAGCCAAGCACACAATTTTATTGGCTGAAACAGATGGTTTTGCTTTTCAAAACAAGAACTTTAACTACAAAATCTCCTATGCTTCTCTTTGTTAGAGTCTTAATTTGTTTTGTTTGTTCAACAGAGCATCAACACTTGTCTGTGTAATTACTCGCACAAGAACAGGGAAGAATCATGTACCCTTTTCCTTGCCATTGCAGAATGACAGAATGTTACATGGTTCACGAACGTGCACTTTTGTAGGACTTGAATCAAGAGTTGAAAGACCCCAGATTAGATCAAGGGTCCGTTTGATAAGGAGCAAAAACCCTATACGTATCCCATGGAGTAAAACAGGAGAAACCCAATTTTGCAACTTTGAAGCCTGAAGGATTTTGGGCTTAATGACCCAACAAAGGCTTCGCAAGCTTAGGTTACTAGGAGCCACGGAATCTATAATGGGCTCGAGATTGTCTGAGCTTGTTCTGATTGGTACTCTCTTTATGTCGGTCGAACAGCAAAATTTCTTATTTCAATTACTTTTCGCAGGTTATATTTGTGCGCGTTTATTATTGCATCTTATCGAATGCTCATTTCTTGGCCACTTCCATTGTAGATTGGATTTTTGAACTCAAAAGAGAAATTGGATACACCCCCAAAAGATACCTCCCTTCCAATGTCGAACGTCTCAAGTGAAACAGTAAGTAAAGGAAAGGCTGGTAAGGAAGTAAATTATGTGAAACTCTAAAAGAATACTGTGTCAGCACTGGTAAACATGCAAATGTGCTGCAGGACAAAGGAGTTGGTTGTTCCAGGTAAATCTCGGACGGGGAAAGGAGCCATGTTGTCTATTTTAGGCTACCAAACAAMTCAGGAGACGAAATCGTGGACCTGTCATCTTTGTTACTTCCTTTTCATAAACACGGTCTCAGATATCGGAATGTCCTAGCTGAATAGGGAAGAAAACACAAAATTAATTAGGATCATTACCATCGAATCAATCAAGCCCCTGTTAAGTGGGCTGCTGCACCTAAATGGCTCATCTTATTAACCACCTCCTCAAATCAGTGGTTGAACATGGTGAAATTTCTCCACCGATGCTATCAGTGTAACATGACTGGTTTGACTGTTGCTCCATGCCCACATAGCCCGCCTGCACGCTCTTGAAGCTGGGGCTTCTCAAGTGTTGACTAAAACTGCTAGTGTAGCCGGAGGCTACATTGGTGAAGTATGGCTCAGGAGGGATTGGAAACGAAAGACGTTTTTTTGCCAATCCACCTCGTTCTCGTTCTCTCTCTGGTGTGGAGGGCCTTTGTCTTGGTACGCTTTGGGATCTAACTCGGGCTTTTGCAGATTCAGTGGCAGCCATGTAACTGGGTACTGCAGCATTGCCGGTTCCGTCATTTGGAGAAATGTTGTAGCGGCATAAGCTACTGTTCAGGCGCTGCAACGAGCGTAAGCTAGGTGTGTTTGCAGTCGAGTAACTCTTTTCTTCCTTGAGGCGTCGAGGGCTAGATGATCGTACGTGGAGGGTTTTGTTCTTGGACGGCGATGGGGTTATTGGCTGTTGAAGCATGGAACAGCTGTAGAACGAAGATCTCATGTGGCGGGGAGATGCTGCTGAATGTGGGGTTTTTGGCCTGTGCTGCGGACTTTGGTATTGGCTTTTGCGTGCATATTGGTTCTGTGTGTCCATTTCAACAGTCTTTATGGAGTCTCTTTTGTCGGTGGAACCTCTGCTGCAGGTGTCCCGTTGTTTTGTTGCCATCCATTTGTCAAGCCAGTTTGTTCTTTCCTCCAGCTCCTTCTCATATCCACTATCGTTATCCCACATCTTAATTAAATGTACACAACAYGAATTATGTAAGAACAGTATTCAGGTCAAATAGGATCTTTGCTTATTCAAATTAAGAAGATCATGAKAGAAAGAAAGGGCACCTGATCAGAAAAAGCAGACGCTAAAGACTTTTCYCGTTTTGAAGCAGCTTCCTTTCTTGCTTGCAAAGCTGCTTCAAGGTCTTCAAGTGTGCGTGGGCAGTCACTCCAGTACTCCTCAGTGCAGCTCCTATCCTTAGACTGGAAAATGGAAAATGAGAATGTTTATCGATATCTAGTCTATGCTATGGACTAAGATATGAACAACGTACAGTTGACTTTCTCTCTCTAATGTCCCGAAGGTATCTAGACTCCCATAAGTTGTTGCACTCTGCAAACATGGATCTTCGGCCTGCGTCGTTCGAAAGTCTAGCTTGCTGGTCACGTACACGGGCCTGCACACGAAGAAGGGCCTGCATGCATTTCAGTGTCATCTTTGCTTGCTTTCTGACATTTTGTCCTCTGATTAAAGCTTGAAGCTTCACAATCCCTTTTAGCGCAACTAAAGCTCTCCTGGCCTGCGAAGCCAATTATTCAGACTCTAAGAACTAGACAGACTGCATATTCTAGCCACTGGAGAACTCATTTCAATTGATAAAGAATTAACAATTGCTTACAATATAGCCTCTGAGAGCTGTTTGAATGATGGTGGCAGCATAATGTTGCTTAACTGAGTTGGGATTTGAGGACCGAGTTAAGCGGATAATCTCCACTGCAGCTTGAGCTGTTGCAACTGCAGCTTCAGCTGCCGCTGCAGTGGCTGCTGCTACTGCAAATGCATGCCTTTGCTCGGGAGGCAATTCAGGGGTTCTCGGGGGAGCAGAACACGTCGTTGTTGTCACCTTGGCTTCATTTTGAAGTGCACAAGCAGAAGCATTATTTGAGGGCTTGCTGAATAACCATCGTTTCTTTTCCCTTTTCTGCAGAGAGACAATTGAAARCCACAAAAAGACGAATGCATTAAGCAATTAATGGGAGCTCATAAACGGTAGATGAAAGTGATAGATATATAATCTTACCTTTTCTTCYTCTTCTGGGACCTCAAATTCTTCTCTTCTCCTGCTACTCTTCTTCTGAGAGTCCTTTGTTGGAGACCTGAAAGCCCTCTTAACTGCCGTCAACCATGAATGACTTCCCTTCTTTCCCATCGATCATACATTTGAAGCCAAAGTATCCAAATGTGTTTGGCCTACTGGGAAAAATCAAAAGAATGGTAGGCAGTGCCTGCTAATTATAATGACAGAGGAGATGCACAAGGAGAAAGGAAAGAGGACAAAGCAAGAAATGACAGTTCTAACAGTGAGTGTTGTTATCCATGAGGCATCTCAGAAATGTTTACAAGCTCCAATACATAAGCTGCTAATGTTTGAGTTTATAGTGGAGGACGGTAGAAACTGGAAAACTCTATTCTAATCTAATGTATTGGTTGGGAGCTGTCAGAGACTGGCATGTTGATTGAAAACAACAGCAAATAATATCAAGGCGTACAATACGACATAGATGTTACAGGGACACTGGTTCTTGATTAAGATAAACATAAACCATTACATAATCTTCTGATTTATGACATTCTAAGTAAATTATATAAATGATGAGATTGATTTTGGCTCGTTCAAGTTGATGTTATAAATAGAAATCAGAACAAATTCACTCTAACGTTACAAATAAGAATTAAAATGAAATTTCATTTTTAAGTTTGCATTTGGATAGGATATGAACCTAATCTGGTACAGAAGAATAATATATATAAGAAAGAAGTTGAATTAGTGGGGACTGGTAAATGCTGGCTCTTACATAAGAATCCAAAGTAGCATAAAGAGAGTCGGCCTTGGCCCTTGCGAGTGAATGTGCCTTCATTTTCTCTTACATAATATCTGACGAGACCTCGTGGTGTCACATGTAGTTGCAGCTCCACCTCCAAGGACGAGGACGAGGACTGCCCTTTTCTTTTCTTTTCTACTAGTATAATTTTATCTGAGGCTCCTCCTCATGCACGATGTACATGTAAAGCTCAGCGCAAAGGCAGAGGTGAGGACTGAGAGGATCAGGAGGAGAYGGAGAAGGAAATGGCCAGGGGAATGAATATCCTAATATACTAGTACGAATAAATTCAAGAAAAGGGCAGAGTCACCTTGGTCCTCGATGACCACGCCATCTGCAGCAGGCAGCAGAGCTCAAAGCCAATGGAAACGAAAGGAATTCCCCGCCAGTTCCAGTTTTTGGGTAATTGAATCAATGAATGAAGATAAGTGYATATTGAAGAGTGCCTTCATTCTACTCGTTGACCAGTCAAATTTGTTTTTGTTTTTAGCAGTAGCATCTTAATTGAATCTTTAGCCCTCTTAACTTTTGCTTATTCCCATTCCGAGCAATGCAATTATAATTACAGATATAAACTTTAAATAATATTTCTCTCTAACTCCTATAGAAGGTATAAATCCGCAATAAAAATGGATCGACATTGATCTAAGAAGCATTTTTCATTTCCTTATACACTCTTGGTCGAGACGTGAGAAAACGAAACGAGATTATATAACCATTCATATTGATATTTGTGAATCGAGTAAGAAATAAAAAAGAATAAAAAGATTTAACTTTGATATTTTAAAAGAAGAAAATAGTTAATRAATTAAAAGGGTCAATTCGATTATRCGAATTTTTTTCTTTTAGTATATCATCCTCCATTCATGATTAATATTTCAAWTTTTTTAAAAACTCCAACTATCTCTATTCAATATTTATTATGAATTAAGTCGATTCAAATAGTACTGTCTGGGACGAAAATATAAATAACAATAAGATATCAAGAAAACGAGATAATAATTTTTAAACAAAATTTATATAAATTATAAAAAATATCTAGGCGGATTGCTTTTACAGGCTCTCCGTCCTTTTCACAAGCTCTCATTCCTAACTCCGTCCTTGTTTTAAAATGTTGTAAATGGAATATTTGTGCAGTAGCATCTTGATGGAACTTTGAGCCCTAGGCTTTGTTTGTTCCCATCATCATTTCATTTATATAATGACTACATCGAATGAATTGATTCTGTTATCCATAGGGACTGACATCATCACCATCTTTCTTGTCATTTTCCAACTTTCACAGTTTACCCTACTTATTTAAATTGTCAATAAAAAGAAAAAGGTRTGACATAAAAATTACTTTTTGGTAAATTGTTCACTGGAAAAGTTATATAAGTATTCCAATGTGCTTTTACATATATGTGTAGGGTTATTCCAAGAATGAAAAAGGACGCTCATAATAAATTTTACTGTAGAAACGTTGACAATAATAAACTCAACGCGTTTACAAAATGTGCTGCAATATTACTCATGCATTTACGAAATGCGCCAYGATATAGACGTGTTTATCTAATGCGATGATCCGTGACTCACGCATTAGCTGAATGCACGGCATTTTCGACGCATTTAATGAATGCGTGAGGCTAYTGCTGTTGCATTTTAGCAAGTGTGTTTGTAGTRATACTTTTTTCTAAATGCAATGTATATTTCTAAATACTTGTAATGCTACTGGAATATCATATCTACATATAACATCAACCAATAAAATTTTGAAGATTTATACTATCTAAAATATCAAAATATAAAATACAAGTAATACTTTTCATATGTTCCATGCAATAACTCAACATATACAAAATAAATGATTACAATGATTTATAAAAAAATATATACAAATTTTCATCATTACAATGCAAAAATGTAATGAAATAATGAATTTGAATAATATGTTTTGATGAATTAAACTTGAAATGAAAAGAATATATAAATAAGCATTTTACATTTATTAAAAAATTTTAAATTACGTCCGCCTCCTGAATAATGATGAAAATCTAAATCTATTTTTATTTCTACAATTTCGCCTATTATGATCGGGTTGATGACAGTTTGAATATCTCGAGAGAGAATCGGGACTGCAAAAATCTATTTTTCCACATATTCTGGCAGTAGCCTCTGTCCGGGATGATTGCGACCTTCATAAGTTCTTCATTATATTTAAAGACGAAAGGTGCAGGCCTCGAAGTTGACTTATTTGCAACTRGATAGAAATCACAATTGTATATGCTTTTATAATTATCCTTAGAATAGAATTCACTAAATAGATTTGTAGCATCCCAACCTCTTCGACATACAACAAATACATGGGAACACGATCTTCCGTATAAACGTCACTGGCAATCACATGTATTCTCGCTCGTGTTGACCATGTAAATATGGTTACCCCTGTGACCTTGTCTTTGTGGAGTGGTGATACCAAATAAATCAGCTTGTACATTGTATTGGGTGACTGAGTGCATCCTTGCCTTGCTTTCAAGATCAGTGTAAATCTTCCTATTCTAGATGGAAATGGATATCGGCATTAGGCGATCTCATCTCGATACAAGCAAAAGTAATCAACAAGTTTTCTAAAACTCATCTCAACTAATACCTTCAATGGAAGTGCACATGTTTTCTTCAAAACACTGTGCATAGGATTCAGATAAGTTGGTGTTAAAACTCCAAAACCTGTATCCCCCTTCATGCCCATTTGTTGAAGAGGGATATTCATCAACCATTATAAGCTGCATGCATCTTCTTTCCTTATCTCTTTCAGGTAATATGAGATATTCTGCACACTGTTGGTGGTATTTTCCTGACCCTGATGCATTAGCTTTTTCAGCATACTATTCTGAAAGTGATGTTGAAGTTGCTCAAATATGATGGAGACAGAATTTGTGGACAGCTTCGATTTCTACCATCTCAACTTTTATGTAGTATGCTCAAAATATTTCGGATGTCGGTCGAAATTGAACATATAAATTTATCTTGGATGACATGAAACGAATAATTGATGACACCCCTAATTCTTATAGAATTCTTTATCAACAATGGCAAATGCAAGATGGGAAAAATATTGACTGTAAGCATCCCAGAATGCGAATTATAAGCAACCTTTGATACTGCCATAAAGTCTGTCCTGTCAACAGATTATTACTGCTTACAGTATAAGTAATCCAAGAATTTGATGCCTGACCGTAAGACAAATTTGAAATTGTACCTACAGTACTTGTCATCGATGAATGTTCAATTTTAATTGATACTCGACTTATTTTGATAATGCTCACAAAGTGAAGAGGAAGGATCGGGAAGTAATCCCCAACAATATAACCGATACATGCAGGTTTGGAAATGTGTTCGCACTTGCTCGTTAGATATATTGAGTCAACGCATTTCCGAACATGCTTTGGTATGGTGTTGGATTGAACAGATGCTAGCTTGGGTTGCCCTTCCCGCCACCCCTCCGCGACAGGCATCTATAACTATTGCAAGCCATTCTGCCACAAGTTTCAATGCAGATAAACAGGAGGCTAACCACATTTTCTCAATAACTGCCAACCAAAAATCATTCAAAAAACACAATTCAAGAAGCATCTCAAATAGCATGAATCACATCAACCATTCAAAAAATATTTACATTAATAGAATTAATCGTATGATAATAAAGTAAAAATCACATCAACCACCTAACGGTCATATGTACTCGAGGTATAATGATTGGGTGCCCGATGAGATCGAGAGCCTCGATGGAGAATCAAGGCATCTGGATTAAAATCCTCATTGCCATCATCGCCATCGCGAACACAACGCCTATTGAGTGTGATAATATTACTCTGCAAAGGCGAACTGGTGTCAAACTGCATGATGACCCCAACATCGCTCTGCATGGTTGGGCCAAGAGCATCATTAGCTCAAGAAGGTCCATGTCCCGAGTTTCCAATATATGTCAAAAGGAGCAGGACAGTTGCAATATCCTGCTAAAGCTGGTGCAAATAATCATCCTCTTTCTGGCTCCTAATGTTGTCATCGGGATGCTGGAGCTCAAGCTCCGGAGGCCGTGCTCGGGATCATCGATGCCTATCACCTCGTCTTTGTCCAATATCACTGCGGGCATCATTCTTCGACCGCGAGTGACGAGAACTAGCAGGAAGTGGTACATCGACATCTTGCCTACTATGACAGCCGAGGGATCCCAAGTGCCTAATGGTCCTTATCATCTTCTCCCTCAGCTATGCGAATGCTATCCGGGAATGTGAATTTGCATGTGGGACCGCCTGATCTACAATATCCAAACATTTTCGAAAAGTTGATGCCTACAAAACATTAAAGAACAAATTCAGTAAGAACAATAAACTACAACAATGTACTTAAAATGTGAAAAATGAAAAAATAAGTATGATAGAAACACATATAGCAAACTATAATTGAGATCCAGTAGATTGATAGCCTCTGAATCCTATAGTTTCATCGTCAGATTACCAATGAACAATCGAGTATGATGGAAATACCACTCTATGTTATCTAGACGAGGAACCTCCAATTGAGCTGCTGACATCCCCACCATCCTCGATCTTCGAGCAAGCCATTCATTTACATATCTTACATTCTCGTCCCTCCAAAGTATATGACTACCCCCTCGTATACTGTGCGTGTCAAAGTAATCAATCAAAGTCAAAATGACTTGCTATAAGCCGAACTGCCTTATCACCCAATTTGGGAAGCAATACTTAACGATGCTCCAGCATATCAAAGGAATGGGTGATGAAAGCCAAATATCCGATCCTTTTAAATAAAAGGCCAGTAGCTAATTTAAACAATTTGTGTAGGGCATCGATATAAACTGCATACAAATAAAATCAAAGTTATAAAGGAGAATCATACATAATGTTTGAACATGAAACTTTATAAAAAGTAAATTGCATACACATGTTATAATATACTACACAAACCTGATTTGTAATGAGGGCATCTAACTGATCCCTATATGTCACCAGCACATGAGTGGGCAAACGCGTCAAATCGAAAGGCCAATTCCACCTCTCTCCATATGGAGCAAGATCCGGCAATACAAGAAGTGGCTGGGCACGAACTGGGCACAGAGTAGGAAGGTGCTCATACACCCATAGCTAAAAATGCAAAGTATCAATAATAGATGGTCARTAATTGAAATCATTTGAACAAATTTAGTATGTTTATATGCAATAAGATAATTATCTATTGAAAGTTTACCTGTATTAAGACTATCGCATCACAAATCTCTCGACTCAAACCTAATGCTACATCGCATAAAGATCGGTACATGTAGGCTAGA
>MEJB01000002.1:6896291-6986900 GCA_001752375.1 Rhazya stricta | reverse complement strand
GAAGGGCTCATACACCCAGACTAAAAAGCAGAAAGTATCAATGTACATATAAGATGGTCAACTAATTTGTAATATTCCTAATATTAAACAGAATTAGTCACAAAATATATTAAGTGCAAATATAGCATTAGATGATTCCCATATTGAGAAGCGGGTACCTATTAAAGACTTTCGCATTCCACATTAATCTCTCGACGTTCAAACAAACCTAATCCAACGAATCGCACTAATAGATTCGTAACATGTAGAGAGCTGCTAACCGAATAACTCTCCAACTCAATTGCCCATGCTACCTTACAATTAAATCCTACATACCTCGAGCAATTAAACAGAATCAATTAGCGAAACACTGGTCATCTATCGAAAGAACAGTATCCACCAAGTAGCAACCATATAATCATCGGGCCAGCCGTTGACATCATCCTCATGGCAAATGTTCGCCAGTGAAAGTTTGGCAAGTTCCTCTATTGCGCGCCATCCAGGTGTTCCTTCAAACTATCGCCACACCTTGCAGCAAAAACCTTAATTATCAACACACACAAAGCCTCACCACTTGCAAACTATTCGTAGCACAAAGGCCCTATCATACTGGTCACCCATAAACCCTCAAACCCCTTCTAACACAATGACGTCCTGAAAAGTCACTATGACCTCCCAATGAGTAAATAAAGGGTGCTCCCGCTCCACCGCTCAACATGGTGGTGAAAGGTGTGAATCAATAGTAATATTCGTAATAACAAAGCCTTGAAACTCGCAACAATCCTATGGCGCATTCCTAACACGAGGTCCGCAATAAGCAATAAGCGTCCAAAATCGACCATGTTGAGTCCCATACTGTAAGCCCTTAGATACGGATGCCCGTCCCCGATCCAATATAAAGTTAGACATATGCTATCTTGTCCCCAGATTAGCAACGACCCACATCTAACGCGGCCCGGAATGAATATCAGAGAACTCGCCATTGATTAACAAAGATATGAACATTAATATTTAACATCCTCAATGCAAAAGTAGTCATAAGCAAATAAATAACAACGCTAATAATTGTCCAAGTACAAAATAGGTCACAATACATATGCAATAAATTCAATCATAAATATAATCCTGCACCACATCCTTGCTTGAATTTTTTCTGTATTTTATTCTGAATTATGCATATGTAGCTTTGGCAAATTAAGGTTGTTTCAAGTTTTTGGAGTGTTTTCATAATTTTGGTATGTCTATTTGCTTACTTAGCGGTGATCTTTTGATTTTAAATGACAAAGTTTATTCCTTTGGCCTATCATACAARGGGCCATTCATTTTYYTTTYAGAATTGTGGTAAAATGCATTTTATTTAGGGTTCATTCAATTCTTTATCTGAAAAGACAGTTTATTGCCAATTTTGAGAATGTTCCTCTAAATGTAAATGCTGATGAGAAATAAGACAATTATCTACATGTAATAGTACTTCCAACCTCAATGTTCCAGGAGAACTATATGAAAATTTGAATATTTTCAAGTTTTTTACGACACAGTAGTGATCCCTTATAAATATAATCAAACCTAATCTTCCAAGGCACAATTTTGGAAAGAACTGTTGTATGTCGTTCTCGTATGTATTACAACATATGCTTGTTATCTATTTAAAATATTCAAAATAGGTTGAAACTGGGTACAGAAGTTTTAAATATTGAGAATGCAAGACTGTACACTTGTACAGTTATAAGCAATTAAGGATTGCCACCGAAGATTTTAAGCCAGCAAATAAAATTGGGCAAGGAGGATTTGGTTCAGTCTACAAGGTTTATCTTAAGTCATATGGTTTATCTTTATATTTAGTTTAACTAATTAAACATTTGGTGTTAAATATGTGGTTAAATTTATTTCTCATTGTCAATGAAGACTAAGAGATGGAACCTATGCTGCTATAAAGGTGCTTTCTCCTCAGTCTAGTTAGGGTTTAAGGGAGCTCTTGGCAGAGATAATGGCAATTTCAGGAGTCGAGCATGAAAACCTTGTGCAGTTGTCTGGCTGTTGTGCAGAAGGAGAGCACAGAATATTAGTCTATGGCTATCTTGAAAATAATCAGACCAATGCACATTCTATTCATCCAAATTTAACAATTGTCATCCTTAATTCCATCAATCAAAGCCTAACATATGAATTTCAAGCCCTTCTCAATCTTTGTGATATGGCCCTAGTATTTGTAGGACCAAGTTATTGACGGTCCTGGTGACCGGAACCTACAACCCTTCATCTTTCAAAGAATAGGCCATTCAAGATTTGCCCAAGATGAATCCCACAGAAACACTATGCCGGGAAATAAAAATGAGACCATGCCATGTAGTTCAATGGGAATAGAAGAAAATGTAAACCTCTCTGACATCACAAATCCACAACAAGCAACATAAATAAAGTAGAACAACAAATTAAGGCAAACAAGATCTGAGCTAGCTAAAAATGCAAATGAAAAATTCAAGTAATTTCAGATGAGCAATTACAAAAGTAGAACAACATAAATAAACGAAATCAAAATGAAATTAATGAAATCAAAAAAATTCAGCAGAAATCAAAAAATAAAAGCTTTGAAACAAGAGAAGACAAGCCTTAAGATTGCTTGGTTTGAGAGGATTTTAATTGGTTCCAAAAGGAGGTGATAGCGCCGAGCGGCGAAGGAGCGAGCAAAGGTGATGCCCAACGAYGGGTGAAATCGAGAGGCGGATGGCATTGCAGTCGAAGAACCAGGCGAAGAAGAGGAGTGAAGATCGAAGATGCGGCCAAGGATCGGACAAACCACCACTAACGAGTGACGAACGGACGGCTTCCACCGACGATGAAGAAACAGGAAAACAGAGATCTCTCGGAAAACAATGTCAATTTAGGTTTTAACTGTAAATAGGTAAAGTGATCTCTGTCTATTTTTTTCCTTAAGTTTTTACAGCCGGCGCATTGTCTTAATGCGCTCGTAGTTTGAAAAAGTCAGCGCATTTGACTAATGCATGTGTGTGATAGTCGATGCATTGAGTTAATTCGCCAGACATAAAAGAGATAGGCGCATTCGTGTAATGCGTGGCCATAATCTCGACGCATTTACTGAATGCGTCATATCCATTGCTGCCACCGTTTCTACAGTGACGTCCATTGGGGCATCCTTTTTCAAAGGACACCCAATTTGGGGGGGAAAAAAAAACCCTATATATGTTTTGAAAATTGATTTTCAGCAAAACATTACTATTTGAATTAGATTAATTCGTAATTATTTTGAATTATATGTTCATTAAAAAGTTTAAAATTTTTTATTTTTTATCCATTATAAATAAAGGTGAGACGGTGAAAATAATTAATTTTTAGTATAAATTTTTTCAATTGCTCCTCTTAATAGAATGAATTTGACTTTAATATGTTCGAGATCCATGGAAAAGTAGTCTATATTATTATTCAAATATTGATAAAACAAGTATTTATTAAAGAAAAATAAATAGGTGAGGAAAAAAAATAACCATGGGCCAAGGCCGAACTCAGGACAACTTGGGCTTATATATGCCTCCGGTTGAAATACATTTCAGCTTAGACCAGGCATTGCCCAAAAAGTTCAGGGCCTCTAGCTTGCCCACTTTAGTTGGACCATTGTAGCCTCTTTCTACCGTTGATATACGGAAGCGGTGACTGAGAAGCCAAAGTCTAAAGCATTCGTCCTGCTGGTTGAAAGACATTGTCTTGTTTCCAGAATTCTATGCATTTGTTATTTGGATAGATGATGCCAAGTCTCTGGAGAAATGGGTGAAAATGGATCAAAGCTTTCATTAGGAGTCAAGCATACCATTACCAGCAAAGATCTTGACTAKCAWCWAATAATAAACTTCGATAATCAAGTGATAATTCATTAGAAGGCTTTGTTTAACTTCTAATGCCCTAATAAATCACTAAGCCTCAAGGAAACTTGGTGGTGAAACTTAGTATGATTAGAGAGAGCACAATACACTAGAGGAAAAAAGCTGGGGTGATCTTCTTTTATATTTCTTACTAGTTACATCTAGAAGTACAAGATGGGGTGTATAAAAAAGGAAAAATATGTGAAGGGATGTATCAAAAATCTCCAAACTGATTGATGATAAGTACAATATTTGGAGGAATGCATGAAATAAGGAGAAAAACYGCTACRCCATTTCTCGAGGCACCAATTGTGAAGCCAAACTCTGAACCTCGAATATCTCCTCGAATCTCCTTTTGATTAGTCAACCATCCTTCATTATTGGATTATGTTGGGAGTAACAAAGTCTTCTAGTTAAGTACAATTAGAATACGAGTCAACTTCTTCTAAGCCTTTTGGTTTCTTGGATRTAGAGGGTAGAAGCAGAGAATCCTTCAGTTCTGGGGGTTGTGGTTACATGTGCTTATGTTGGATGGAGTGGAAATCAAATCAAAGGATTAAGATGATTAATACTCTAGGTATTCTGGAGATGTTTGCAAGGATGCTGATTTTGGGTTCTTTAATGAACTCAGATTTTGCTTTTGCACATATAGGGATCCAACCACTATCAAAAATAGCAATCCACAAGGCCAGTGCTGCTCTCCGTGATTCCGCCACCATTAAAGTCTCTCCTGTTCTTCTTGGTTTGCAGGTAACCAATACCAAATTCTCAAACTCCTACTACAAATTTTGGACTTCAATCCTGCATTTCCTGCCCTTTCTGTATAAGTAGCAAAACAAGTTATTGATTTTCTTCAAGTTTTGCTTTTCCATACAACGGTTTCATTAGCTAMTGGGTTTTTTTATTCATTCGTGAAACTAATTAGTTACTGCGCAACCAGCATACWCTAATCTGAAGGATGCCTGTATATGTTGGATTTAGCCAATCTCTGTTTGTTGTCTGTGAATTCAAGTTTGTAGCTTGATGGCAGGGTGAGGATTCTGAGTGGGTCAGCGTGGTTCTTGAAAACTCCGAACCCTCTCAAGATGATTGGATCGGAGTATTCTCTCCAGCAAACTTCAAGTAACCTCCATATCTATTCTTTCCAACATTCAAGGCCTCAGTCATTCCTGTATCTTTAAACATGTTATGGATTTTCGTCTGGAATAACTATAGTGCCAAAATTATCTAGCGGATACATCCAGATTGCAGCACTATTTTGCACATTTATTTTTACAAGAATTAAAACTGAATATTTGTATATTTCAGTGGATCAACTTGTTATCCAGAAAATGAGCCAAAAGAACAGACACCCTATATATGCACAGCCCCAATAAAGGTAAAAATCCCTTGAATTCTGATGTTATCCATTTGAATTATCCATTGATATTGGTGATTTTTTTCCTGACCCTTATCATACCACGTGAAAAAAATGTTTRTTGCAGTACCAATTTGCAAACTTCTCCGATCCTGGTTATGGAAAGAYAGGGAAGGCTTCTATCAAGCTTCTATTAATCAATCAGCGTGCAGATTTCTCCTTTGCATTGTTTTCAGGCGGTTTCTCGAATGTCTGTAAATTGCTCCTAAACAATCTTCAGTTTCATTTTCCTTTTGCATTCACCTTTAGATTGTGTTCAATGTCCCTCACTTCTAATTTCCCTCTAGGACCACTAAGGAGTTTATTAATTCATTAGCTGGTKCAGTTTGTAATATTTCCTTATCTTCAATTCCTCAATCTTTTGATACCTTTTCTTCTTGCTGTCTACTTCTCAATCATTGGGAATATCTGATGATGCTGGTGAATGGCCTAAAATGTAGTCATTTGTTGCAGCCAAAACTAATAGCAGTTTCAAACCACATAACATTTGCAAATCCCAAAGCACCTCTGTATCCCCGTATAGCACAAGGGATGTCTTGGAATGAAGTAAGTTGATTTCTGCCTATGGTAGTTCATGTGAAGATTTGTTGTACGCTTTTCCTTTCCTTTCTCATTTAAATCTTTGTGAAGCAAATGAATATTCTATTGAAAACACTTTATCATAATGGAATTACTTTCTTTGGTTGAGAATATTCTGGCTTTGCATCACATTTTCTTACTCTAGTTACTGCAAAATTGTTTAGATGAGGAATTTTAGGCAGTTTTCCCATAAGAAACTCAACTGCATTTCCCTAGTGCAACTTCCCATTTATCTACCTCTGCAGATGACAGTCACTTGGACAAGTGGATATAACATAGATGAAGCCATTCCTTTTGTTGAGTGGGGTTTGAAGGGACAAAATCAAAGGCGTTCACCTGCAGGGACACTGACATTCCATAGAAACAGCATGTGTGGTATGACTCCATTTGACTCAACTTTTCCTATCTTATTTAGTTGGTGGGGCGAGATGAGCACTTATCATTTTATCCTGCTTTGCAGTTTAAGTCAAAAACTGGGAGCTGCAATAGTAGAAATAAAAGGGGTTCATTTGAGGGGTCCTTTAACCAAATGTGAGTTGTCAGTTCTAAAAGTAATAGAGAGGCATACATTAGAAGATGAACAAAATCATTGTAGAATATTCTCAAGGAACAATGGTGTTCAACAATAATCACTGGAAACATATACGTCAAATGTTCTTGAGAAAATTAACATACRAAATTGGTTATCTTGGGTAATGGCCTGTTAAAAGCCTGGCTTTCATATACCTTGCCAGGTTATTTATTTGTTTTCTCAATTTGTCAGCCTCTACTACTGGGGCTTATGCCACAAATAAAATGTTAACCCAAACTGTGCAGAAATAATACAACTAGAATTCAACTCAGTATCAAATGGGCCTTATCTGCTTGAGTCTTTTCTCCATTGTGCTCTATTTAGCCTGATATGCTTCATTAATCAAAGAGCAATGAAGTCCTTGCAGTTAATTGTTTCTGTACTATTTTTGTTACTCATCCATGCTGAACAAAATTCAGCGTTAGACCAGCACCTTAATGTAAATCAACAGTAATCAGACAATTCTTAATTAATGTTGTTCCCATATTTATTGTTTTCCTTTCATAAGGAAACTTGTTAAATCAACGTATGGTTATTAAGATTTTCCAAGTTGCTTGTAGGTTCACCTGCTCGGACAGTTGGTTGGCGTGACCCTGGTTTCATCCACACAAGTTTCTTGAAGGATCTGTGGCCTAGCACCATGTAAGTTTTCCCTAAGGTCATTTTTCTTCCACGTTCTCATAGCATCAGGCATTGACAAATTATTTCTTGACATTGCAATGCCTGCTTCTTCAGGTACTCTTACAAGATGGGTCATCGTTTWCCCAATGGTTCATACATTTGGAGCAAGAGATACTCATTTAGATCATCCCCGTATCCAGGACAAGACTCATTACAACGTGTTATAATATTTGGGGACATGGGAAAGGTAAATTAATGCCAAAAACTCTTTAATTTGCAAACGCCCTTCCCTTTACTTTCCACTACTAACCTCCTACCCTGATACCCACCCTCCTCTCATTTCTCTYTTCTTTCTTCTAAAAAAATTATTTATATTGGTTGGTTTGATATTTGAGGGCAAGTTATAGAAGGGAGTATGAAAAGTGATTGATCAATAAGATCTTCTTGAAGATAATATTTTCAAGATAAGGATGAGGACATCTACTCTAACTAGATTATCAGTCTAATTGTGGGGCCTGGAGAGATGTATCATAGTGAAATGTATCATCATGAAATTTATTCATTGTCATCTCCATTCTCTTGTTCAACTTTTAAGAGTGTGAGCTCCAAACCAAATGACTAGCCTATTGSGTGAAGCAACTACTGCTATATAAGTACAAGACCTCCCTGATGTGGGGAACACACTGCTTTCTTTTGTGGTCAAAATGCAATCTTTTTAGTCTTAAAGGACGAGCAAAAAGGACATTCGTAAAGATTTTATGCTAGAGTTATGTGCTGCATATCCAAATCGGCACTGATTAAGTTAGTTTCAGATACAGGGGCAATTTGCTAATATTGCAAATTTTAACACACAATTTTGAGTTTGTGAAACTCATAACAATTTAGGTAATTGRTTGAAATCTTGGAAGGCTTCTTATTCTGTTGAGTTTTTATTCAWTCAGTGGATCTAGTATGGAACACAATGTATTATCCAAATTGACACTGTTGAGAGCGACACAGCAAGGTATCTCTTTTAATTATAGAAGTTTGGAAATGATGCAATAGGCATATATATAACCATAATTGTGGTATTGGTATGCTTCCTTCTYGATCATATATTTATGCTATCATGTGCATGTGGCATTGATCGTTAAACTCGGAAGAGACTGGCTATACTTTTATTCTGTATATATTTGAACCTGTAATAAAACATAGAACTAAACTACGTTTCTGAAGAGTGGCAAMAGCAAATGATCCTCTTACAGCAATCCTCTAATGAAAYAACTGGATGTCATGCCAATTGGTTGTACAAAAATAATCTTTACATGACTGCATGTGATTCAGGGAAAAAATATATATCTGCATTGGCCATGATACTCAGAAATGATTTACTTTCGTCTTCCTTTTAGATGTGATCTTCCTGTTAAATATCACTTGCTGCTGCTTTGAGCTACAACAGATTTTGGACATACAACTSTATTGTCTTGAATGGCATTTCAGGCAGAGCGTGACGGGTCCAACGAGTACAACAATTATCAGCCTGGCTCACTCAATACTACAGATCAACTCGTTAAGGATCTCGAGAATATTGACATAGTTTTCCATATTGGAGATATCACATATGCGAATGGCTACATATCGCAATGGGACCAATTTACCTCRCAGGTGGAACCTATTGCATCAACTGTGCCTTATATGATTGCAAGGTCTGTTCAATTACTTCATGACCACATATTTGATTGTTTTCTCATCTACGATTTCCATTAGCTTCTCAATTCTATCAAGCTAGAGGGTTCCAATTCTTACCTCCTTCAACAGTGGCAATCACGAGCGTGACTGGCCTGGTACAGGATCCTTCTATGACACAAAAGATTCTGGAGGAGAATGTGGTGTACTTGCCCAGAACATGTTCTTTGTTCCTGCCCAGAATAGAGAAAAATTTTGGTAAATTATACTTATCCTTCCTTAAACTATATATACACATACTAAACGTTTCTTCTTTTTTAATGGTCTAATATGCCCTTGGAATTTAACCAGGTATTCAACAGATTATGGCATGTTTCACTTTTGCATAGCAGATAGTGAACATGATTGGAGAGAGGGATCTGAACAATACAAGTTTATTGAGAAATGTCTGGCATCAGTGGACAGGCAAAAGCAACCTTGGTTGATTTTTGCTGCTCATCGAGTCCTTGGCTATTCTTCAGACAAATATTATGGCATAGAAGGTTCRTTTGAAGAGCCAATGGGTAGGGAAAGCTTGCAGAAGCTTTGGCAGAAATACAAGGTGGACATTGCTTTCTATGGTCATGTCCACAACTATGAGAGGAGTTGCCCCATTTACCAGGTTTATCCTCGATTCAGTACTCAATGTATTTTTACATCTGCAATGCTGCTTGTTTTCGTTCTCATGTCAAGTATCTAATGCTGCAGAATCGATGTGTCAACCCTGAAAAATCGAACTACTCTGGGGTAGTGAATGGTACAATCCACGTTGTTGTAGGTGGAGCAGGAGCTCACTTGTCCGAGTTCAGCTCAGTTAACACCTCGTGGAGTCTATATAAGGATTATGATTGGGGATTTGTCAAAATGACAGCATTTAACCACTCGTTCSTTCTTTTTGAGTACAAGAAGAGTAAGGATGGAAAGGTCTATGATTCTTTCACCATCACAAGGGAATACAGGGATGTCCTGGCCTGTGTGCACGATGGATGTGAACCAATTACTTCAGCAACTTAAGCTAGAAATGTAGATTTAGAATCAGACGACTTTGTTGATGAATTGAACAATAAGCCACTATTTTAAGCATTCAAGTGTACAGGATTTATGGAAATAATAGATCACTTCTTTTTTAATCATACTGCTTTAATATCTCCATCATTATCTAAAGAAATGCTTGCTTTTGCTAAGCAGATCACTCGGCCTTTTTGGGTATCACTCGGAGCACAGAGTGGAGAGCTGAATAAGCACAAAAGAAGCTACAAAGAGAACGCAAGCATGGTTTGGGGAGAAAACACTTGAAATGTGATTACTACAGATGAGACAATACCAGTTAAATTCTTTTCTTGCCCATTATTAGGATGCCTTTAGTTAATATTCTACCTATTTTGACATGGCTAAACGCCAAGAGTTTGTATGCACGATTATTGCCAAACTTTAACAGGAGAAAAAACCCCCATTTTTTTTTTTTTTTTATTTAGGTTAAGAACTCATTGTCTGACCAATCCAAGCAAGAATATCAGAAGGAACAAAGCAAGCAGCTAATAAGTTCCACAAGGTATGTCTCAACAAAGGTCAAGAAACTAGTCATTGATTCAGAAATTTGAACACTCCAACTTTCTCCACATTGTAAGGCATAATCCAGATGCTCCATAATGAAAATAATCAATATTTACAATCCTCCACAAAATACAATCACATTTTTTGCTCAAGATGACATCCCCTGCTCTCCTTTTGTTCCTGCACAATAGATTACGCTAACAGCAGAATTTGTTCTCAAATGGGGCATTCTGTCCATGCTTGATTGAGTAACAGCATTCTGCGCTTGCTTCCAGGTGCAAAATAATTTGTAGCGTAATGTGGCCTACACACATGATCATCAGCCAACCATCTCCACGTCATGAGTCACAGTTCCACCTTCATCACAAGATCTGATTGATGCAAATAGGTGCTCAATTGTTAAAGGAGAATGTCGAGCAGTGTACTGGAACATAACCTGAAACATGAAAACAAGTTCCCATTTGGCAAAATCCCAACATGAATGCCATGATCGAATGCCTGAAAGGAAAATGTGAAACATTCTATAATCTTCTGGCATAATTTTCTGAAAAAAAAAGTATTTTCTCTTTTTTAACGAGAAGAAAGCATATTCCTAGATGTTCATTAGACCGTACACAGAAAAAGATGCTCAATCCTGCACAATAATCCACTAGTGAACTTTTAGCATGACAGACAAAATACAATGATTATGAGTAGGAAAGAAGAGACTCCGTCACCACTAGCACACCACACATAGAAAGGAGGCATCGAAGAAATAAGAAGAAGAAGGGAAAAAAAAAAAAAAGAAAGAAAGAAAGGAAGGTGGAGCGGCTCTTTGCAGTTGTCTCCTTTAAAAGTGGACCAAGAACTGAAATTTGAAAGACATCTCACGAGTGTCTTCCAGCCTTACTGGCAGTTAGCAGAATGGAGTTCATCACGACGTTCTATTGATATCCACTTGTCCCAGGGCAATCCAATCATATCGACTGAATGAAATGAAAGTTGAGTATCACTCGGTAATTGAAACTGAAGTAGGAAGAGAATCTACCTTAGAGTAACTATCCGCAAATGTACGAGCACGATTGACTTTGCCTATGTATTGAAGGTCAGCCCTCTCCAACTTCCCATCAACAAAATTCAATCCATCATTACTAACCGCAAAACGTAGAAGGATTCCCGACTGGAGTCCTGTCTACAGATAAACAAGAAGAGAACACCATAAACAAGAACGAAAATAGAATGAAAAAAATGATTGTTTAATCAACATGATCCTCCCCCAACCCAATCCCCAAAAAAAAAAAAAAAGAAGAAAAAGGCGCTGCAAGACATATACATTGCCAAACTATTTTGCATGACATATGAGGGGAAAACATTAATACCTGAAGGTTAAATAGTTTACAAACTAAGTGCCTCAACTACTGTTTTCCAATTGCACAACTAAATTCAACTTCAAACCTAGATCATCCACTCAACTCCCCCATGCCCCATTCAAGAACAGGAAAATAACAAAATGGGGCACATATGCATGAAGAAACTTCTTTGCCTTCAAAATATCTGAATCATGACTTCTATTCACATGTTAARTTCTGCAAATCAAGTTGTCTAAAGATAKAGACAAACCTCTTGGATGAAGTCATTATTCAAGCATCCAAATATGACAGGAGGATCATCAGATGTAGCAAGCCTGCCATCGCCAAGTAGCTCCAACACCACCTAATACATAAACCAACAAAAGAGAATCAAGCTCCAGTGCAGGATTAATGAATTCATATATAACAAAGCATACATACTTCGAAAGAGGGAAAAAAAGAAGGAAAAAGAAAAAACAACATTATGCAAGCATGCAAATCATTGTCGACAAACAATGAACTCAGACTGGTTACCTATCTTCAAGCAGAAAATGTAKGGTGGCMAAAAACAAAAGGTAAAAGARAATAATAAGGTTTGCAAATGTCATCAAGCATAATCTTTYTATGCCTTTAACCAAATAAGAGTTGATTTAAACATTCAGAATCTGCAAAGTTTGAATAAAAATCCAAATTTGGAGGTAACCAATGGATACAACAATCACTTAGCAAAATTCACATTTAATCATTAAAGAACACTTCCAAACAGAATACTTGTGCTGGCAAATTGCAACTCCGAAACAAAGTCAACAAAGTAAAAGCAAAGGTGAAAAGCTAAATGAAGTTGCACCTGCTGTTGACTTGGTACTTGTCCTGCACTATCTGTGTCAATAACGTACTGACTGCACTTTTCATYCTTCCACACTAAAACCAATGGCGTATTTCCTGTCTGATAATGTGCATGCCTGAGGCAAAATCCAAGCAAGTAGCAGAAGGATAAAGAATAAATTCATGAAAGATGAGATTGAGAAAAGAAAAATATGGACATCTCTTGTGGTTGAAATACATAAAACAAATGCTTGGAGAAGTTTTATAATGATATAAATTGTAAATTTTAGAGCAGCAGAAAACTTATTAGTTCTTATAGCTTTTACATAATACACYCCTAGTCAGTTAAGCATCTACTTCATGTCTTAAAAAGTAAAGGTGAGACAACAGCAAAAGTAAAAACAAAATCATCAGACGTGTATGAGAACCTTACTTGTTATAAAACAATAGTCCATCCTTGACATATGGCACAGGTCCAGAATAAGCTGTGTGCAGGCCTTCTTGGTCACAGTTATAAACAAAAACCGTGCTGAATCTATATCTATGGTAAGTTGATGGAGCATCACAAGCCCCTGCCTCAACAAGCCTGCTATTTAACCAGAAGAGTCTAAAATCAGCTGTGCACTCATACAATAGTGTTCCCGCCCAACATACCACATCAATAACATAGTATGTCTGGTCCAGCTGCACGTCAGTGGAAAATGCACAATCACATTAAGGTTTTCCAACACATTCAAGTACTAAAGTTATATTTACGTAACTGGACAGCACAACAGAATACTTTTTACCGGAGAATGATATATATGAGGTACCTCATGAAATATGCAGTCAAGTATACAATAACCAGACCTAGAAGCACTACTGATCCGGGCACCACTGGGTAAGGCAGAAGGAAAGCGATGGAGCATGGTACCATTGCGCAATCTACTAACTGTTGTTCCATTAGAAGACACAACAAAGCATCGTTTCCCAGCTGGTCTCGCACATACATACCTATAAAAAACAAAACTTCTAATTTTGAAATTAACTGATAGAATCGCATTAGAGGTCACAGYAAAAATGTAAAACATCTAATCCATTGTATAATATGATTTGCATTTACTTATTTCTCCAAGCATATAATCTGGAATGTTTTCAAATTTAATCCATTGAACGACTAGTAAGCTAGGGTTCATAATCAAGGCACTATGAAAGAACTATACTTGTCAACTAGCAAGCTAAGGATCATAACCCTTTGAACAACTATTAGGTTTTGGGGSCTACACTTGTAGTCCCCTACTTGCCAACCTATAGAAAACTGTACTATGAAATTAAAACTAACCAATCGGTACTCAAATTATCCGGGACGTCAATCATCCATTCGGGAAGCATAAACTGCTTGGCGAACCGCCGACGAGCTTCCGGCCCTCTAAGTTTAGATGCCTGACGAACATCAAATATGTCGCTCGGAGATGAATGTTCGGTTTCCACCTCAATGTCTTCGGACTGGAAGTCGAGCTCAGATTCTAGGGGAGGGGATTTTGGCTCTCCATCAAAGGAAAGGACGGTGGAGATTAGAGAGCGCGCTCTGCGCTTAACTTCCTCGCGGTTCTCATCCTGCCGACGCAAAGAGGTTTCCCGGCGTCTTTGTTGGTCAGAGATCGCCGGCCGCTTGAAAGGCCGCCGAAGATCATGCGGCGCCATATTTTTAGTTCCTTTTTCCTTTATTTTTAGTTATTTTATTTTACCCGGCGAAGCGGCTGAGCAAGCTTCAAGTATTGCACACCGCCACACCCTTCTCTTACTGGCAAAGCCTTGCTTGGTTTCATTTCCTAGAATTGAATAATTTGATATAAAAATACAATTTTACCCTGTATTTCTACTCATGTTTATGCTTTTATTATAGGATAATAATTATTTGGTACATCACTAAAAGAAAGTATAGTTACACAAATGGCTTAATGTTTTGTAAGAGGTTATTATCGACTTATTCCAAAAAAGTTTCGAAATTTTACTATATCATCAGAAAAGTATATTAAAGCCCTATTTCATAAAATTAAAGAATAATTGGAATCAAATAAAATAATTCAAATTCACATCCGACCTTATTTGAAACGTCATATTAGAAAATTTTTGAATTATAACTCTTATATTTGATCTTTTTCTTGTCACGCTACTATATTATTGAAAGAACTCTGAGGCCAAGTCATTTTGTAATTAAGAATCAGATTCTACGAAGGAGACCTAGTTCGAATTCAGATTAATATCATAGGAAGAAAATATCRAGACTCGTGAACAAAGAATTAAACAATTTTTTCTCAATATCCTTCATGACAAATTAGAGGGTAATTTTGTCTTTTCAGACAAATGACAATTAATTGGTCCATAATATCGTTTGAGTTGACATTTGTAGATTAGATTTGTCGCCTGGATAGTATTTTGAAAAAATAAAAACCGAATTTTTGAGCGCTAAAACTGAGTTCCAAACACTATTTACGAGCCAGTTTGAAAATTGAATGAAACATTAGTGACTCACACTCCCACGCCCACGGGAGGAGGGCCCACTCCTAAGCCCCAGAATCCAGCTTTTGTCCTCATTCACTCTTCTGTTGAGTTTGAGTAAGCTCACTACACACTCTTAACTCTGTCTCCTTTCTCGGATTCAACACAATGGGCTGCGTTTCCTCYACTTTCCTCAGCCACGATTCCGATGATTTCAGCCAAATCGGTGGTTCTGCTGCCTTTGGTCACCACATTGTCTCTCTCACCTCCACCACATATGGTCTGTTGACTCTCGATCCACCACCGTCTGGCGACCACTCTCCTACTCTGACAGCCACTGTTCCCCCCACTCCGCCTCCTCGCTTCACTCTAGGTTCAATCTTTCCAAGCCCGCTCGCCTCSGATCCTAGACCATTTAAACCCGAAATCATCAACTCTTGGGAGCTCATGGCTGGTCTTGACTCCACCCCACTTGCCGACCACAGCTTCAGATTCTCTCCTCTGCCGCCCAAAGCCCGAAAAGAAAACTCGAATCCGAATCTGCCTTTCAGTAAGCTTGATACACCAACTAAGCGCTCACAAGAAGTTGTCCTCGCTCCAAGAACTTCGTCTCTCGATTCCAAGTGTTCCTCTCTTGATAGTTTTGAAAAGATCTGCCCCCCAAATGGCGAAGATAAAGTGGTGATCTACACCACCACCTTGAGGGGAATCAGGAAAACCTTCGAAGCTTGTAATGCTGTAAGGTCGGCAATTGGGGCGCTTGGGATTCTTATATGTGAAAGGGACATTTCAATGGATAGGGGCTTTAGGGAGGAGTTGAGAGAATTAATGAAGGGTAGAGATAGTAGTGAGTTGATCCCTCCCAGAGTTTTTGTTAAAGGGAGATATATTGGCGGGGTTGAGGAAGTGATGCGAGTTCTAGAAGAAGGAGGTCTCACGGATTTGCTTCAGGGATTGCCTAAAATAAAGACTGGATATGTCTGCGAAGGATGCGGCGGTGTGAGATTCTTGCCTTGTTTTCGGTGTAACGGCAGTTGTAAGATGGTGATGGTGGTGGGGGAGGACGAGGAGATGGGTGAGAAGCAAGGGAGGACTATGGTGGTGAGGTGCTCTGATTGTAATGAGAATGGGTTGGTACTCTGCCCCATATGCAGCTAAGTTATCTGTATCAAACAATGCAGTAGTATTCYACCATATGTCTTATCTGATTGGTACTCAAAGCCCCCTCCTTTTTTTCCCTTTTAACTCAGTAAATTGATAAGATTATATGATATAATGTCTTCAATACTTTCTTTTTCCGGTGAACTTAATGTATATATATTAAACGCTATTTCGGAAATTAATCRCCTCATGCATATGAAGTACTTCCTTTCTGATCTTATTGGGCAAAATCAAAGCTTTTTACTGAGGCAGGTGGGAATTGGGTTCGATATAGAATGTGAATGCTAAATGGTTTGTTCTGATTCATCTTTCCCGCAGCCATTTGCAATTTTATCCATGTTTCATGATGGTAATTCGGTTCCTTACTTTTGGTATTGAATGGAGAGAGAGAGAGAGAGAGACTTATAGAACATCCATAAATACTTCTAATAAGATACCTATTGTCATTGACCAGAGGAACTAAATATGAGTGTCCTTGGTACAAAGAAGATGCATTTGTTACCAGTTTATGTCACCTTCTGCATTGAGCCAGGAAGGCACATAGACCACTTATTTCACTTCAGTAACCTCTTGGCCATATACATTGCTCTTTCATGAGTACGACTGGCTAAATGATGATGCAGAATGTTCTGTAACCCTTGCATMGAAGAAAATTCTTCTCTTCTCATTTCAGGGATCCAAGAGTAGCTGAATTTCGGTTAGTTTAAGACATTCTAATTGTTTATATGACCATCTATTCATCTTGGTGCTATTGTCATAAAGGTCCCTAAGTGGTGCAGAAACAATTTTAGTAATGCAGTTCTTTTACTAGTAAACTGGGAAGCTCTTACAAGAATAGTATATCTTAGAAAAAAWGTAGCCCCTTGTTTAGCCCATCAAAGCCCTTTCAAGAATAGGTACATCTGCCCCTCCACCTCCCCCCCCAACCCCCGGTTCAAAACCTTTCCTCCATTTTCTTCTTCCTCTCTCGTCCTCTGTACAGTCGTCCAATTTTCTCATCTCTGTTGGTTGAAACCCCGCACAGGCATTAACATTCTGCCATGGTAAGTAACTAGAGCCCAAAACTGGAGTAGTCTGGAGAAAGCCAATCGGATGCATTCCTTTGTGCAGTAAGTGATATCCATATACGTAACTTTTGTTGTTGGTCAAAAGCCTATGTTGTCAAAACGTCTATTCCTCGGCTGGTTTTACTTGACATTCCTTAGTATTGTCAATTGATCAATGTCTTTCTGGAATAAACTCTTCTGTGATGAGAAAATATATACAACAGAGCTGATCATCGCACAACAGTTTTCAGCATAGGCATGGGAATCCAAATCCATTCAAGAAAGCTGTAAATAGCTTATTTACTGAGATTTCACTGACTGAACAGAGCAGCGGTGGCAGAGGTCCGGCAGTTTTGAACCGGTTCCAGTCCTAATTGGGTTTAAGCCCGACAGTCTTAAGGTCCCTATATCATGTCAAGAATCGGCCAGTAGGCTTGTAACAGCATATGTCCACGGTTCTACACTAGTCATAACTCAGAAGTGCGGGGCCGGTGAGGTCTTCTGGTRTGCTGGGCCGAGCTTGGCCCGTTCAGGAGTACAAGATAATGAGGTAATGTGATTTGGAGTCTACTSTTATGTCTGGGCCTCAGCAAATTCGGGTTAAAGCTCAGTTTTGTTCCCATCTCCAAAATAAGGTTGATCGACACTTTGCTCCTTCAAATGTTTTGATTTTTACAATTGTGTCCTAACATTTTAATAAATTTTCAATCTCATCCTCAAAATCTCATAACTTCTGCAATTGTATCAATTTTTCCTTCCAAAATCAAGATATAATCAATCCTTCACACATTAAAATTAAACGGTTAAGATTAAAATTATTGTAACATTTGGACGTGCAGAATCAATAGTTCTTCTGTAAGAGAATGGTATAGTTGCARCATTATTAATGTTTGAAGGGTAAATATGGAAATAAGAATATAATTACACAAATTAAAACTCTATCAAAGGCCCCGAAATAGAATAATTTCGTACTTAGGTTTGTTTAATTACTAATAGGCCCAATGGAAAAGACATGAAAATACATCTCAACTCTTTCATAGAAAAGGRAAGCTTACCRTACAATGATTCCATATCCTTACCCACCTACAACATGCATTTTCTTTTTCAACGACGGAATAATTCTCTCTTCCAAGAATAAATCATTACGAGTAATATTATACGTCTCAATATTAAGTTAAAAAATGTAATTTAACGGTAATAAAATGMTAAAAACGATCTTCTTATTATAAACGCATTCTTTATAAATGATTTGTAATAAAGTCAAGCAATAATCTTTATCAATGAGTACATGACTACCCAAAAAACAGAAACTCGATACGCTATTTTTCATTCTTGTATTATACCTACTATGTTCTCTAAGTTATTTTTCCATAATTACTTTCGTGTATAATTTAAATTTATATATTTTTTGAAATAAATTTTCAATTAATATTATTGACGTTTGATGCATAAGTGAGTGTAGTATGGAGATGCACGAACTCCTTTAACTTGTAAACAACTAAAGTTACCTTATCGGGTCTCTTAACACTATCCTTATATGGGACCAAAAATCAACTAAGTGATGGGAAAAGTTAGCTGATCTTTTACTTGAGTCTGTAAAGATCTCATCTTTACATAACGAACCCTAGCTAAGAGTAAGACAGCACATGCATGTAATCATCGGTAACATGGGTGATCATCCAAGGTACTGCTGAAAATGGAAGACATCGTTATTGATTGTAAGGATATTATGGTTATCCAACACAGATATTCACTCCATTTATGTTGTCTACAGAACAGTATCACGATTCGTGGGTATATATATATATATATATATAATCTATCAAACGAGGTTATTGTGCAAAATTATTATACGATGATACTACTATGGTATATAGTTTTTGATCATGAGATGTTTAGTTATGCTGACAAGTGGCATAATAGGTCGGAGGATGATGACGATGACGATCTTGCAAAGCTCCAGACGTCTACCTCGCTGCCGCCGTACACTGGAGTTTGATTTTGGGGTTGGTGGTGTGATCTAATGGAGCGGGGGTGTGGGTTTGATAGATATCCTTCATCGTGATGATCGATCCCCGGAAAGCAGAAAACGTCTTCCTGGTCATCCACCTGGCAGTTCAGCTGGGAAGCGACAAGTCTGTCGACTGCAACCCAGTCATTGAGCCCACCTCTTGGATCGGCTTCTTCTTCTTCTCCTATTATATCATTCATTGAAGGTTCGCAAGCTCCAAAGCTACAGTCTTGGTGGAAGGATGAGCTATTTTCTGGAAACAATGGAATGCTCGGACTCTCCAGCCGTGGAAGATGCATGAATTTAGCGTCGGGGATAGCGGCGTTCATTGGGTTATTGATGAATTGTGAGGCGTCTTCGTTGTGGATGTTATGCGGTACTCTGTTTTCCTGTTTGCAGGATCTTCCCATGTACACGAGGATCCGATCAAGAATCCCATCTTTGCTCGCAAGACCTCCCGAGTCCATCGAGGTGGATGAGTTTTGGGAGCTTTCCACAGCTTTGTGGTAATTCTTCTTTTTAAAGACGCGACAGACAACCCAGCCATCTTCAGAATTTGCCTCTCCTACCATACCGCAGGCCTAGATTCACAGCAATTCAATAGTTCTTCTCGAATTATGATCATAGCTAGTGAAATAAACTAAGATTTTTATAATCATATTGAGAAGAAAATGACTCACAGATGTGTCATGGATGTTGTCATCCAGTCTATACTCATGCATTATCCAATCTGACTTTTGTCCATGCGGGGCTCGCCCTTTATAGAAGACAAGAGTTTTCCTCATTCCAATTCTTTTAGAGTTGCTGTAAATGACTTTATCCCGCCCCGTTGCCTTCCAGAATCCAGCTGCAGTTGCACGGTTTGTTCGAGTCCCGGTGGGGTACTTTTTATCTTTGTGACTGAAGAAGTACCAATCGTTCTGTGGGGTGGATCCTATTCTGCATTTTTCTGGGGAAAAAAAAAAAGAGACAAAACCAAAGCTTAACGAGTGAGCGCATTCAGATTCAGGTCTCAAGCAAAAGAGGCCAATAATAATCACCTTGAATATCCCAGGGTTCCAGCTTGTTGAGATCCACATCGCGGATTACATCAAGATCAATCTTCTTGGAGGCGACTTTCTTCCTCAAATAGTAGTGCAGAAGCTCCTCCTCGGTTGGATGGAAACGGAAACCGGGAGGTACCTGAGAATGGCCATTTACAGAAAGATTCATCTCCTCTGGCATTATGCAGTAGTTGATGAAACAACAGAATCTGTGTGTGTGTGTGTGAGAGAGAGAGAGAGAGAGAGAGAGAGAGAGAGAGAGAAGAAAAGGCAAATCACTAACAAAATGTTAAAGGGGAATTATGCACATATATATGAGCTACGAAGTGGTGAGGGAACATGAAGGTCCAAAAAATTGCATGAAAAGTTTAGGTATCATGGCCCGTAATGTACTTTAGAGTAGGGTCTCTAGCTTCAGGAGGAACCAACCGACCAACCACCAAAGGAGGAGAGGTAAGCTCGARGGTCCTACAATATGGTAAGAACATTAARGGGCCCCACTTGGTGGGCGTTAGTAGTTTCATATTCTGAGCAGGCGATACCTCCATCTCAGAACTACGACCCTCGACCTTAAAATCTCTCAGAAAGCTACCTTTGAGGCAACCACTGTTTGCAGAGAATCTCCGGGGGAGGGGATCCTTTGCTAGTTTTACCTGTGCAACCAACCCCAACGACAATAAGGCAACAGGGAAAATTCAAGATGATGAATGGGGTAGGAGGACGGAGGCACGGCGCTTTCGTATCTATTTACGGGGTAATCATGATCCATTCTTCATATATGGCCACGGGAGTGTGGTATAATTTTAGCTTTACACATCCATGCTGTTTAGCTTCTTGATTTTTCTTATGGAGGCCCGCGGGGGTGGACATATCATATCTGAGGATGGCGATGGAGTACACTGCGTAAGAATATCTCATTCTCATCAGCATTTCCACTTTTCCTCTGTGATGATTTCAGTGCCAACTACAGAACCTGTCGACGAGACATCATGAGGCATTGACAGTGCTAACCTAGAGGGTTATTACAAATCGTATTACCTGCGCTTTTGGCTGAGATTGAGTCGGCATATCAATATCAAGCTTACAAAAACATAAAAAAAAATGTAGGGTATAACAGAAAATGTTGCAGGAGATCCAAAACCTATAATAGATCATATATTAATGATACACACATTCCATATGTCTGATACTACACTATTTGAATAAGATATACAAAGGCAACCCAGAAGAAAGACAGTATTAAACTAAGAGAACAGAAAGGGTGAGAAAAATAAAGAAAAAAAATATAAAAATTTTCTTTCGAGTTATTTGCTAGTTTTAACTTTTTCTTAAGTCGAAGAGAAATGAAAATAAGGAATTTGATTATAACATTCATCTATTTTCATTGTCGCSCACATGTAGTTGAGAGGTTAAATTCATAATCCATATGAAGCCAGCCTTAGTACATTACTACCTCTTGACTGGATAGAGATATGGTTTCTGGATAGCATTTGAAATGGTGGTTTCTTTGACGTTATTCTTTTTATGTTCTGACATGCTCTAGAGAAGGTTCTAATTATTTCCATTTTGAGAGATGACCCTACATAGGAGGAGGCAGAACTTGATTGGAGTTGCTATTACATGTTATTAATTTGTGTATCCTTAACACCAATTAGTAAACATGGTCTTGACAAAACTATCTAGGTCGTGTCGGCAGCCTTTTTATCATGGAGATTTGTCCTAATTATATGTTAATTTGATTAATAACTTAAAGTGTACTTATGTATTAAGATCACAAATCACAATTTCAGACAGGAGGGGAATCACAAAGTCAAAAATAATCATCATATTTTGTATTTTAAACTTCCTAATCTCTCATACCTCACTTAATGAAGTAGTCAAAGTGTAGGAAAAACATATTTTTTGTTATTTTTGGAATCAAAAAAATAATATGAATCAAGTATTCGATTGCGACATGTATTCCAACAATAAATATCATTGATTTTATAAATCGTTGGCATTCTAGAGTTAGAGATTCACTAATAATGTTCATTCATATAACACAAACAATATATGAGCTATTTTAATATATACACATATAACGTTTTTTATCGGAAAGATTCTAATTAATTTTCTTTTCTCAAAAAGGGATGACACATATTACACCAACACAGCCGCCGCGGCCGCCGTAACCAGTCTAAGCTGCTTATTCAAGTATGGTAGGGGTTTTGCCTTTCCATGCATACAATAAACCACCTTTTGGCTTTGTTTCCCATTCATCTATTATTTATAACTTTAGCGTAATCTTAAATAGCGTTACCATCTCTATTATAATTTCATATTATGAAAAATAAAAGAATTTTTTAGGAAAAAACTAACAAAGGGCTTTATAGAATTTGAAAAAAGTTGACCGTGAGAATAATGCATTATCCCTCTGAAATAACATTACTTCATGAATCATGATACATTAAAATCATAAATAATAGAATGCGAGAAAAATAAAGTCAGACAATGACCTTTAATCAGAATTAGAATCATTCTAATAAAAAAACTCACATATGAATAGCTTCTTAAAGGTGAGTTGAATAGAGGAATATTAGGTTTCTGGGAACAAGGATAGGAAAACTAATGCATAAGGCATAACATAGATAGGGATATTAAGACATATATATAGTGTAGTACAGACAAATTAAGGTAATTAAAAGTCATCCATGTAAAAGGTTAGTGCAACAATAATGGTCCCAGTTATTCCCAAAAAAAAAAAAAAAAAAAAATGGTCCCTAGCATTTGAAATGGTGGTTTCTTTGACGTTATTCTTTTTATGTTCTGACATGCTCTAGAGAAGGTTCTAATTATTTCCATTTTGAGAGATGACCCNAAATTAAGGTAATTAAAAGTCATCCATGTAAAAGGTTAGTGCAACAATAATGGTCCCAGTTATTCCCAAAAAAAAAAAAAAAGAATAATGGTCCCTGTAACATCAAATGAGAGACGACGCAGGCAATTCATCATGCTTCTCTAAAATGGTGCTTTCCTTTCCTATGCTGTAATAATACTGAGATAAACGTCAAAGGCCCTCCTTCATGATGTTGAGACCCTAACCAAATACCCAAAAATTGCAATTGAAAACCCTATTTATCATCATTATCATCCTCATCCTCATCTACATGTGTGTCTGCTATTAATTCAACAACCTTCCATGCAGAGATTTTGTATATATGCATATAGTGCGTTAGGGTATGTTTATAGTTTCTCTCATTACACATTGTAAAGATGAATGAACTAAAATTGAAGGTCATATCTATTAGATTATAAGATCATATCTATTTGATTATAATGTTATATCCACTTGATTCTAATGTCATGTCCTTAATGTTTCATTGTCTATAGATACCTTATACCATGATCTTATTATTAAAGTTACAAGCTATCATTGTTAGCATACAACTGAGAGTAAAAAATCACCTCTAATAAGGTTTTCTTCGGTGGAACTTAAGCTATAGCAAGTTATAYAGAATTACTAAAGCTAAACACCGATTGTTGGGTTGTTGTATCTTAGAGAAGACAAACAAGGATTATTCTCTCCTGTATTGATTCTCGAAAAGAGCAAGATATCCACGTCTCGATGTTTTATTATTGTTCTAACTTATATGCTTACCCTAAAATCAAATGCAGAATTTGATGAGACAATATATGCTGCTTTTGAAATCAAACTAGGCGGTTTTAGTGCGGGTTTGAGGTGATTATGGTGACTCTTGAGAAGATGACGTTCTACCTCAACCTCATTAGCTTCTGTCTCTCATTCCTATAACTACTGTTAATTACTTATAGCCAATTTCATCGTTTGATCATTTTCCTCTTCTGTTTCCAAATCTTTTAACCTGATCAAATGAGAAAATGACCCTTCAGCTGACTGTTAACTGTAATCACTCTGAATCGGTTTTTTCCCTCAGGTACGGCTGCTGTAAGATGAACCCTTCATTATTCAGACATATAACCTTCGTAGGCAGTCACAGTTTAATATATACAGACAACCAAAGATGGTCGAAATTTGTTTCTCATCTTCCAAAATACCCCTTAGGTTATAGTGTGGAGAACCTTTTAGATCTTTCTTTCTTTATAACGATCGTATCTAGAATGAGCTTGATGTGTTTACTGATGCAGAGAGCCAATTGTAAACATCCTAGTGGAAAATATGAAACACGTTTCTGGAATATAGCTGTAAAGTCAGGTGCAGAATTTGATAAGACAGTATATGCTGCTTTTGAAATTAAACAAGGCTTTTTTGGTGGGGGCTTGAGGTGGTTATCGTGACTTATGAGAGAAGAGGTGATGTTCTACCTCAACCTAATCAGCTTCTCTTACTCATAAATAGCAGATGGAAAAAAACAGTGTCAACCAACGACCATATTTGATTAAAATTGAAGTCAATTTAATTAAAAAACTCGAAAAATGTAATGTTTGTATGATCTCTATTCGCTAACGAACATATACAAAGAGGAAGAGGGTAATAATTAGAGGAACACTAACACATATATTCCGTTATGAGGTTCATTTGTTGAGTCCAATGTTAATGATGATTTTCATCCAACAATTGACGACGCAACGTCCACTAGATCGAGAGAGGAGAGGCCAAGGTTGGTTTTGGTTGTGGTTGAAGTTGAATTTTGTGAACTTACGTATCATTTCGCTTTGCCATTCTTCTTTTCTCTGTCTACTTCTATTCTAATCTATACTAATTATATTTGTCATTCTCATTCATTCCCTTAACTAATTCCTTTTCTATATGGGGATTGTCTCCGTTGCTACACTTGTCACCTGACGTCCTATGATGCAACCACCCTATTAATATCTTTTTTCTTTGTAAAAAACCCATATTACGATTGAAATAATTATAAGCAAGGTGGTTATGAGGATACCTAGTCTCATTAACCATGACCTTCAACCAGCTTATGGGAATTGAGTTAATGATGTCATGAGTTAGAAAAGCACTATGAAATCTAGTATCTGATAGAGATCAAGATATCAAGAATATGTGAGAACAATCTTGTGATTGATACAAAACCCTAGGTTTCTGGATATTTCATGGATTAGTAGTGGAGTTGAATTTGAGGGTCGTCTTTCTAATGGGAAATTTTCTGGGTTCGAATTTACAGTTTAAAGGATAGGTGAAATATTGTCCTGTTGTAATGAACTGGCCCAGGTAAAATTTCCCAGGTTGTAGGATATTTCAGATCTACAAAAGAGGAAAGATTTTTCCTCTCCTTTCTCTATGCAAACTTCTTTAATTTGATGTGATATGGGAAGAATCTTCATAGAGCAGCCTTTAGAAGAAAAAAAGTGTTCCGATTAATCAGTCGAATAATGATCATTTGCTATCTTAATTAGAAAATGATTGAGCCTTCATGCATGGATATCTGTTGGAATATATTTTGTATAATATTTATGTATCAAATATATAGTTTGTACGATATTTATATAACTTGTATAGCAAGTATATATTTTATAGGATATTTATATATACTCGAATGGTAAGTATATAGCTTGAATATCAAGTATGTCTCTCTATATATATTTGTACATTCTCATTGATCAAAGAGAGAAAAATATATTTTTCTACAATATCTCAATACAAATTCAGGAATCTAATAAGAAGAAACTATACATTCTTTAGATAATGTGAATCCCATGAATTGTTTGTTCTTGATGATTTATCTCTGTCTAAAGTGCAATGCATCTTGTGTACGGTTGCCAGAAATGATCCGGATATCTGCATTTGTTCTTGTGTGGTCAAATCATGAATGCACATGGAACTTGCCTGTCTAATTTCTTGAAATTTTTGTCCTCTATGTCAAATCGAAAAGAAAAATCAGGATTTATAGGCTCCATTTGGATGGTAACTTAAATCAAGAGATGAGGTGTTCTTTAAGTTAAAGAGAGTGATTTTGGATGACTAATTTCATTTGCATTAGTCATGAGGCGGACAAAGGGAGATGAACCTCCCGCCTTATTCCCACCACTGTTATTGAACAGCCACCACCGAACACCAGTTCTCTTGGCTAAAGCTTTCCTCATTTTTTGTTTCGTTTTTTTCTTCAATCTAGGTCTCATATGAGTACGTCGGTGATGTGTACAGATAAACAGAAAGATGTTTCAAGGTCGGTAATATCAATTATGGTGCAAACTTCCCATAATAAAGAAAACAAGAGAAAAAAATAAAATAGACAAATAAGGATTAACTTAAAATTGTTACAATTATAAATGTCATAAATAAGTACATTACGAAAAAAATTAGAAAAACGTTTCCGATGACCTTGTTTTTATCTTTTGATGGAACCTTTAATTCGAAACCTTAAAGGGACCGAAGATCAGAAGCAAAAACTTCGGCGTCTGATCCACATTGAAGGGGGCATATATTGCAAGAAAGAAAATGTGATCCTAATTTTGCTTTACTGACATGGTCGAATATTATCCAGATGGAACGCTTCAAAAGACAGAATACGAACACTAGCTCTTGTCCATTACTCTGATGTGTGTACTCTGCCTTCTAGAGTCCGCATGTTGTCTCATTCTAATCCCAACAGGCAACAGCAAATGAGCTAGTTTACGCAGAGTTTACAAAATCAAGAATCGCCGGAACCATATACCTTCTTGGACGATGGGAACACGACGGCCGAGACAGGGCAAATTCACATATATATCTAATACAACGTACGATGCATGTCACTTTGAGGACATCATGGTCATGTCACTTGGACGTGGACTTTGATCTATATGCATGAAGACGCTGGAAGATCGCTTTTTTCTGGTCTAATTGGACTACCAGACAAAACCGCTTTTTTGATGGGGTGGTGGTAAAAGAATGGGGAAGATCTGGTTCAGGACGTGCAGCTGAAATTGTGGGGAGAGGATGGGCTTAAAAGATGGGCCCGAACCCAGAACGTTTCCTTTTGAATAGATTGGGCCGTTTTGAACTTCTGTGTTATTGTGGCCCATGTGAACTCAAAAATCTTTTGTTAGTCTTCACGTCGACTATTGGACCATGTGAAATACAGATCCATGGGTAATGACATAAGTGAAGGGCCTGACAGTGTAGTAACTGCCCCTTTTTCCATATTGGGCCTCATCATTTTTGTTTCAGCCTTAGAATGACATCCGGGTTCGGACATTAGGTTTAASTAATCCATTTCCAAAAMATATGTACGAAGATATTTGTCAAATTCWCGTGACATATTTATAAAAAAAARAAATTGATAACGAAGCGTGAGAATATGTTGTTATTCTTCTAATATGACGCTAGGTCAAATTATAATTAAAGTTATAAATAACATATTAGTGAAAAACAAAATCAAACCTCACTTTTGATCAAAATTAAAATCATTTTGATAAAGAAAGGAAAAAAAGAATGGGGAGAAAGCTTTGAGCTTGTCTCTTTCACCAACTCTCAGAGCTGCCTACTTGCAGCATATCAACTCATATTCAATTGTATCCCACTTTTAGCTCCAAAGGCTAAAAAGCACACCATTTGCTGTGCTAGCTCTAGCAAAGGGAAAGTCATTCCGTTATGGAAGAAAACATTGTTCATGGTACTCGAATTAACTTGTCCATTTAAGGGAAGATGAGCTATAATAAATATTTCTTTCCAGATGCAGGCTTTTTTGGCAGAAGATCACAGGTGTATACAATGGCAGAAGGGAATATGTTTAGCTTACAGAACTAGGTGCTGTAGTACTCTATTCAAGACTATAATTGAAGATATCACCATGAGAATTAGATCAGTAGCTAGAACTCTGGTAACCCATCTTTCTTGGAAGAAACATTTCTACTACTGGATGAAAGACTCCATTGATCAGAAAAAACCATGGAAGAAACTCCATTTCCACATTTAGCCACAGTTCTGACACTCTCAATCAACTCCTGCGTCCGAGCTTCCTGTGACAAAATCTCCAGCAACTGTTGAGGACTAATGACCAGCTTCACTTTCCAAAATCCAGTACTGTTGCTGCATCTTGAGAACACATCTGTCTGCGACCTCTTAAGTATCCCTTGGCTATCAAAAGACATCCTGTAGGGTGCTGCAAGGGACGCTTGAGGGACGCTATTGGACCTCACATGGCCTACCTGTGAGACTTCACCGATTAAACCAACTTCCTCCAATGGGAGAAGGTAATACTCTCCTGCTTGCAGCAATTCCTGGTGTGGAAGTGGCTTCCAGAACAGGTCGTGGTTTCTGAAAATGCCGTGTCCGGGGAACTCATCGGTGATGAACTCTACTGTAATTGGTTCATAGAACTCCATGATTCCACCATTGGAGTTTACCACCTTGATTACTTCGTTTACATCTCCTATGCCTCCACCAAACAAGCAATTCCCCATGTTGCCCGCTAGCTGTACAATTCGTTTTATTTGGAATGGATAGGTAGGTACGGAGCTATAATATAAAACGAGGCAAAAGGTGAAAGAATTGGTCGTCGGTGGAGTTGTTCTTTAGAGCTTTTCAGTTTTCTTGATGCTCTATCCAACCAAAAGTGAAAAAAGAGATAAAGAACCAAACAAGGAAAGAAAGGAAGAATTGTTACCCGCCACCATTCTGTTGCCTTTTGCCATTTACAAATTACAATTGCATAGTGCATGCGATTAAATAGTGACACCATGGGGTCTCAAAAAGCCGAAGAAACCGAGTCATTAGGCCATGATTTCAGAGTCAAATAATGATTTGAAGCAGGCCAACTTAGGTACCTTTTGCTTTTTCTTTATCATGAATCATGACTCATGACRCATATATATGCTTGGACCAAGCTCTGCTATATGTTCCAAAAGTGAATGTCTCTTACAATATCAGAATATAAATGACCTAATAATGGTTAAATGGATCGCATCCATCCCATATACACCATCTTTGGCTGTTAACTAGTCAAAGGACGTAGCTAGGGATTCCATGTTCCTCATACTATTTGATCAGAGCATAAGAAGGTACTGACGCTTTAGGSTRTTGGATTTTCCCCATCTAYGGGGCAATGTTGGGGCTTCTTCACCTAGCGGCACAAAGCTTGTATTGCTCCCTCACAAGCCCGTTATCACAGTTTAGGCTATTTTCCTTTCACTCGTTACTGTTACGAGAATTACTTTTAATATATACATATCGTGTTCTATAGGGATTTTCAATCATTCGTTCCACAAAACTAGCTTTTCCTTATAATCTGGAGGATAATATGGATTAAGTAATCATAATCATCCCACAAACTGCAATAAAGAAAATTGGTGGAAGCTGAAGACAAAGACATAGGTAATTGTGGCCGACAACAGGAAACCAGGAGCAGGGCATTAGCCCACTACTTCCTCAACCATGTACCCCCGAGCTGAGATCATAGTTCTACTGATTATGGGCCGATAACATTGGGCCAAGATACATACGACTTATTCCCAGTGAGTCTCACTACCCCCCAGGGAATTTTGGCCGTGAAGAAGGGACCCAATAATTGGCGAACCCATAATGTTGGGCCGATAGCATAAGGGTCTTACCGTCGCCCAGGAATGTTGGGCCGTGAACATGATTATGTTTGAAGAAAGCGCCCAATAATTGGCGAACCCATAATGCTAGCTTGGGCATTTCAGTTCGAATCGAGACGACGGCCCAAAAAATTTTGAATCAAAAGAAATATATTTACTCTATAATTATGATTTTTAATTTTTTAACTTTCAAATATTTAAAATAAAATGTAAAATCAGACACACAAATTATTTCGTGGCGGAGTATTGTTGGCTGTCAATCTCTCCTCATGGGTGGTCTGTGATCTCATTACCTATGTATGAATTCTAGAAGGTCAATAATGGTTTTTTACTTTTTTACATTTTAAAATTTTCATATGAGAAGTTTATTTATGGCCAAGTTCATAAATAAATCCATATATATATATATAACCATTAACGTAGAGAAAACACACTTGTTTTCACAATATTATATTAATATTGGGTTATTAATAGTAGTCGAATTAAAATATTCATTTTAACTTAATTATTTATTTATTATTTATCCTAAATTATTGAATTATCACTAATAATTGTTTTCATCGACATTCTCAAAATCTTACTAAAACATGAACCAATTGGGCCAAATAGAGAAGAATGCATTTATATATAGTTGTCATTTTCCTTAATGTTCCCCGTGAATCTGGTAATTAAGTCAAGTCATCGCTTGAAATTATTGATGGTTGAGTACATCAGTGCAAGCCAAGAAGGCTGCAATGGAGAAAAAGAAAGGCTTAAATTAGCAATATTCTATTGGGACGTATAGATCGGGAAGGTGTRGAAACCATAGGGACAGAAAAAGAAGACCAAACCATGAGTGGACCGTTACTTGAATTCCGTACACATTGTGTTCTTGGCTAATATTTAAGAACGGAGTATGAAGTTAAGAGTGACGACTCATAATTGCTTCTTAATAATTTTATAAATGTTTAAATAAAATAATATTTTTATAAAATTATATATAAGATTTTTTTAAAAAATATATCTCGTTCATTAGTATTTTTATTATTATACTGTTCTCTCAAAATAAAAATGACCCCATCCTTCTATATATAGTATTTGCCTATATTTTTCTAAGTTCTTTGATTGCAAAGACTTTTATCTTTGGATGGTTATTGCACTATGCAAGAAAAGTATTTGAAATTATGGATTAATTGTGAGAGATGATTAGAAATTAATAGTTCATTAGCTAATGAAATAAAAAAATTATTGGATTAAATGATAAAGGCTTTAAGAATAATAATATATTTTTCAAAATAAAAAGAAAATTAAATTCATTGTAACGCGGAGAAATATTCCCATTTTTTAGCTGGAAAGATATAATATCATAAAAAGATGAAGGAATTAAATGGATGAATAGTAGAATTGTTAAAAATAATATTTTATTTCTTCCATATTTTAATCATAATTGATAAAATAGATTATGATCAGTATGAAGGATACACTCAGACCTTCTAGCAAGGATGGAGCTGAGGATATGAAGATAACATAACTTCGAAATTTTTTATTAATAAAAATTAACATTTTTTTAAATTTAATACAAAATTTTCAATAAAATATTTTTTATCATTTTAATCGATGAAACTTGCCACCTTCGTCACGGAGGTTCCACGTAGATCAAGTTACAGCCGTGGTAGTAATTAAAATGACCGACTCAAAAAAAAAAATTGATATATATTTAATTTGCTGACAGGGAGACCCACGTCACGATGCATGCCATTAGCTCATGTGACCGATGGGTCGAATGTTTGCTTATCCCAAATTGTACTCGTTGACTTCAACACTGTTCCCAACCTTTCTTTACAATATTTTTTTCTTATAGCATGAGGCTGGAGCTACTTGTGTTTTTTGTTAATGTAGTGGACTCTTCGTTCGAGTTAAAGAAATAAACTCTTTCAGATTCGAATGATTTAAATATTTTGAATTTTATTATTTTAAATAATTTTGATTTATTTTTTAATTTAAATGTTATTGTTCTTGATTTATGTACGATTAAGTTGATAATTAGACATAAATTTTTTTATTTATCGTTTTATATTTATTTTATCTTATTAAGATAATTGATAATATTTAATTTTAAAAATAATTTTAAGAGGTAGAGTCGACAATCAGTGTATTCGGATCGAATTTGAAATTAGTTCTCCATATATCTACCTACCAAACGGCCAGCTAAAGGGGGACTAATATGCATTTCCCAACTGCTTATCAATACCATTACTTTTTCAACTAATGGTCCCAATTAATAAAAAGGGAAATAATTGCATATTAAACCTGAATAGTAGAAATTTTAATTACCTTGGTGTTTTTTAACCCTTTTTATAGTAACAATTTTCTCTCAATTGATCACAGAAGGTAAATATTTATTTCCAAAGGATCGTGGCTTTCGTTTCAGTAAAGTTGTAGATTTGACTTGGGAGTACCTTTCCTTCTTCGATATAAGGATTGCTGGCTTAGTTCTCAGAGGCACACCCAGAGAGAGAGCATATCACTCAAAAGATATACCAGAAGACATGGGTTACTCCGAGGGCAATGGTCATCATGCTACTAATGGYTATTCTTTTCCCCGGGAGATTGCAGGCAAGATCATAGCATGCATAGGTAAAACAGATTCTTGTTCCGTTATATATACTATGTGATCAGGATCAGCTAATCGAGATATTCTAAATTTGTTCGCAACGCTCTGCAGCTGCGGTTGCATATGGACCGGGACAGCCCTTGGTTCTCGAAGAAATCCTCGTTCATCCACCTAAGGCAATGGAGGTTCGAATGAAGATACTCTTCACTTCCATCTGCCACACCGACCTCAGTGCTTGGAAGGGCGAGGTACACGAGAATTTGATTTACATCGAAACTAAACATAGTATTGTCCTCCTCCTCATGACATGTATCTTGCTTTTGGTTTAGAATGAAGCCCAGCGTGTATACCCACGGATTTTAGGCCATGAAGCCTCCGGGTATGTTAAACTCTGTTTTTTCTAGATTAATATGCTATTGGCATGATCACTAGAAAACGAAGTTCGTATTGATGATCTTTCTTGATTTCTTGTTGAAGGTTTATCGAAAGCGTGGGTGAAGGCGTCAAGGACTTGCAACCAGGGGACCATGTTGTCCCGATATTTAACGGAGAGTGTAGGAAATGCGACTACTGCAAATCGAAGAAAACCAATCTGTGCGAGAGGTTTCGCGTGAACCCATTCAAGAGYGTGATGATAAATGATGCAAAAACGAGATTTTCAACCAAAGACGGTRAACCCATCTACCATTTCCTCAACACCTCCACATTTAGCGAGTACACCGTACTCGATTCTGCCTGCGTCGTCAAGATCGACCCCGAAGCTCCTCTAAAGAAAATGACGCTGCTCAGCTGTGGCGTTTCTACAGGTAAAGATTGACTAACCTGCAACTCTTGGCTGTCCCTGTTTCGGTCGGATATCTCTAGCAAATCTTACATGTTTAATCACCTAATTAAAACAGAAAACTGATTATTACAATGAAAATGAAGGTCTTGGAGCCGTGTGGAACACAGCTGACGTCGAAGCTGGGTCGACCGTCGCAGTCTTTGGTTTGGGAGCGGTGGGACTGGCTGTAAGTTTCCAGCAAACGTCGGTGTCTTTCCCCTCCCCAGTGGTTATGAATTTTGTGACTACTGATTCTTTCCCTAGTTCGGATGCCCTCACAGTCATACCGAAAGCTGCACCAAAGAATATTATATTAACACGTAAAAACAATACTTGCACATCCATATGCATCGCTCTAATTAATGAATGTCAGAAAACCTAAATTATTGGAAGCCAGTTGCATGATAGTACAAAATTAGTTTAGGACGAATGATTCTGAATATAAATACACTTTTTATTTTATCAATCATAGTATTATATATATAGCATTTAAGATAAAAGGAGAAGATGAGATTTTTTGAGGTAATTATATATAAACATCATATTTAATTTTGATATAGCCAAGAGTGTACTATAGAAGCTTTAATCGTCGATGATAATAGAGAACAACTTGATTCATAATATTATTGATCATTAAGATATTAGGTGATTTTTTTCTCTAATTATAGTAAGAAGTATTGTATATTAATGATTATTCCTCTGATTTATTAATAATTCACATAAAAAACGAATTGACATTGATCACAGAAGCATTTCCTTGTATGTATAGAAGATATTTGTCCTTGTACAATAGGAAACAACGGACTCCTTAAAGGGAATCATTGAGAAGCAAAGGCATCTTGATTTGACACTTTGGGAAACTACTTGTAGGACCCTCGTTAGGTTGTCTTCATAAAGTTCTTCAATTCAATTCTTGTAGAACTCTTCTATTCCATTTACAACTGGTCGGCAAAAGTAGCAAGAATTGACCACCAGTTCGTATATATACTTAATTATTTTCGTCTGAATCAAATCTAAAATCTCTTGCATTTATCACTCTTGCTCTTAAGCTTGATCGAGCTTTTAAAACCCATTAATAGGACAAGCTAGAATTTGTTAAGGTTCATAGTAGTCCAATTTCAATTGTAGCCCMTCATTTATATGAGACTCTTCGACTTACTTGTGCAGGTTGTGGAGGGAGCACGAGCTAGAGGTGCATCTAAGATTATAGGTGTTGACATTAACCCTGAAAAACGCATTAAAGGTATTAATCCCATTTTCTTATCACCTTTGTCCATGTGCTTTAACCATAGATTGAGGTCTGAGTAACCAATAGCTGCTGCATCGTATTATATTTGATCCAAAGTGTGTTGCGTCCTTGACTTTGATGTTGAAAAAAAGGTGAAGCCATTGGGATTACAGACTTCATAAACCCCATGGATCTTGACAAGCCTGTCCACGAGGTCAGTGATATTTTATACTACTACTAACATGATCTTGACAAGCCAGTAACGTAATTGTCCAAAGTCATTCTGCGCAGAAAATCAGGGAGATAACGGGAGGAGGCGGTGTGCAATATAGCTTTGAATCTGCTGGCAACTTGGACGTCCTGAGAGAGGCCTTTCTTTCCACCCATGATGTAATAATATGTCTCTTTCATTCTGGACAAATTGACTTGACCTAGTCTTATGATGATGACGATGGTGCAGGGATGGGGTTTGACGGTGATCTTGGGTATTCATCCGACGCCGAGGTTGCTTCCTCTTCATCCGATGGAGTTGTTCGATGGCCGRAGAATTGTTGGATCAGTGTTCGGAGACTTCAAAGGAAAGAGCCAACTCCCATATTTTGCTAAACAGTGCATGAACGGAGTGGTGAAGTTGGACGAGTTTATAACTCACGAACTCGCCTTCCACAAAATCAATGAAGCCTTTCAGCTTCTTATAGATGGCAAATCTTTAAGATGTGTTCTTCACCTTTAGTTTAATTCACCATAGATAGATAGACAGATGAATGCTTCCCGCGTTGCATGCTTCACTGACTTCTTCTCTTCATCGTCCAAAAGTATCTATTGTCTCCTGCTTGTTTGATGCATGCTGTATTTAAAGTACSTATAAATATATATATACATATCGTACAAAATATAAAGTAAATCGAATAATATTATTAGAGTCAACGAGATTTTATTTATATAATAAGCATGTCCAGTCAAATACCAAAATATCTAATAATTCTTATATATATTTTCAGGTATATTTTTCGAACCAATTTATTTAGGCCAAATGATCAAATATAGTTATTAAAAATAATAAATAAATATTATTAAAACTTTCAATCCTCTATGAGTTCTCCCATCTTAAACTCAAAATGATCAAAATTAAATATCAAATAATTAAAAAAACTGAGGCAGAATTATTAAAGAAATTGAATTTAGTCCACCATTTTTCTTTTTAGTACAAGGAACAAGTCAAATCACAATTTAAAAATCAGAAAAAGCCATCCCTTGTCGTAAATGAGATGTCTTTTCATGTTAATTGATTTTTTTTTCTTTTTAATGTCTAATCGTATAATGTCTCTCGACATTACACGTGTGGAATCTTAAACGTTACATGTGCGGATTGCCACTTTAGGGAGTGGGGATCAATGGGTTGCTGTTTACTGACAGCCAAGACCAAGGGGGTTATAATTGACTATACCTAAATACAGTAATAGAAGGGGCATTAAAGGCATTTTCATTAATTATTATTTTTTGTATTGTGTTGAGCAATTATAATTAGAGTGATGTATTTAATAAATAATTTTTTTAAGATTGCAAAAAGTTTGGTTTAGAAAAAAATAGAGTACCTATTATTAGTAATCTATTTTTTGAGTTAATGTAATAACCTAATTTAAAAAGACTAAATAATATATTGTCTATTGTTGAAACTTTTTTAAAATTGTTTAAGATGTATTTTTTAAAAAAATATTTATAAATTAATATAACATTCTTATTTTCMACCAAACTTTCAAGTAACTTTTCTTTAAARAAATATTTAATCTTTTTAAAGTTAAAGAAATACGTGGAAAAACTTTTCAAGTTATTAGGTTTTCAATTAAATTAAACAATGACCTCAAAAAAGTTTTAAAATTTTCACTTATACTCGTCAAATAATTTGATCAAAATTGACTTTGATTTCTTTAACAAGTACTCTACCGATGGGGTACACACTGATTTTATTTTATTTTTCTATAGACGAACTTCGTGACTTTCGCAAAGTTCCGCCCATAGACTTCTCTTACTAGATGGAACTAATTATCTCATATGGAAAGTAAGAAAGAGAGCTTTCTTGAAGGCTATAGATAAATGTGTTTGGACTTCTATAGTCACAAGCTATAATCCTCCTGCATATGCTAAGGATGGAATTACCATTGTTAAACTAGTATCTGATCGGGATAATAATGAACTAGATAAGGCTGACTGAAACTCAAGATCTTGCATGCTATATTTAATGTTGTTAGTCTAAAATTGATGCAAGTCGTTATTACTTGCGAAATTGCTAAAGAAGCACCAGATCAGTTAAAGACAAAAAATGAACGAACTGATCAAGTTAAATGGTCTAGGTTAAAGGAGTCTTACAACTGAGTTCGAGAGTTTATCAATGTCTGAAAATGAATCTCTAGCTGATTTTCATGGCAAATTATGTAATTTATCAAATGAATGCTTTGCACTTGGTGAAACTTACTCTAGTACTAAACTTSTCAGGAAAGTTTTGTGCTCACTTTCAAAGAGATACAAAGCAAAAGTTGCATCTATTGAAGAATGTCGAGATATCGACAAGATCGATTTGGATGAACTAATAGGTTCATTATAAACATATGAGCAAAATTTGAATAGATGGAAAAACAAGCAAGTAAAGAATAATAAGAGAAGCCTTATCTCACACACATGGTGACAATACTTGCAATTCAATCAATCTAAAAAATCTAGATGATGATACAATTGCACTGCTCATAAAAAATTACAACAAGTACCTGCAAAGGAATATCAAGAAAAATTTTCAGCCTAACAAGGGTAACACACCTTCACAGAGGAATGTCTTTCAGAAGTCTTCTCCTTTGCTTCCCTCAAAATAACGAGAAGGATGCAACAAGTTCAAAGGAATTTAATGTAACGAATGTGAGGGTTTTGGACATATACAATTTGAATGTACCAACACKGCTTCCYTCAAAACAACGAGAAGGATACAACAAGTTCAAAGGAATTTAGTGTAACAAATGTGAGGATTTTGAGCATATACAATCTGAATGTGCCAATACTCTTAAAAAGAAAGGACGTGCCATGAAAGTATCATGGAGTGACAATGATGAAGAATTAGAAAATTTTGATAGTGAGTATGAATGAAGTTTTTTAGCTTTCATGGTGAAAGAAGAAATAGAAAAATCTAGTCTGGAGGATGAAGAACAATCTGATATAGATGTAGAAGACCTTCAAAAGGCTTATGAAGATATGTGYACTCAGTGACTAAAATCTGTAAAACAAATTGAGGCCACACAAATGGAGAACCTTGAACTTGTTAAGGATAATTGTAAGTTAATTGAGAAAACCAAATCATTGGAAGAAGAGCTCATCACAACTCAAGTTAAGTTGGCTCAATCATTGAAAGATCTGGAGAATGTAAACAATGTTTTAAACAAGTTTCAAAACAGCACTTCAAAGCTTGATCAAGCTCTTCACATGGAAAAGTCAGTTGGTAACAAATCTGAAATTGATTTCTAGAGTAGCCACACAGAATTGGGTATAGCCACACCGACTGCAAACAGAAATATGYGACAAAGAAAAGAACATAAGATATCAACTTTATTCCTACTTGTCATTTTTGTGAAAAAAGGGAACATATCAGGCCAAGGTGTTTTAAACTTYGTTTTTATGTGTAAAGAATGTTTCATGAAAAAAAGACCACATCTAAGAAAAGTCACGCGATTAAAACTAAATGAATACCTAGGGAAACTACTTKTTTTGTTGCACACACATCATTACTTGCCTATAATTCTGATCAATGGTACTTTGATAGTGGACCTTCTAGACTTATGACTGAAAATTTAAATCTATTAACAAATGTTAAATCTTTCACAAATGATTTTGTAACTTTTGATGATGGTAAAAAGGGAAAAATAATTGGAAAAGGTACACTAACCATATCGGGACTTATAAGTATGAAGGTTGTGCTTTATAGTGAAGGCTTAAAAGCAAACCTCATAAACATAAGTCAAGTCTGTGATGATGAACATACTGTTCTTTTTATTAAGAATATATGTCAAGTTCTCAATGATCAAGGGGTAAGCATACTAAATGGATAAAGATCATGTGACAATTGTTTTCTTTTAAATTTATCTACTGTATGTCACAAATCCACTTTAGAGGCTGCTAAAATCTTGCATCACAAAATGGATCATCTGAATTATAGAGACATCTCGAATCTATTAAAAATTGATGCATTTAGGGGAGTTAATAAAGTAAAAATCAATATCCATAATGTATGTGGACCATGCCAACTAGGGAAACAGATTAAGGCAAAATATCATCCTATTACACACTTGGCAACAACACACGCATTAGAACTTTTGCACGTAGATCTCATGGGACCAATGCAAACTTAAAGTATTGGAGAAAAAAGGTATGTTTATGTGCGTGTTTATGATTTTTCTAGATATACTTGGATTAACTTTCTTAAAGAAAAATTTGACGCTTTTAATGATTTTAAGTCATTATGCTTAAGATTACAGATAGAAAAGGTGCACAAAATTGCCGAAGTTGTTCGAATATGAAGTGATCATGGTAAGGGATTTGAAAACTCCTTATATACTAATTCTTGTAGTGACCAAAGCATTTCCTGAGTTTGTGTGTTATACAGACAATTGCTTCTTCTTTTGGTTAGCTGGTAAATGCATTATAATCATTGTTTTCTTAATCTCTGAAGTTTCTGTGGCTTATGGCCCTGGCCAACCTTTGGTCATAGAAGATGTTCTGGTCGATGCTCCAAAGGAGATGGAAGTCTGAATCAAGATTCTTTTTCACTTCTATTTCCCACACTKATATCAGTGCCTTGGCAAGGAACAGTATGACAAATTGATTAAACCAAGTTTTATGATTCTCTTTCCTTGTTTAACATCTTGCTGTGATATTGGTTGAAGAATGAAGGACATTGAGCATATTTTCGAATTCTAGGCCATGAAGCTTCTGGGTGAGAAGAACCCTGATTGAAAAGTTGMTTTTSTTGTCATTGATGCCTCATTTTAGAAATAATGTTGAATATGAATACTACTGTTAGATTGGTGGAGAGTGTAGGAGAAGGAGTAATAGACATGAAAGCTGGAGATSATGTAATACTTACATTCAACGGAGAGTTTGGTGACTGTGCCTACTGCAAATCAGAGAAGACCAATATGTGCAAAAAATATAGCATAGATCCATTTARAAACGTGATGGTAACCGATCGAAAGAGTAGGTTTTCRACTAAGGAAATCAAACTTTTCATCATTTCTTGAACACCTCCACTTTCAGCAAGTACACAGTGGTTAACTCCGTCTGTGTTGTGAAGACTGATCCAACAACTCCCCTCAAGAAAATGGCTTTGCTTAGCTGTTGCATTTCCATAGGTAAAGATTCAAATCCAGAATACCATGCTACTATTTGCACTATTCGCAGGCCTTGTTACTAATGAACTGATCGACTTTCACAAAAATATACTCAATTTAGGTGTTGGAGCCGTATGGAACACTGTTGATGCGCAGGTGGGCTCGAGTGTGGCTGTTTTTGGTTTAGGCGTATTTGGACTGGCAGGGAGACATGAATTTTCTAGTTGATCTTTTCACATTCATTTCAATTGGTAAAGGCGATTAATAGTAGATAGTTTCAAAGGCAAATCTAGGAGGCCGAGGTCAATAATCCGTGTATCCTTATTCAAGTCCGTTATATATGTTATTATCTTACTCTCTTGTGTCATTCATTATATTTTTTTATATTTTTTTAATTATTAACCTCGCAACCTAAATTTTTAGATTCGTCATATCCCAATTTCTTTTGACTCGTACATAAACATGAGATAAACAAATTGTGGCACAGAATTCACAAGTAGAATCCACCTACCTAACTGCTAGGTCGATAGGGAGTGATATGCATTTGCCAACTGCTGATCAATACTATTAGTGAACGAATGAATGAGCCTCCTATTGGAGAAAACCATAGCTAATGACATGTTTTTCCCATGTTTGTACTTTGTGTAACATTAATTACATTTTGAGTTAGAGTAGCATAGTATTGTTTCCTTCACAGGTTGTGGAAAGAGCTCGATCTAGAGGGGCATCTAAAATCATTGGAGTTGATGTTAACCCTAATAAACTAACTAAAGTTATGAAGACCTGTAACAACCCCACACCTAGTAAGGGAGCTTTCATAAATTTCCTCACGTGACTATCACCAAATTCTTCTCTCTCTCTTTCTTTCTGTCTCTATCTATATATATATATACACATTAACCCAAAAGAACTCGACAATGGCAAGTCTCTGCATGAGGTAGCTCTTTATAATATTTACCTGTAGTGCTCTTCAGACATTACTAAAAATATCATAAGTATCATTGCTTGTCATGTAGTATAATTTGTAGAAAGTCAAAGAGATGACCCAAGGGGAGTAGATATGGCTTTGAATGTGCAAGTAATATAGACATTCCCCAGGAGCTTTTCTGTCCACCACACGGTAACTAGATAATCATTTTCACTGCGACCTGAGCAGCACTCGTACGTTTCACAATGTTACATTATTTATCAATTGAATCCTCCGTCATGTAGTAGGGTTGGTCTAACAGTTACTTCTGGGGATCCATGCACCCCAAGATTGCTACCTCTTCATCCCATGGATTTCTTTATGGCGAAGAATCATAGATCAGCCTTTTGTGATTTTAAGGAAAAGTCCCAAATGCTCAGGTGGCGGCTAAAGACCTACGTTTGCAAGGTAGAAACTCCATCTCTGGCTCGCCCAGAGTTCTTTAATTTTATATATTATATATATATATATATATATCATTGTTGATGATGGTGTTTAGGTGGTGAATCTTGATGAGTTTATCACTCACGAACTGCCATTGGTGATCAGTGATGCCTTCCAGCTGCTAATTCAAGGCCAATCACTTTGATGCCTTCTCCATCTCTGATGACATAAGACCAATCACATATTCGAATGTATGCAGAGATGATTTATTTGCATTTCCCAAAAGAGCATTTCGATAATAAATAAATAATTATGTTTATGAATAAGGAAAATATAATAAATTAAATGGTAGGTATCGATTTATATTATTTATTTCATCACGAGAGAAGAGGTGAACCGTGGAATCAAAATCAAGTAGAACATAGGCAATCAAGAATGAAAGAATGAGGGGAGAGAATTTTCAGCTAAATAAAAAAAGTTATTAAATATGAACGTTTTAATAAATTAATATCTTAGCACTTAATCAAACTCGCTTGGTACTATTATTTTTAAAGTTGGACCAACCGCATAATTAGCTCATCAAGTATCTAATTAAGATGTCGTAATTCAATTAATGAAAGTATCAATACTAAAAAAAAAGATGATTTAGGTTTAATTCACATCATATTGGAATTTATAAAATGTTAAACGTCACAATTAACCCTTTCCCTAAGGCTAGAATGGTCAGCTTTTGTTTTTAACTTGGTGTTGAAATTGGGCCTGAGTTAAAGAGAATGGAAATTGGGCCAATTTCAGTAGGACGTGAATTAGCCCACCTTATAATAACAAAGGCTCAGKGACCCACCTTAGATGAGCTTAATGGGCTATGGTTCGCCCCGATCCAAAAGTTACAGAAAGGAGAAGAAATGGTTTTATTTTTTGGCCTTTTAAATAAAATAAATGAAACGCAAGAAAAATAAGAAGGGAAAGAAACCCAGGAGAGGAAGGCACGAAAAAAAGAAAAAAAGGGAAAAATTAGAACAGCGGACGCCAAATGCATTCCCCAACCCCAATTTCAATTGCTTCCTTGGGTTCCGGCCCCCGCTTTCTTCCCAACTCCCAGGCCCCAGTACAAATCAAATCAATATTAGCCTTCGACTGCAAAAGAGAAATCAATGGAATTCGCAGCAGAATTTCTCCGGTCTCAAATCCAGGTACATATACTTCAATTGAATTTTCCTTTTATTTTGTTTCATCTGCTTCTGCTATCGTAGTTGCAAGATGCCCTAGGACACCCAAGTTTTGTGAGATATGAGCGAATGACAGCAAAATTTAGGGATTGCAGTTTTTTTTTAATGTAATTTTTATTTGCTAATAGTGAAAAAACAAAGAAAAAGGTTTAGAAGAGAAGCTTGCGATGAAGAGCCGATCGCATAGGTCTTCGACGAAAGATGACTGGGCGGAGGAAGAGTCCTGGACAGTAGACTGTATATGTGGTGTGACTTTTGATGATGGAGAAGAGATGGTAAATTGTGACGAGTGCGGGGTGTGGGTGCACACACGCTGCTCGCGCTATGTCAAAAGCGAGAAGTTATTCGCCTGTGATAAGTGTAAGAATAAGAACAATAGGAATGACAGTGAGGAAACTGAGGTTGCGCAGTTGCTTGTGGAGTTGCCCACCAAGACATTGAGGATGGATAATCCCACGTCATATAACGCTTCAACTTTACCGCCTCCTCGCAGGCCCTTTAGGCTTTGGACTGAGATTCCTATCGAGGAGAGGGTTCACGTGCAGGGAGTCCCGGGTGGTGATCCGGCTTTGTTTTCTGGCTTGTCATCTGTTTTTGGGCCTCAGCTTTGGAAATCCACTGGTTTTGTTCCCAAGAAGTTTAATTTTCGGTACAGAGAGTTTCCTTGGGATGAAGAGGTGGAGCAGCCGAAAGAGGAGCCTGATAAAAAGAATAACAGAGAAACTCGTAATGCAGCTGATAATGGTGCTGGTGTTTTATTGTCCATGTCAAAAGAGAATTTATTGTCTGTGTCTGCAGTGGATACTGCTGGAGCGAAGAGTCAGGCTCAGGATGCTAATGTTGATAAATTGAAGAATTTAGAACAAACGAGCCACTCAGAGGATGAAAATTTAGAGGTTTCAAGGCCGCTTGATGGGGTGAAGGACCACAGTTTGCTCCAATCTTCTGTGACGCAATCTGGAAAGAGCAACAAAGAGGACCTTGGGATGCTCAAGGATAAAAGTGGAAAGAAGAAACCCAGGCTTGTGGAAAAAGACGGGGACTTTAAGAAGAAATCTTTGCATACTCCAGGTACAGGTAATTTTGTGGAGTTCTTGATTCTTTGAGATGCAATATAACTGCTTCTGTAGTACTGTTGCAGATACATTATAATTTTCAAAGCATTTTAGAATTTTTCAGTTTTATTAAAAAAAGTAACTGGTGGATGCACTTTTTTTCTGCATGTTGTGTGCATTTTGACCTTTAAGCCTTGATTTTCTACAAACCCAAATGACACAAAAGTTTTGCAATCTTGTAAAGACAGAGGTCCTAAGGCTGTCAAGGCTGATCCTCAAAGCAGTAAAAACACCAATCTGAGCAACTCTTTGCCTGCTGGACAATTATCACAGCGTCCTGGTTTAGAGTACCATGTCATTGATGATCGGAAATGTCACTTAGTCTCAAGTAAGACTAGTTTGGACAAGTCCTCGTTTGATGCAATGAGAGACGATCCAACTGGTCCCATAATCCCAAAAGAAGAAAATGGTGGGCATGAAGATCCCGCAAAGCTGGATGATTCTCCTAAAACTATTAATGGCATGGCATCGCCAGTAGATCACACTGATTCAGGTGTACCTATTAAAGGAGAGGTATATCTCATTTTAGCTTGTGATGCTTATCCAAATATTCAATATCTATTCATCAGCACTCTTTGCCCTGTTTTAAGTTGGCAATGAGGACTATTGCATTTTGTACCTTTTGTCATGGAGGTTTTGAGCCCTAGGAATTACATTGCTATGAGCTGCATATGAGTAAAACTAGAGCCAATATTTTATAAATGCTACTACAGAAGTTCATKCTGTCAAGCCACATTGCAAATGTACCATGCAGTCATTATAAATTGAAAATAAATGATAAGGTAAGATTTAAAGTGAATGTACATGTCACACACTATTAGGCATGCTTGTCTGTCTAGAAGTGCATTTCAGGGTAATGAAAAAGAAAGATTAATCCCTTCAAGTGTTATATCAAAAGATTTACTACTGGATGGATTCGTCTAACTTTATTTAGATACAAAAGCAAAGTTGATAACTGTAGGAACTGAATATCTAGTTACTCTTTGTGTGCAATAGCTGACTAATGCGGGGCACATTGCCAACTTAAACACTACTCTATTTGTTAATCCACTTTTCCATGTCCACATGCTGACCCTCAAAGCATAAGCACCAGATATTAAGCTGTGTGGTTTATGAGAAATATGTAGGAACTAGGTGTAGGAAAGACCATCATGCTATAGAGACCTTTAAATCTTCTGAAATATTATTATGTAAACTACACTATCCTAGAGAGGTCTTCTTAAAAAAATTCCTAATCTAGCTAGTAACTGAGAGGAAGATTGTGAGAATTGTGKGAGAGATAGTAGCCTATGGTTTATGGGGAACACCCTAACCTCTCTTTGAAACTATTTAGCTTCCTGGTTACCTTTCTGTTCTGAGCCTTTCAATTTGGAAAACTGAGTTTTGGCAAGATAATGTGAGGCAATGGTKTGCCAAATTTTGCTCTCGTTCCGATAAGCAAAAATATAATTTCAAGTACAGTTGTATGTTTTGGTAAAAAGGAATTACTTTTAGTTTTATTGCGTGACAGATAAATATTTGTGGCACTRCCAAATCAAATAAAATGTTCAGGACAGAATTTACATACTTGTAGTTAGTATTCTTACGATTCAGAAAGATAAGTGATGCTAGTATTCTGGAAATGATTATGTTGAAAGGTTTCGCCTAGTCGACATAGACAAAGTTTGAATACTGTAAAAGATTTATGCTACTAAAATACCCAAAAAAAAAAAAAAAGGAAAAAGGAAAACAATGGTTTAGATAAATCATTAAAACAGACTTTGCCAACATAAATAATCGGAGAAAAACTTGAACTCATGTTTTTGAGTGACAAATAGTATTTTTAAGCTGAAAATGGAGAGTAACATAAGTTCCTTTGGGTTTTGTATTCTCTTGATTGTAGAGTCAAAGAATGATTCAGATTCTTGCTAACCATGAGGAATACTAGATGAATTTTTTTATAATATGACTAAAAAATAGGGTGGAAGTGATTGAAGTTACACTGTTATACAGGAACTTTGGGGAGCTTTCCAAGGACCAAGGTAGAGAAAACTTTAAAAGGAATCATGTCCCAAAAGATTAAATTAAAATAAAATAAAATAAGATAAATGATGGCAGGGGCTATAATCCATGCTTTAGGTTGAAAGTAATCTACTCATATAAAGATGTAGGTACTTTTGCAACTCTGCGAGGGCCGTAATTGCTTCCTGTCCTATTAGTTCACCCCCAATATAAGGTCACAAAGTATAGTTGTATTTCAAGAATTTTCTCTGATGAGCAGCAAAATCTTGTATGTGTACACTTTTTTCATGTGTTCATGAATTCAAATGCATTGCCTTCATTTAATTGTTAAGTGAAGCTGCTCCATGCATGCTTTAGCCTGGAATAATGTGCTCCTGTTGTCTAGGTTGTCCGTGATGCTGTTGACAGTTCAAATGGACTTGGTGGTGGTTTATCTGCAAGTATTAGGGCCAACTTTTCAGAGCCCTTCATGGAAGATGTGGCGGCTTCTCGAGATAATCACAATACTTCAGATTCAACCATTAATATGGTTGCTAATCATTTGGAGCTTAATGCTAAAGAAAAAGGAGAACTAGGTGATCATCATGGTGTCCATGGAATTCAGCCTTCATTCCGGGGTGAATCTAAGGTGGATACTGCAGGAACATCAGTCCAGTATCAWGAGAATTCTGCTGATTGCTCATCTGAAATTGACAAGGGTAGTGTTGCTGCTATTAGGACATCAGAAGCCGGTAACAAGGCAGAAGATGTTGGCAGAAGCTTTGGACTTGTCAATGTTGGAATGGATAGGACTTGTGATGAATCAGCTGATGACCATCATGAATCTAGACGAGATTCTGGGGGCTCCGAACATTCTCTGGGAACAAAGAAAGGYTCAACAGGATTTGGTTCAAAATCTGCTGATGAGCAATCTAAATGCACGGAAACAGTCCCTAGTCAGTCAGTGGCTATGGGTGAGTGCAAACTTGTGGCATCTTTGGGGAGTTCCTCTTTAGTATCTTCAGCAGATGTTTTGGTAACCAAATCCCCTCCTGCAAATCACATGAATGTCACTGTTCAAAGTCAAGATATGGATAGTAAAAAGAACGGAACATCTGAAATTTATCTTATCAGTAATAAAGACAACTCCAACAAATTTATTGAGATAATTAAGGCTGAAGAAAATCATGAAAGGCCAAAGAAATTGGTCAAAGAGGTTGCGAAATCCTCTCTGAATTCCGTGTTAAAATCATCAGAGTCCAAAAAGGTTKTGCATGCTTCAGTTTCAAAGAGAATTTTGTCTGATCCAAAGGAAAATATGCTTCATTCAACTCCTAAATCACCACCTTTGGCAAATGTCGCTTCTACTCCACGCTCTGAGCCTTCAACAATATTGCATACTGAGGGTGCTTCAAACATACCAAAGAAAGCTAGCATGTCCCTTTCTGAGAGTTCTTCAAATGTACAAAAGAAGGTTGCAGTTTTGCCTCAGAAGAGTGAAAAGATTAACCAGTCTGTTTCCCAGTCTTCATCCAAGGTGAATGCAAGTCTAGTTCATGCTGCAACTTCTTCTAGTTCCCCTGCAACACTAAGTGATGAAGAGGTAAGAGTTGGCTGGCTACATGTCTTTTCCGCTCCTCATACCCTCCTTCCAGTTTCATTTTCTCTTTCTTGGAAGCTTACTCTCTATTTTGTCGAATGCAGCTTGCTTTGCTGTTGCATCAAGAACTTAATAGTTCTCCTAGAGTTCCTCGAGTGCCACGCATGCGTCATGCTGGCAGTTTGCCTCAGTTGACATCGCCAACTGCCACAAGCATGCTGATGAAGAGAACATCTAGTACTGGAGTAAAAGAACATATTTTGGTACTCCCTCCTATCTATGAAGACCCTTTTTCTTTCAGAAGAAGCTGAGTTTTTCATTTTTGCAATAAAAATCACTATCCATTCAATCTAATCTTTACCTTTTAAAGAAGAGTTCAAACGTCATCTTAAGTTATGCATAAAGACTTATATATATGAAAAGAAAATTATTTTTGTAGACATTTAGAAGAAAAGCTAAGGATTTAGCTAAAGATGGGTCACAAGGTATCCGGGAKGTTGATGATGAAACTAAGATGGAAAAAGTGCCTTCTTCATCTGATCATGGGAGACAAGATTCTGCTTCCACCTCTGATTTGGTTAGCAAGAGAGAAGCGGATGGTGCACCAAAAAATGTGGTACAACCTACAAAGAAGGGTAATGCTTCAATATCTGGACCCACTTCAACCAGTGGTTTATCTTCTCCAACTGAGGCAAATGAACATAATCTGTTATCCACTCGCCAGTCTCCAAAAAATCCTCCTGATGATGGGAAAGGAATAGTTGGCCGCCCCATCCATCGCACCTTACCAGGTTCATGCCTTGGAGAATTATTTCCATGTTTTCTGATTTTCCTCTTCCCCTGGCTGTTGAAGGATTAGTCTCAAGTGGGTATATTATTTACTTGTCAGGTTTGATAGCTGAGATCATGAGCAAAGGCGAAAGAATGACATATGAAGAGCTTTGCAATGCAGTTTTACCGGTATGATTGCTACCTTGGATATGCTGCTTTCAATGTAGTCTAATGAAGTAAGTTTTCGCTAACATAACATATTTTACGCCTCTACAGCACTGGCCAAACTTGAGGAAGCACAATGGGGAGCGTTATGCCTATTCAAGTCACTCCCAGGCCGTTCTTGATTGCCTGAGGAACCGAAATGAATGGGCTCGCTTAGTTGACCGTGGTCCCAAGGTATCCTTCTCCTTTCTCTCCGTTTCAAATTTAAAGGAAAAAAGAAAAAGGAAAAGACTCTTAAATTAACAATCATTAGTATTTAGAAGGAAATAGAGTTGGAGACCTGCACACATGCACAAAAGAGACTAGCTTTTAGCTTTGGTAGGATTGTTGACTATTTGGAACTCCTAGACAGCAAAAGTGGTTTTTTTTTTTTTTTTTTTTTTTGGGGTAATTCACAATCTTTACTTAATGGATGGAATATATCTTGAGGCAGACAAGTGGAGGTAGGAAGAGGCGCAAGCCTGATGCTGATTCTGCTGGCATTGATTCTGAGGACGATGATGATAACACAGAGAGAATTGCAAAGGATGTTGGAAGTAAAAGTATCGAGTCGCATCATGAGGAGTTTCCAAAGGGCAAGAGGAAAGCGCGAAAGCGCAGGCGACTGGCTTTGCAAGGAAGAGGCATCAAGGACGTTAGGAGGCGGCGGAGGATTGAGGAATTCAGTGATGATGAAGTTGCTTCCTTTTCTAATTCAAGTGAGGAGACGATACTCAGCGAAGACGAGACCCAAGGAGTTTCTGGAGCTGGGAATGAGGTCTCCGCTGCTTCAGATGGTATATGAAACTTGTGATGAGTTTATGCTCTTTGTTTACTTGTGAGGAAAAAGACTTGCATTTGTTTACTTGTGAGCTTCAGGAGTAAGCATGATTTTGCTGTTTCTTTAGACGGCATAATGTAAGATAATATAGGCAAATAGCAGTAGTAGTATCAGTATTAGAGTCTCTGGTGATTGCTATAATCCGGTCTCAGGCCTTGTCACTGTATGCTGCAACTAGTTCTAGATAGATGTGATGTAGCAGGTAGGGTATGTGTAGATTGCATTATTAGACTTTGTTCTACTGGTATTCTGAATCAAGAACCCTTTTAGTCACGCATATTCTGGGGATTTCTTGATTTTTCTAATGCCTATTCTGAGGTTCTGCGTATTTTGTTGTATGGATTTTTTAGGGTTATTGTGCAATGAGCGTCCTCGTCCCTGAGACTAGTCTCTGATTTTGTGACCAAATGCTCRAGAAAGTATCGGCTTCTTGACGTGGTTAGGTTGTGGAATTGCTGGCTTTTGAAGGAAACTCGTTCTGTGAACAAAGGCAARTCGGATCTCCACGTAAACTAGTACCCATCAGCATCAACTCTATCGTAAACGCTAAACATATTTGAAAATTTTAAATTTAGACATTCGAAATTGTTAAAAAAAAATGTTTCACTAAGAAAATATGTAAAAGAAAAAAGATAAAGAAAGTCAAGTTGAAAAGACAAATACGCACATTCACTTGGGTAACAACCCGCAAAGCACTGCTCACTTCAGAATGACCCGTCCCCACTCCCGGACTCAAAAAAAAAAAAGAAAAAAGAAAAAAGCATAGCCACTAAATATTTTGTATTTGATAAAAATGACATCCTATCTCGTTTTGTATTTGAATTAAATCTTCTCTGAATAAGAATGAAAGTAAGACATTAAATAAGAATCACAATCAAATTTAAATTAATTTTAAAATTTTGATTTAACTTAAAAATCAACTTCAGAATGCTAAAGAATCTATAATAAGAACTGGAATCCTTTCCGAAAAATCTAATAATGTGTCTCCTCTTGGAATTATGATTTTTTAATGGGTAGGTTGCTCCATGGTATATATAAGAGATAGATCGTTGAAAATGACGCTCGAATTGGAGAGCTCTCTAGCATTCCTCTATTTTCCTCTCTCTCTCTTCTCTCTTCTCGTTCTCACAGATCAAACAATCAAAAATTCAAACGGCTTCCTTGAGGCTAGTTTTCCTTGCTGCAAATCTAGGTAGGTTACTTAAATCCACACTCTCTTCTCCAGTTTAAACTTTCTTGGTTTCCAACACGGAACCCACCTAGAGATTACGTATTTCTTCTATTCCGTTACGTGTTGTTTTGCCATATACTGTAATCGCCGCCATATGATCCTTCTTGCTTCTTTTTTTTTTTTTTTTTTTTTTTCCGTTTTCCCCTTTCCTGATTTCCGCTTTGTCGAATTCTTGTTTCGGCATTTGATTTCGTTTTGATTCCGATATTTTGATTCTCAAACTGAGCTGAGATTTCTAGTCTTTATTCTTGTAGCTTTCAATTTGATCATGACCATTCTAGATTCGGGCTACATGATCGAGAATGGATCGATTGAACTACCATGCACGYCTGAGGAAGAGAGGAGGATTGTTCAGGAGTTAACGGAAAAGGCCGAGTCTAATCTCCGAGATGGCAATTTGTATTACGTCATCTCTAATAGGTAAAATTGATTTTCATAATGCTAATTCTTCTGTAATATTGAYAGTCGCCAACACTTGCATCTGAAGGAGTCTGGAGTAATCATATTATCTATCTTTATTTGTACGCTTCTATTTGTGTACATATCCAGATTTACTCTGCATTATTCTAATAGTTAAAGGCTCGAGCTCGATTCAGATTAATGCGTACAAACTTTAGTGCATAAAGTGGCTAGCTAGTCTTTCGAACTTGATCCAAACAAAAGCAATGTTCCTGAAGTTTTATGCTGCTGGGGTTTACAATTAGATTTTTCTAGTAATATCGGGAGAACGGCTGTTGCAGGAATTCTCCTGAATTTCAAATTTTTGGTTATCATATACATTAATTTCACGGAGAGGCTGGAGAGTATTGCTAATGGGAGTCCTCRAAAAAGTGCTTTCAAAAAAATCTGCTTAATTCAATTTCCAGAGATTCATAATAAAAATAAATGCTTTGTTGGATTATAAATGAGGGAAATAGAATTTTGGAATCTGTTAAAATTTTGATCAAGGAAGGTTGTCCTCCAAATAAGGAACTCTGCTTTTCAAAGTTGGGTCTGATACAATTCTGAAAAGTAGGCCCTTTAAGCAGTAGGTCTCAAAATCTGAAAAATGCTAGTAAAAAATCATGATGCTCTTTATTGTAACTGTGAGATTCCTAAGCAAGAAAGTAGATTTGCTTCTGATCATGTAGCAGAAAAACTAAAGAGGAACACAGAAGGAAGTATTGGAAGTGGAATGTCATGTTGTTATAACTATTCTTGCTTCTTTAGGTGGTTCAAGGACTGGCAGAGGTATACCGGGCAACCTCTTGGTGCTTATGTTTTCGATGAAGGTTCTACTGAAACTCAACCTTCAGGTACATCAGATAGACCTGGACGAATTGATAATAGTGATATAGTAGCAAATGGGCGTGAGTATGATGATCCGCAGCTTCTTCGGACCATTGAGGAAGGGCGTGACTATRTATTAGTTCCACAAGAAGTTTGGGATAGGCTTTATGGATGGTAATAGTTCTTGATCCCAGCTTTTTCTCTTTCTCCTTCATATAATGTGATGTGAGATACATACGTACATTTTCATATGAAACCAAAATCCAACAAAGAAGCAACATTTACAGATATAGATTTCACTGCTTGTTTCACAGGATTATACACATGTACATTACGTTGATATGCTTTTTGTTCTTTGTATTTCTCTGAATTTCTTTTTGGCTGGGTTGGGGATGGGGGGAGGAATAGGAGTGGAGTGCATTTGCTTAATCAGTAAAGTAGTGTTGAGTGTCAAGTTACATGTACAATGGAAGTACTTAAAAGAAATCTAGGGAGGAAGACGTAATGTACGCTATTTTGGAATTGCACTCAACAATAACTGCTATTGCTACTATTATTATTATTATTATTATTATTATTTTGGTTTCTTTTGTCTCTACATAGGTGGGCTTAGGGGCATGTGAGCATTGCATGGACAAAATAGTCAATGCTAGAAAAGATAGTATAATAATGTTGCAATCTTCTTCTATTCACTTTCTTCAATTTTACTAATAAACCCCACACTTTGATTGTTCTGTTGCAACACCCAAATTCTCGCCATGTGACTCTTTTATTGTTCCTATTGCTTCATCACATAACTTAGATGTGTCTTTTCATGTTAGATTAGATCTAAATTTGGGCTATTCCCAAATACTCAATAAATATTACTGATCTTATGTTCAGACAGCTGGATTTATGTTACTTCACTGTTATGCTGCAGAGGTTCTTGGTCTCATATCATGTTTCTTTTGCCGACAGGTATACAGGAGGGCCCRTGATAGCCAGGAAGATGATATCTGCTGGAGATAGTAAGCAGTTTTTTGTTGAGGTGTTTCCTCTTTGTCTCAATTTAATTGATTCCAGAGACAAGAGTCAAACTGTAGTACGGCTAAGTAAAAAGGTATTGCCAATGGCCTTCACATCTTTCTTTTGCTTGTAGATAATGGTGGGGAAACCATCTGTTATTTTCACAGACTATTATTTGCCTTCTTTGCTTGTGGTTCATTCAATTTTAATTTGTTGTGTTGCACCTTGAGCCGATAAACTTTGCCACACATTAACTTTGTGGATGTACTAGTAGTGCTAATTCTGGCACTGGCTAGCATGGCTCAGAAGTGGCAAGCTCCATTTTACTTGTTGACAGTTTTTAGATCTCTAACAACCCTCTATTGGAAGAAAACAAGTGGAAACAGGGAGAACAAAACTAAAACTGGAAACTTCTAATTTCTGTTAGTTTTCAAATTCGCTTTTGAAGATATGATATTATGGAGTCAAAGAACTTTTCCTTGTTCCTAGTTTCCTCCAAAATGGAATCAGGAGCTGTTTCTTTGATCTAGTATTACAGGAATCTTATGTATTAATAGGCTGTTTTTAGCCAGCACTTGTCTTTGCACTTGTCTTTTTTACTCAATACTCTCCTCTCCTTACTTCACTTCTCAACATGCTCATAGACCAATGTATAGGAGAACATTTCTAGTCTCGACCGTGGTCTTCAAGGCCTATTTTGAATTCGAATCTCTGCTATCTAGCATTAATTCTCCAAGTATTTACTAGTTTTTCTCTATCAGGCCTCTTTGCATGACCTTTATGAGGCAGTATGTCGACTTAAAGGGGTGGAGCCAGAAAAGGTTCGTCTTTTGATACGCATACCTTATTCTTCAATTGATTTCATTTGCTTTCTTGTTCTGAAAGAGAGCTGATCCTTTTTTTCCCTGGATCTGTAAATTTTATAGGCACGCATCTTGGACTATTTCAATAAACTGAAGCACACAGTTTTGACTGATTCAAGCCAAACTCTAGAGGAATCTAACTTACAGATGGATCAAGATGTGAGTTTGTCATTCAAGCCTGCAGTATTGACATGATTTCTTTTTAGTTTAACCAAAATAAAGGCTTTCTACAGTTAATTGTGGTTAATCTTTTGTGTTTCTGTAATCTGCCATCACTACCACTCAAGAATGCATTGGATAATAAGAAATAGAAAGTCAAGATTTTTTTCCCTGGGCTGATATTACAGGGATATTTTCCACTATCATACTAGACCTTATTGGGTTTAGAAWACTTTTAAGTTGTGTATGACAATTCCCATCAATATTCAGAATTGGAGCAGGTAAATTCGTTTGTTGTTGTTGAGTTATTCATTTCCACCGCTAGGTATACTTCTAATTGAATATTACCGTACTTAATTGGTGAAAATGCTATATTGTTCACATTTTGCATCCTCCAAATGAAGCTCCTGGATCAGTTGACGGCTAACTCTTGGGACTTCTATTAACAACTCTTYGAGTCATTCTATAGGTTTTTTCCTTCATTTGGAGAGAATTTTCTTTAAACTGGAGCAGGTTGAATATTTGTCCTCAAGGAATTATATCTTGAAAGTGGATTTAGAAAGGGATTTTACTTAAGACTATCTTTTGTTTGATGACATTTGGTGTACGTACTAGAATGTCCTTGAAGTAATATATGAGTTTAAATTCTATTTTAATTGGCGTGGATTGCTCTCTTTTCAGATTCTCCTTGAGGTAAAAACTGATGGATTCTGGCCTTCTGGATTTGGAATGGATTCAACGGGAAACAACTTGGCACTGGTTCCTGTAGAACCGTCAAGGTCATCCGTTACAATTGCAGGAGGTCCAGCTTTGTCTAATGGTTGCTCCACCGGTTACAGCTCCAACATATATCAAGGCATTAGTTTAAATTCTTCATATGGAGACATAGAGGACGGATATAATGGATTCAAATCGGTAACAAGAGGAGATCGTGGTGGTTTGGCTGGATTGCAGAATTTGGGAAATACTTGCTTTATGAACAGTTCTCTTCAGTGTTTAGTTCATACACCCCCGATTGTTGAGTACTTCTTGCAAGATTACACTGATGAGATCAACAGGCAAAATCCTTTGGGAATGCATGTATGTTATCCTTCTTTCCCACATTGCAAAGTGAAAGCACTATGAATTAAGGTTCTAATGCCTGCTGTTGTTCTGCAGGGTGAGCTTGCACTTGCTTTTGGTGAGCTGTTGAGAAAGCTATGGTCCTCAGGGCGGGCACCGGTTGCACCACGTGCATTTAAAGGAAAACTTGCACGTTTTGCTCCGCAGTTTAGTGGTTATAACCAGCATGATTCACAGGTAGGTGATATGCAAGTTAATTGTTTAGTTTTTATTTTCATTTTATGATATCACTGTATTATATTACATCTAGTTTGCATGCTGTTTATTTTTGTTGCCCTATATATGGTTCTTATGCTAGGTTTCAATTTTCCTTTTTTTTTTTTTTTTGGGAACATATTAGTCATGGTTTTTGCCCTTGACATTTTATAAGCAAGGGTCAATTTCAAATGATAGTAATAATCATATGTTGTCCTGTGGGTAGATAAGAGTAGGAGGAAAGGTGTGGGGAGTGAAAATAACATGCGCTCCAAAGGGGAAAAGACAAGGGCAAAAAGACAAATGTGAGAATTGATGTGCTATTTTTTGTCCTTTTTCTATTCCCTTTTCTTGTAGGAACTCCTTGCCTTTCTCCTTGATGGGCTGCATGAAGATTTGAATCGTGTTAAGCAGAAACCTTATATTGAAACAAAGGATTCTGATGGTCGCCCAGATGAGGAAGTAGCAGATGAGTTCTGGAGATATCACAAAAACAGAAACGACTCCATAATTGTGGATGTTTGCCAGGTGGGCAGCTTATCCTGGACAATTTCCCTCTGTTTTAAATTGATCTTATATATTCAAATTTCTTACTCTTTTAGCAATTAAATTGTAATCCTAGAATTTGTCAAATTGTGGATGTTTGCCAGGTGGGCAGTTCATCCTGGACATTTCCCTCTGTTTTGATCTGATCTTATATATTCAAATTTCTTACTTTTTTTAGCAATTAAATTGTAGGTCCTAGAATTTGTCATATTCCATTGAGTAATTGAGCTTACTAGATCTGCATTTGGATACCATATTCCATAGGAGTGGCAGGATTTTAGGTTTGGAAATGTGGTGGTTGGATGGTTGCAGGTTGATGTCTTGAAGCTTAATGGATATTATGCTCATTTGGATTTCATCTAGGGAGTAAAGGCTTCTGCTGGTCATAATAAATTTCACAAAGTTGTTGAGTCCAGAATGGAAGAATGATTGTGCCATCATTTCTACTGTCAGAATAGCTGGTATACTGTTCTGAGGAAATAGTGACATTTGTTCCTGATACTGTAGTTTTCCAGGAAGTTCCTGTTTTATGAACACTTYAGAACAACTAACCTTACCTATAGTTTCTTTTTTYGGTTCAGTGGCCTTAAAGCCGACCTTATCTGTTCATTTGTTGATGTAGTTTGTTTTTTAACAGGGTCAATATAAATCAACGTTGGTTTGCCCAGTTTGCAGCAAAATATCAATTACATTTGACCCATTCATGTACTTGTCATTACCTCTTCCTTCAACAGCTACTCGGACAATGACAGTAACGGTATTTTATGGTGATGGGAATGGCCTTCCAATGCCATACACAGTTACTGTCCTAAAGCATGGTTACTGTAAAGACCTCATCCTAGCTTTAGGTACTGCATGCTGCTTAAGGCAGGATGAGTGTCTGCTACTTGCAGAGGTAACATTATCATTCTTTAAGCTGTTTGTTCTTTTTTTGTTCTTGTTATATCYGAGTTCCTCTGATGCAGCGGATCTTTTACTCCAGGTCTATGAACATCGGATATACAGATACTTGGAGAACCCTTCAGAATTGCTGGGTTCGATAAAGGATGATGACCACGTTGTTGCTTATAGACTTCCTAAAAGTGCTGCAGATTTGACAAGACTAGAGATATCTCACCGATACTTGGAGAAGTGAGTGCTTGTGTGTTTTTGCGTCACATGCTCTTATTTTTAATTGCTTTTGTTATTTCCAAGCATGCGCTGGTTGTTGCATTTCATGATGTCAATTGCTTAGACATCCAAATGAACAAGAAAGCAAGTACTTAAACCTGCATTTTGATTATCCAGTACCTGTGTACATATATAAATGTGTGCAGATGGCATGATATGCTCTCATTTCTACAGGAGGTTATCTTTTGCTGCATTGACTTGGATAAGTCCTTTTTTGTGTTCTGTTCACTAACTATTAGGTGTTTTCTTTACTAATTATTAGTACCCATTTCCAGATCCATCTTAGACAACCTGAAGGCTGGGGAGAGGAAACTTTTCCTGACCCCACTGGTTACTTTCTTAGAAGACCCACAGTCTGGGGCTGATATTGATCAAGCTGTAAACAGGATGCTTTCCCCACTAAGAAGAAAAGCCTTCTTAGGATCAGCAACGGTTAACAATGGCAGAGAACCAATGGATAGCTGCAGTGGCCAATTAGTACCCACGATGCAGTCAATGGAGAGCACTGAATCAGAAGAAATGTCTAGCAATGAGTTGACATTTCGACTTTGCACGACTGATGATCGCGGTTTAAGCTGCAGACCAATTTTCAAGGATTCTCCCATAAAATATAGTCGAGTTATAAAAGTTCTACTGGATTGGACAGACAAGGAGCAAGAATTATTTGATTCCAGCTACCTTAGAGATCTTCCTGAGGTTCACAAGACAGGACTTACTGTGAAAAAGACCAAGCAAGAAGCCATTTCTTTGTTTTCATGCCTTGATGCCTTCTTAAGAGAGGAACCTTTAGGTCCTGATGATATGTGGTAAAGTTGACTCTTCCATGATACTAGAGAACTTTCTGTGATAAGATTTGCTCAAAATATGCTTATTCTTCACCTTTCTGTGAATTGTGGGCAGGTACTGTCCTCGTTGCAAGGAGCATCGGCAAGCCACGAAGAAGTTAGATTTGTGGAGGTTGCCTGGTATACTGGTCTTCCACTTAAAACGGTTCTCATACAGCAGGTGGCTGAAGAATAAACTTGACACGTTTGTGAATTTCCCAATCCGCAATCTTGATTTAAGCAAATACGTAAAAAGCAAGGAGGCATCTGAAGGCTCTCACAGTTACGAACTATATGCCATTAGTAACCATTATGGTGGYCTAGGTGGGGGCCATTATTCTGCTTACTGTAAGGTAATTAACAGAGTTGATATTCATCTCCCAGTGTCTTTCTTGTTTCTGCTGTCACTGATCTTGTTACACTGCATTTTGGGTTCATCAACATGCTGGCCCCCAATTGTAGAGGATTACTTATTTGAAGACACAGTTTAGTTGTTTATCATAGCAGTGGCTGTGTTAACATGGTTAACTTGCTCTTCAAACTAGTTATTTATTATTTGCCTTCATCTCACCTAGATAACTCAAAAGAGATTTGTTGCCATGTGCAGTTAATTGATGACAACCGCTGGTATCATTTTGATGATGCCCACGTTTCACCTGTTAGCGAGGATGAGATCAAGACATCAGCAGCCTATGTTTTGTTCTATAGAAGAGTAAGAATGCAGCCAGATGGATCTACAGGGGAGCCATCCCAGAGCCATAAAATTGCTTGAAGACTGATCAGTAGAAAAATTCTTTTTGCATTCTAGTGATCAGCTCTCTTTTTAGGTGAAGAGAGCTTTTGTAGAGAAATGCAGTGCTGGTTAGAGGGTGAAGAATCAGGAGAAGGGGACGTTGGCAGTGTCAGTTATTGTATTCTTAAAGAGGGTTAACCTAGGAAAAGACACTACCTAGTACATGCGGCAGGAAAATTCAGCTTTTGTTTCATATTTACTTATAATTTTTTCGAGGAAAAATCAGAATCTCAATTCTTCCATCCAGTGGAAATCATAGTATACTATCGTCTGCTTTRGTCCATTCTTTGTCTGAAAATGCAGTAGTCTGCTGGTCGTTGTTCCAGAGTACACGATGGGAATATGTTTTACTTTTGCATATGTTTTCTCATATGGTGAGAGATTTTTGATGTTCCCTTCGCTCCCTGACAAGAGAAGCAATATAATAGAACTATTAATAGTAACGACAGTAAATGATCCTTCTAAAAGACAAATGAAATCACTGCCAAGTGCCAGCCAAAAAGACAAGTGCGATCCGTCTTTCTCATAGTTAGAGGGGGCTCGGCTCCTCTGCATAAAGAAAAGGTRAAGCACCAAGTGTCYCTGGATGAAACAAATGAAAGAATACAAAAGTAAATTGGAGGTGCCATGGACATATGCAGCCCTATAACAAATCTCTCTCTCTCTCTCACTCTAATCTGCACTTTTCTGTCTAGAGTAGAGCTACAGGATACTAGAAAGAGTCGTTCCTCCCCTATCGAGCAAGCAAAGGAACAAGAATCTCCCCTTTATCCAACTTTGAAGCTCCGCTGATGCATCCCTTTTCTTCATTTGCAGACAGCAGCTTATGATCTAAAGACCGTCTGGATATTGAAAGCTCGATACCAGCAAAATAATGAGGCTGAGGAGCAATACACTGCTATGCAAATGGCGGTTCTCCTGAAAATGAAGCAAAATAACTCAAATTCAGCAATACAAAAAGAGATCTAACATCGTATCTTACTCCATCAATATTAAAAGTTGAAAACGAGAATGTCCCCCTGTGTTATTGGTCCTAAAACCTGAAGGACATCACAAGAAAGGTCAAGAACTCATTGGTTGTCCTCATCTGTTCCATTATTTTGGTGTCTTAATCAAGTAATATATGGCCAAACAAGACGAAAGAATCAATTTCCATCTTCTCCTCTGGACAATTATTTCTCCATCMATCACTAATGTCAGCCTCATCCATGTGTTTAGTTTCCATTAGCCTTCCAGCCAAAATATTTAACACTAACAGCTTTTTAGTACTCCAACCAAAAAGGAGGAGTGAAAAGAAGTTAAGTCACGCTCAAGGGGGGTAGTAAAAGACTACTGTAAGTACAACGGCAAAGTCGGTAAATGGAAAAGATAGTAGCAAACTCACTGCATCCGAGGTAATGGAAAGATAACCAGAACTGGAAGACCCCGCCGGCGGAGATGAGAGTGACGGAGGGCCACTGGAGCTAATTCCAGACCCGGGTGTACCACTTGAACTGGTATTCGAACTACCMAGGTCAGCCCCTTTAAAGCCAAGAGAGTAGGCCGGCGAGCCATCAGGCTTGAAAAGGCCGTAGTTCCTCTCGGAGGTCGGGCCCGGCTTCATGTTTTCATTGAACAATGCAAAGACATAAATATTCAAATTTGTGTTTGGCCTCATTGGAGTACCCTTCTTGTCAGCAATGAGTTTGATCAAATTTCCGTTGTACTTCTTGGCATTATCGGGTGTCGCTCCGGCCTCGTCGGCATCTCCCTTAGAGGGCCACCCAGTCTCCGAGATCTGCACGCACACTTTCTTAAAGCCTAAGCCCTCCAGAGCTGAATGCACGGCATCAATCTGGGCAAAGAGCATGTTGTCGTAGTGCAGATTTGAACCCGGATCGACAATCCCAGGATTCTGCTGGAAAAGCACGAAATCTAGGGAGACTTGCTTTGGATTTGCTTTGTACGCGAAATAGGGATAGGCGTTGATTAGGAACGGGGACCCTGTCTTCATGTGGAAGTTCAAAATTTGTGTGATACAGCCAGTAAGGTCTTGTCGAAATCTACCGGCAGACGGAGGATAAGAGGTTTGGAGCACAGCTAGGGAGTGGGCAGTAGTGACCATGACTTGATTTTGGAGGTTGAGGTCTACGAGTGCAGCATAGACGCTCTGCATTGCCGGTAGGAGGTTGGCCGAGAGAGAGGTGTCGTTGAAGGTTAAGACTTCATTTCCGACGGCGATGCAGGAGATTTTAGTCGCTGGTAAGTAGGCCTGCACGTTTGATTTGACCCAGGCTTGAGCTTGCTTAGGGTCCCTGATTTTGGAGAGGCACTCATTACCGATGCTGACAATGAACTCAACTCCTGTGTTGGCAAAGGCTTTGAGAACTCGTGGATCGGCGTCGTAGAGTTTGAGTCTGGTGGCTCCGACGGCTTTGACTAAAGGRACGACATTTTCCGGAGAGGGGAGGTTGTTGGCGATCTGGCCATAGTTGATACCGATGGAGGCGACGGACAATGGGTGCAAAAGCACTAGTATATTCACAAAGAAGAGCCAGCAGCAGATCAAAAACCAGTAAGAAATAAGAAAACAAAAAAGAAAAGTAAAAGTAAGCTCAGATTAAGCAGCAAAAACCTGAAAAAAATTGCAGTAGCAGAAGTAAAAGCAGTGAGGAGGAAGAGTAAGGTGTAGTGGAGGCTGCCATTCTCAACCAACACAGTCCACTTCTTCTTCTTCTTCTTCCTCAGTAGGTAGTTGAATTGACCTGCTGGGTTGCAGACGAAATGAGATGAGATGATGCTCTGTAGCTGCACTGGAGTATTAGTCCCAGTGGCCTCCAAAAGTGAGAAAACTGAGAGAGCAAAGCCTTATTTATTCGATACAGTGAGGACTGAGGAGCCCTATTATATAACGCTGTCACGTTTTAGACCTCATTTGACGGATGTCTGTATCTCTTCTCCGGTTTTTTCCCCTTCTCCCAAGGGATCACTTCCTCCTTTTTTTTTTTTTTTTTTTTTTTTTTTTTTGTAACTTCTAAGAAAAGCATTCGCCAGATTCCTTACAAAAAAATCTCTCTTACTTTTTCTTCTCCTATGCTACTGCCCTTTCTTGAAAAATATTTTACTTAGAATTTTCTTAATCGTGNGCGACGGACAATGGGTGCAAAAGCACTAGTATATTCACAAAGAAGAGCCAGCAGCAGATCAAAAACCAGTAAGAAATAAGAAAACAAAAAAGAAAGTAAAAGTAAGCTCAGATTAAGCAGCAAAAACCTGAAAAAAATTGCAGCAGCAGAAGTAGAAGCAGTGAGGAGGAAGAGTAAAGTGTAGTGGAGGCTGCCATTCTCAACCAACACAGTCCTCTTCTCCTTCTTCTTCTTCCTCAGTAGGTAGTTGAGTTGACCTCCTGGGTTGCAGATGAGATGAGATGAGATGATGCTCTGTAGCTGCACTGGAGYATCAGTCCCAGTGGCCTCCAAAAGTGAGAAAACTGAGAGAGCAAAGCCTTATTTATTCGATACAGTGAGGACTGAGGAGTCCTACTATATAACGCTGTCACGTTTTAGACCTCATTTGACGGATGTCTGTATCTCTGCTCCGGTTTTTTCCCCTTCTCCCAAGGGATCATTTCCTCCTTTTTTTTTTTTTTTTTCTTTTCTTTAGTAACTTCTAAGCACTGCCCTGCCCAGATTCCTTACAAAAAAATCTCTCTTACTTTTTCTTCTCCTATGCTACTGCCCTTTCTTGAAAAATATTTTACTTAGAATTTTCTTAATCGTGATGGCACAAGAAGAGATCGCACAATCGCTTGCCTGCAGTGGAAAGCTGAAGGCTGCCAAAAGAAAGGATTAGCAAATGATTCGTTTGAGCCGTTACAAATGCTAAAGGAGCCCAAAAAGAAAAGAAGAGGAGATAAATTCTCCCCCTTTTCAGATTCTAAAGGAAAATACACACTAGGCAAGAGACAAATTTTTATTGTCCATTGGATAGGCTAATCAGGGTTTTCTGTCCTTGTAATTTTATTTTTTCAACAGAGCCTCGTGTATGATCTTCGTTTATATTCTTTTCTGATTATTCAACATTGAGTCTATGAAATTGAGTTGATGCACATGATTGAGGTGTTGATGAGCTGATATTTTTAGAGGTGGTGGGTCCAAAGTGGTGGCCTTCATTTTCTCTTTAGCACTCAATTCCGTTTGTTGTCAAACTTTCTCGATTGGACAGAYAAAAAATGAACTCACATGGCCTTCCTTTCCCAACATACAAAGACACAAACTCAATCAGAGAAGAGAGAGATCCTCTTTTTCATGTTACTATTTACCTACTGTCAACTTACTGCTATAATCTGGTTTGCTGTCTTTGAACCTTTCAATCAACCAAATTCTAAGGTAGGAAGATTTTAGCCACTATATACATATGACTAACCGTATAGTAAGATATTAAAAGAACCATTCCGCACCTTTTTATCATCACTTGTTATCGAATTTCTGCACTGGACTTGTACAACTCATAATAGTATACATTTGGTCTTGGGGATTTTTATGCTTTCCTTCTTTTGGCAACCTTCTCAATCCCCTTTCTAGTTATATATTCCCACTGTTTTTTTGATAATTCTCCTTCCTTTATTCATTTGGACCAGAGAGAGCTCGCCTCCTGCTGGGTAACTCATAGTCAAGGTAAACATACAAGCATGTTCATAGTCAAGTCTCGAGTGAATGCATCCCTTGAAGCCAATGACATTTCAACTAGTAACGATAATGAACAGAACAAATTAACATAGTTTGACCATGAATTCCATCACTCAAAGAAACAAATACAACTGAGAAGGAGTGGGAAGTGGGGGGCTTGCTTTTCAGCAACTCTCAAGCATTTTATTTCTTCACCTTACATAGTACTCAAGGATAATAAGTACCTTCTCCGGTTTATAGTCAGTTGCTACTAGTAATAGTTACATGTTCTTAGCCTTCTCAGATTCACCATCAGATTTAACAACTTCCCATGCAAAATTATCTGCAACTTCTGCAYCACCATACATACTTTCTTTTAAAACCAGACAGGCTGGTGTGAGCACTGATCCGGTAAGGATATGYATGTAGTTCATTGGATACGTTAGTTAACTTCAAAGAGGACTGGAGCACAAGCTAACCAYATTATGAATCCAATAATCAAACTCTCATGGAGTGGCCACATTTTCCTTGGCAAGHGGAGCGATTTCRTCGCCTTCAATACCAGGTTCACTGCCAGCAACTCCTAAGCTCAGCAGCAATTTTTCCCAGTTCTTTGCAGGTCCCTGTTCAAGAAGATCCAAACCAGTAAATACAACATTTCTTACTGGAGTTGTCTTCTATTTACTTGAACTGAAAGAACAAAAAACAAACTATCCTTGCTGGAGATTCTAATACCTTCCATGAAAGATCCTGAGACATGCAGTTATTGATCATCTCTTTCAAAGCAAGGGTATCATAGACTGCGAGAGCTCTGGCTACTGTCTTTGCTATCTTAAGCACATCAGCTGGTTCAACAGCATCACACTGTTCACAAACCAAGGAGCAAAGCTGATATATCATCTAATAAACAAGAATGGCAAAATGGATCTTATGATCATAGAAGAGATAAACTAAGCAGACAAATATGGAAGTCACATACCTCAACGCTGAAAGCTCCCATATGGAACCCTGTGTAGCCTTCTTTAACTGTGTCGACCAGTCCACCAGTTGACGCACATATTGGTATCTGATTCACAGCAAAAATGAATGACCAATTCCGAAAAAATTATAAGGTATTTAAACATTCATGAAGTGCAAAACTAGCAGCTTAAGAAGGTAAAGATGAGGGTAAAAGTCATACGGTTCCATAGCGCATAGCGTGGAGTTGAATGAGACCACAAGGCTCAAATCTACTTGGAATCAACATGTAGTCAGCACCAGCAATAATGGAGTGAGCCAATGGAACATTGAATTTTGCCACCCCTCTTGCTTTGTTAGGATACAACTCCTCAAGCTGTTCGATCTGCTTCTCAAATTTCTTCTTGCCAGTTCCCTGATGAAAAGAGTAAACCATTATATACAAGCTTAACTTCGGTCATATCAAAGCAAAGAAAGTAGACCTCAATTATTACTGACAAGAATTACTATCTGAACATCCATGTCAATAAATTTGGGAATTGCAGCCGTCAGAATGTCTGATCCTTTCTGTTCTTCCAGTCTACCGATAAAACCAATGAGAGGAATGTTCTTGTCAACAGGCAATCCCACAGCTGCTTGAAGAGCTTCCTTACAAAGGGGCTTAGCATCCATAACCTAACATCATCATCCCAGTAAGAAAACCTTCAGTCTCACAAAAAAAGAAAAGAAAAGGAAAAAAAAGGGAAAAAGAAATCAAGTGCAATTAGTTGAAGACTCACAGTTGTGATATCATAATTAACATCAATGTATTTATCAGTMGCTGGATTCCACTCTTGGGTATCCATTCCGTTCACAATGCCAGTTATGCCAGTCTTACGAATAATATTGTCCAATTCAACACCCTTGTCAACACCAGAAACAAGTTCTTGGGCATAATATGGGCTAACAGTTAAGACCCTGTGTGACTCTAAGATTCCTGCCTTCATCCAGTTAATTTTCCTTCCCTTCACTGGCTTCTCATACCTGCAACATCCATATACTTGCTAAGAATAGGAAAAATACTAAAAGAAGTATCTGGGGGAAAAATCATCAACCAYCATAGGCAATCWTTCAGTASTGATTTCATTCTATAATTCAGAACTCCTACCCATCAATGAAATCAAAGGAACTCTTGTATTCATCTGGCAGGTTGAGGAGGGAGAAGTCACCAAAAGCAAATCTGCCCTGATAGGCAATGTTGTGAATGCAGAAAGCAACCTGGGAACRGTTATTAGTTTATGATGTCAGATAGAATATCACTTTCTTAATTTTGCTTAACTATTCACTGCAAAATCAAATTCCTAGTAATCATACTTTGGCACTCATGTAGATTCCCCTAGATTGGTACATAGTCTTCAAGTAGCAGGGAAGAAGTGAAGTGTGCCAGTCATTGGCAATGAAGATGACATCCTCTCCTGAAAAAGTATATAAGATGGTTACAAATACATAATTTGATCATTCACAGTGTCAGAAATCTAATAGAAGAAAAAGTACCATATGGTCCTGAGAAATATTTGTTACTGTTTAAGTTCAAAACTCTTGGTGCCTCCAGAGCAGCCTGCAGACAGTTGAAGGAAGTTAGAAATGATTCAGCCAAAAGAATGCTTGTAACATCTAAGGATTATAAAAGCAGCTTTTGGAAGATAATAATGGAACATATTCCATAGTCATTGATTGGATGACACATGAATACGACTGCAAAAGGTGCATATTCTTTTTGATGTTATAGGCAAAGTAGGTGGACGAACTGATGAAAAATAGTTTGAGCCTCAATGAATCCKGAAAACCTTTCCATGGTAACAATAAACACAGAACTTTATTCTTTGCCGATGCCAACRATTGAAAACCAAGTAGAAATGAACTTTCAGTTGGTAACATACTTGGCATAACAAACTGAACCGAAGCTCGTTGTCCAGGTAATCCTGTCCAGCCTTGGGACCATATATCTTTGATCCAGTTTTTCCCCATACCTTTAAGTAGTACAAAATTGTGAATGTTAGCATGACCAAAGAGACTAGAACTGATCCAYGGACACAGAAATAGTATTATTCAATATATAAAAGCAATTCATTCAAAATTGCTAACCTTCTCAAGGAATATTGGATGATCCACGAAAACACGATCTACTCCACGTTTGTAGCAGTGGAAGAAGCGGACGGTCTCAATTCTGTCTCCAACTTTTATCTGAAATTCAGGCATTGCTCGCTTAATTGCCCACAAGAAAAAGGCAGTTGGTAATAAAGAGTGCCTCAGTTTACCTCAACCAGCACATTTGTGTCCCAACCATCTTTGTATTGATCATAACGTGGAGACACTGTCATCACACGATGGCCGTTTGCCTAAAAAGAATAAAAAAGCAGAGGTCAGTTTYACAAATAYGGTACTGGTGTGTTAATCGGACAAGTTCATCTGCCCAAGTTTGGTTGGTGACAGGAAAATAGCTATAATGCCCAATTTGCCCCTGTTTACAAGGGATCCGAAGGTGAGGTATCCTAAAAGAAASAGAGAATGACTATCACGTACTGCCATAGCAGGTGGCAGTCCTCCAAGAACATCACCTAGCCCGCCGGTTTTGCTCCATGGAGCCACTTCAGCTCCCACAAAGACCAAGTTCATCCCTTTTCCGCAAATGATGGTTCCAGAAGGCCTCTCAGTCTCAATTTCCTGTCCTTCTCCCTTAGATTGCTTGGCAATTGCTTTTGCGTTGGTTCTTAATTGCAGCATATTCATTTTGTTCACTGCTCTGAGCCCACTATGAGTCACAGCTTGGGTCCTCAGGCCTACCTGTGCCAAGTTTGTTCTGGCCTCCGCAGAAGGTGCAGAACCATGCACGTTCGAGCTCCTTGAAACAAAATGTGAAGCAGTCACAGTTGCCATGGCTGCTGTTTAACTCTGCAATAGAGATTAAGGCTAATTTTGAAATCCCGTAATAGCAAAAAAATAAAAATAAAAATAAAATCCTATCCCATGAACCAGTCAAAGTACAATATAAGCCTAAATTCCAGAAATTCAATTTCAGAACAAGGAATACATGAAGATATCTTCAATAAATTTTGCTGAATCCAGTGAAAAAAGATCATCTAAAATCAGCACACAAACGCGGGTATCTAGACAATCACCTTGTCACTTGAAGAAATTGAATAAACATACAACCAAGGCAATAAAATTAGAAATGTAAATGCCAAATAAAAGTTCCTCCAATATAGGCTAATCGAGCAAGAAGTAGGATAAGGTGCGTTGTTGCTAGAGATAACGCAGCCAGATTCACGGTAAGGTTGTGAAAACAAATCAACTGGCACATTCCAAAGATAAATGGATGAAGTTGAAGCTCTGCATTTTTTTCAGAATTCTCAATTTTAGAATGTCAAGATGACTGAAGTTTAGATCTTGAATTTCTCGTTGCAAAGGCTAACAGAAAACAAGTTGCTTTTGTAACTTTTTCCACAAAGGAATCCCCCTCCCAAATAATTATTTCAGCAAATAACTTCTAGAGCAAAGATTGAGTAAGTTTCAGAAGAAAGGTTGAATGGACCAATAGCCCAAATAGCCATGYTTAAATTGCAGTCAAGGTGAAGTAATGATTCATGAACACCACGAAAATAATTGCCAGAATTCAATTTTTTAAGGGAAAAAAGAATATTTGACTCCATTCTTGATTTTTCAAGCAAAATATGAAAGAAGACAAAGAACTGATCGAGTCATTTCCTNTTTGGAAAGATTTCAGGGGGAACCAAAAAAATTAAAAAAAAAAAAAAAGCCTCGATCAGTCATATGTCATACATAATCAAGTCGACAATGAAAAATTGACTGAGCAAAAGGATAACCCCCAAAGGAAAAAAAAAAAAAAAAAAGGAAAGAGAGAAAACAAAGGGAAATACACGGACCGAGAAGCAAGAAATCTACAAATAAAATAAGCAGCTTTTTCAGTGAGGAAGCGGAATTCTGCATGATAACAACTGGGACAGGATTATATAATGATCGCAGAGGGTCGAAAGAGGAAGATGGTTAGAGAAAATATCTGGTGTCAGTTAGGATGAGAGAGTATCCGATGAGCTTAATTAGGAAACCCAATAGAGAAAATCTCTCAAATTCAGTTACACAAGAAAAAGGAGATAAATAATTTTGAACTTACGAAAGTTGTTGAAGTTGTAAAGAAGGTGGTCAGCTGAGTAAACTCTGGTGATCTAGCGGTGGTGGAGCAGGAGGAGGGAGGAGGAGCGGACACTGCTGCAGTTACTCTCGCACAGAGTGTGAGAGGTGGCGGAGGAAGAGCGTTAATCATTTGTAGTGCGTGCAACTGTAGCAAATACGATGCCACGTGGACAAGATGGGGCTCACCACCATTACCGAAGCACCTCAAGTTTTGTTTGGCGGGACACTATCATCCAAGCGGCGTGGAGCCCGCCGACATTGGTATCCCTGAGAATATGTGCAAAATTTGAGGTCACTTATTTCTGAGAAGCTCAGATATTCTTTTCTTCTCCTCCGTCAAGTGGAGGAGGAAAGAACGTCGCCGTCGCTATGCATGGCGGATTCATGGCTGGATTTCAAATGGGGTACCATCCCATGGTAAAAGCCAAGAGGGTGACAACGACCTTTACGATCTCAATTATATAGACTTCGTAGATTTCTTGAAGTTGGAAATGGTTTAGAGCTAGGTAAATTACGAAATTAACCTGACCATGACCTTGACCCTGAGACTGGTCTAGATTTTTGCGTCCACGATTTATTCATGGCTATTGAGCTTGTCGTCTTATGGTAGCCTACTTGAGCTGAGTTTTGACAGAGAGCTGAGAATGATTCTTAAATTCGTGGTCCTCATAATACCTTGGATTCAAATTACATTAAGAATAGAAAATTTTTTTCCTTTTCTATTAGACTCCCGGAATCTTTATTTTGCCTTGGTTGTAGATAAGCTTGATCACTAGAGAGAGTGATTGTACACCTTGGAAAAAGAGCTTAATGCAGGACGATATGGGAGGCCAGCAAGATCTAGTTGTCTATTGTGTTTTGTCTTGTTTCTTTTTCATTGGAAGTTTGCAGACGTTCAATTAGAATTCTTTATTACTTGTACATTTCTTATTCTACATTACCGACGTACTCATATTGAAAAAAGAAACAAAAATGAGGCATCAAAATTACAGCTCTTAGCCAAGAAAATTGGTGGTCTGTGGTGGAGGTTGATTGCTTTTTGTCCGCCTCGTGACTAATGCAAATGAAATTAGTCGTCCAAAGTCACCCCCGACCACGTGAATTTATTTTCAGCCTTTAAGACGAAAAAATCTGGAGAAAATGGACGGTTGAGTTTCATGATTTGACCACACACGAAAACCCAAATAATTSACATTTGTGCTGCCTCGATGGTTCATCAATCATCAGGCTGCTTATTTGGGTTTTGCCGACGATAATCAAGAACAAATGCAGATTTCCAGATCATTTTTGCCAACCATACACAAGATGCATTGCACTTTACACAGAGATAAATCATCAAGAACATCCAATTCATGGGATCTACATTATATAACGAATGTATAGTTTTCTTTTGGTTAGATTTTCCTGTGGCTTAAGAAAGAACACGATCAAAAATATGAAATCAAAGGAATATCCCAAAAAATGGAAACTTCAGCTTTTGGAAAGATTTCAGGGGGAACCAAAAAAATTAAAAAAAAAAAAAAGCCTCGATCAGTCATATGTCATACATAATCAAGTCGACAATGAAAAATTGCCTAAAATCAGTCATCTCTTTCTTTCCGATTCTATCACAAAATTTGCAGTGACGCCCAACATTACAATGCACAGCCATGGCCTCACCTATGTGCCGTGACCAGAGTCTCAATGAACACGAGGCCATCAAACCTTGGCGCAAATTTTTCTGTTCCAGGCGAAGGCTCGGCACATGAATTCTTCGTTTGTCCCTTCCCCGCCGAAGGAGAAGACGAACGAGTATATTCCTGCTCAAAATAATCCAAATTTTTCGTAATCAGAAGCTAGCACATTTCTTACCGCATACTCCAATAGGATTTACGATTTCCAAAAACTCATTATCAGGGAACGGTATCTGAAATAGACGGATATACTTGACAGATCAAGCAACGCTCATAGATATCTAAAAGAATTTTTTTTTAAAAAAAAAAAAATCGAGATTCACCATCCAATTAAGCCAACAGAAAGCGAAAAAATGATAACCTGTTTGGGACACGAGCTGAAGGTAACCTCACGGTCACCGGAGGAGGAGGATAGAAAGGCCACAGTGGAAGCGGCCAGAACGGAGGCAACCAGAACGGACGAGCCTTTCATCTCCCCGTCTCCGATTAGAAGAAGTCGACAACGAAAAGGAATATTGCTTTGAGCAGCAGATCTTGTGGAGTTGGGAATGCAATAGGGACGAAACCCGACGAATCTTCGCCGGATCTCGACCTTCCTACCTGCGTTCKTTTGCTGCGAATAAAAACAAATAATAATTTCTGCTCGCTGTCTTCGTCATTTATATATGTATATCAAGAAATCCCCCGCTTTCAGAATTAATGAAATTGAATTTTTAATTTAGGTTCCGCCATCGAAGAACGTCCTCCTCCACCATGTCAAAAAATCAAGAAACTAAACCCAATCAATTTACGCCACGTGTAAGTTCTTAGAATCTAACTGTGAGCTGTCACATCCGACATTGAACAATATTCTAATATTTTTATTTCGAAAGGACTCCTGCGTCGGCTGCCTTTTCTTTGTTGACTTCTGTGCTTGTAGTTTTCTATCAATCCTTYATTATTAATTAAGGTTGGAGATTTTCTCTCGACGAATGTAGTCATTTTCAATGAATTCCAAGCATATCTTTCTTTACTKGTAATGGATTCCAAACTTGTCATCATCTCTAGAGCGTTTCGGTAGCATGTGCGCCGTGGACGGTGCTTGACCGGAGTTCACGTAACACAAGTGATAAAACGAGGAGGCAGAAGCTTTGATTATGGAGCAAGAGAAGCGTACTCTGCCATGCTGCCTAGGCTCGATGCCGTGTTTTGGGCTTTCCCATGTGAAAGAGTTTTGTCAGGATACAGAACACGTTTACTGAAGTAACAAGCTCACCACGATGAAGTAATAAGCTGCATGCGACTTCATCCTTTGGTTCCAAATTCCAATAGTTTAGTCAAGGAGGAAGAATGACGAAGAAGATCTCCTGAAACGCTCTCCAAACTGCCTYAAAGAAACGGGTCTGATTGTAGTTGTTACTCTCTTTTGTTTTGCAGAACTTTACTGAGGATTGAAAAGATTACATAGACATGTCAGATACATATGCATGGTGCAATCACTGCAGTGCATGCACCGCTGTCATCACTCATGGCGGCTCTTGGTTGTAGGTGGATACTCTCTGGATAGTCCCTAGTATAGTGGAGAAGACATGAAACACATATGAGCCAGATTCAATTCTTAAATGGCCAGGCAACCTGCTTTCTAGGAACCAGCAAGTCAGGCTGGGAAAGACTAGCTAGGACGACGCATCTAATTTATCTTCAAATTAGATTCTATTCACTCGCTGTTTCTSTGTCTAGTACAAATTCTCAATCGATTGCCCATTGGAAGTTGCAGCTCTAGCCTCTTCTCCAACCCAGGATTCAAGGAGGAGGAGGAAACATGAACTCGATACTTAGTCCGTTCGATGTCGTTTGTGTTGAATTCCGGGGACAGAGGATCATCAGTTTCCCTCGCTTTCAAGGAATCAGCTCCCAAGCCCAAGGCTACAGAAGACTTGGATCACCCACCATACAAATTCACAAAACCACAAACGCAGCCCAAGAGGGTACAGCTCCAGCTCGTTTTGCACCAGAGCTCGATGGACTCAACTGCTTCTGCTTCGAAATTCTAGTTTCTTCCTGATCAGAGGGTGGCAAGCCAAGTGGGACTTTATATTTAAGTTGTTATAATAATCCAAAGTCCTGATTTTGGAACACTACACCATAGTCTTCTGACTCTAGATTTTCATAACATCTCTTTGCTAGTATCACGTAGTATTTGGATGCTGTCTGTAAAGAAAGAAGCCCTTTTCCACATATAGGTATGAACGACTAATCCTAGAAAGTTCTCCATCACTTCATTTGATTTGATCGTATCAGCATACCTCCCGTTGCAGTGCCTTTCGATACCTGTGCTACGGAGTCTGGACTTATCAATTCAACAATTCACCATTTAACTGCAGCTTTATACCTCCTTTCTACATTTGACCCTATTGAAGAAAAGGGTGACTGATCTGCATTCTCGAATATAGGGACTGTTGGAATAGATTGATTTTAGTTCGACACAGCATACTACAGAAGTTGAAAGATAAACAATTTTACAAAATGGAAGTGACGATCTTATAGTTGCAGCTCAATTTTTAATGGGTTTCCTTGGATTAAAACAAGCAATTAGGATATCGCAACTCGGTTTCACGACCCTTCTTCCCTAATCCCATTGACTAATCTGGCAACCATGATCACTCCCCAAGAAGATTGCAGCCCAGCATTGGAACAAAGCAAAGTCGACATTTTTCTTAGATGGGAGAAAGAGAAGTAAGGTGCAAAGCCTGAATCGCCAATCAAAGAACTTGAAATTGGCTGTTATTATTGCAGCATGAGATCTGTCAATGTGATTTTAACATTCAAAGAATACAACTATAGCACATCTATTCTCTCTTTGTGAGCTCAGACAGATGAAAATACAAGCCTCCCTCAGCAGCCCTGCTCAGAAGAGAGGGACCCTTCCCTGGCAACTCCCAAGGGCGAGGATTGAAGCAATGGCTTTGCCAAGAATCTTTACATCTATGATCTAATTCCATCATCACAGTTTCTTACCAATATTTGCAAACCTTCTGGCAACACCAAATATGACTGCTTTTGTCAGAAGACCACGGTCAAGAGTACAAGCAAGGGCAATTGCACCACCAACCACTAAAAGCTTCGGTATATTTCTCCCTAATGGTTTTTCTGAAGAATCTGTAGTTTCAATCTCTGACACATTGCTTGTGGTCTCCAACAATTTCAAGTAGTCTGCACTAACCTTGGTGTTAATTTGAGCCATGAAAGCACAACGTGAAAGTTCTGCTCCAGAGGCTCTGTGCTTTTGGTATGCACGCAAAGCAGGGTCAATCTTCTTGACTGCTCCCCACATACCTTGACGAACACCAAGTTTTGCAATTTCCCAAGGTATACCCATGTCCTCGTGATGAAAGAGTAAAACCTCGCATGCAGTTAGCTGGCCGTCCCTCTTAGATTCAACTGGTTCAAATGCAAGATTGAGATATCAGAAATCTATTTATTGTAGAACAAACAAAAGCAAATGAATGCGATTATGCTTGGTGATCAAGTTAATCAGTAGTTGCTTMAGTTCCTTCGCGTTACAATGCTATGTCTAAGGATTCAATTCAATATGACTGCTCAATGATCAAAGAATAATAGTGTGTCCCCCTAACTGATGATTACCTGCACGAACGCACCAACTTGAATAATACAAATCAACACGTCTTGGTTTCTGGCGACGTGGAACAGTGGAGCAAGGCACACCCTGAAAATCATAGAAATACAYTCCTATGAATATCTAATATAAAAAAAGCAGAGACAAAAAAGAGATCCAGTCTTACCATTAACAACTAGAACACAATAGCATCTTAAACAGGTATGTAAAATCATTTGTGCTTATTTCATGTCAAGGGACTTCCCTTGATATGATTTTAAAGGGCTAAAGTTTATCTTTGAAGAAAGCATTAAAGGGCTCAGTTCAATATACAATTGAGACTCTTGACAGCTGGAGTGGAAAGACATCAAAAGCTAACTGCAGTGAAGTTTCTCAGACTACGTCAAAGCGACAGCAGTGGATTCTTCAATATCTTCATGCAAAATCGTCTAATAATCTCTTGAAACTAACTGCAGAAGCAACCTTAGCAGCTTTGGCATTGTCCCACCAACTAGGTCCAACTCCAAAGAACAAAATGCACCAAATCAATGATCTTCTTCACCTCCCAAAATACGAACCTCGTCTCAGAGAGAGGTAAAGTTGGAGTTCTTCCTTCATTCAATGGCAAAGGAACGATAAAGGATGACGAAAGGAAAATCAAGAAAGTTTTAAGATAGAAAGGAACGATAAAGGATGACAAAAAAAGGACGTAAATTTGGTATTGTCAAATCATGATGGGAAAAAGGAAATTTAAGATAGCAAGGTTTGACGAAGAAGAGGCCTGGAGATGCACATTGGATTGAGCACATTCAGATTTGATATTTACTAACAGAGGGAAATGAAGGCAATAAACTTGATTTAAAAGCTGTCTTAGTCCCCAAACGAGTTCTTACACAGTACTAAACAAACCTTCCTTAGTATACAACTTACGAATGTATAAAACCACTTCACGGTTATTCTACAAGAAATAAATCTTAATCAATACTTAATTCGTTCGCTTTTCCAAACAATCATGAAAATCTGTCTTTTCCTTCATATCTTCCATTGCTCTTCCTTACTCTTTCCTTTCTTTTTTCTCAATCCAAAAATAGCATAAAGGTATGCCCTTTTCCTCCATTTCTGCCTAAAATTTGGGAACAAAATTTAGAACTTCTGGGGTTTGTGCAATTGGTATGCAATTCATTTCTCATAATTTTCAAGTTCAATATTAATTTGAAACAGTCCTCATACTCTACTTCTCCCCCCTTTCCAGTCATCCAAGAGAACGATGATAAAAAGGTTGAGACCTTATGAACAAAATATTTGAAGCCCAGAAAAGTTTCATCATGCACAGTATTCGAGAAGCAGTGGGTATTCAAAGCTTTAGGGAATTAGCCAAATGCATAGATTCAGCAGTTTGTTACTCGATGATCGGCACAGAAATTAAGTTTATCAAGACCTTAGGGATAAAAGTGCATTTGCAGATTTCTTTATTGCCTTATGGAAGTAAAACTGCAGMAAAGGTTAAACAGCACTTCTTACATTTGAATTTCCACTTAACAGAACATTCCTTTTTCTTAGCCGAGAAGCAAGAAGGTACAAAAAGAATAGGAAGTTGGAAGTCTCATATATATCATCTTTTCTGTGGCAATTGAACTTAAAGAGACACTTAACAATTTGATTAATGAGAAATATTTTGAGAATGTAAATTCAAATCTAATCTATGTTTGCCACCTTCTAGGTAACTAGCGAACTTCAAATAAGACCGGCAAAAACTCAAACATTTGAATAAATCTATTAATCAAGATCACTAATAGGTCAATATCCAAATGTTCCTCTACAATCTTCTCTTACCTTTGTTACGCAGTAGTATGTATGTCCTAGTTCCCAAATCCGTCGGCCAATGATATACTCTCTGTCGCTACAAAAGAAGGGAAACTGCAAAACAAGGGGAAAAAATGCCAAAATAAGACGAGCCACAAACAGTAGATCATAAAGAACAAAGGGACAGAAAGGAATAACCTTCATACCTTACGCACCCACTGAACTGTCATCGTTCCAGTGGTGGGACACTCTTCCAGAGTTTCAGCATGTAAGAGCATATCATCCCATTCTAGCCGAAATTCATCATCCCAGAAGAAATCCCTTACCATTTCAGGAGTTGCATCCTCATAGACAGTCCTACTACGATATTGTGGTGGTCCGGTCTAGTAAAGACAGAGAAACATAGAATTGCAACGTAATAAGAACACAACTGTTCCCCCCCAAAAAAAAAAAAAAAAAAAGTTTTTCCAATTGCAACAACTCCCAATTACAATGACAATGGTGAGCAAAGCTAACTGAACCATTTAAAAGAGTAAAATCTACCTCAGGATCTCTCCGCCAAGCTTGGTAGCTCATATTTGCTGTAGACCTATCCATCATTTGAATCCAAGCAGGACCACCATCTTTCTCCTCAACTAGTTGGCATAGATGTCTAAGGTCATCATCGTTTACGAGACTGGGCTTTTCTCTGTCAATCTTCGATGAACTGAGCACAYAGAATTTTACTATAATTTAGCTCAAATATCCAGACATAAGGCAAAAAAGAACCAGATTTCACACCGTTTATTGTTTCACCAGCAGAATACCAATTAGAGCAGATTTCCGTAACTTATTAACAGCTATTATTGCTGGACAGTACGCAGAAATCTCAAAAAGGCGAGAAATTTGCAACCAACCTGCAGCCAGAACCTGAGATTGTTGAAGGCAAAGACGAATTCTCGCTGTCAACCCCATTATCAGAGTACCCAGAAATGAAGCTAGGAATCTGCAGTTTGAACAAATTGAAGCTGGGAATTGATCTCGAGAACGTTTGCAAGATCATCCCAGAAGAAGTAGAAGAGGAGGAGGAATTGGGCGTCGCAGTAGAATCTTTCCCCGGGAACTTGCCACTGAAATTAGCCCACCTGGGCCTCCATGCCCATCCCACCAAAACCCCAACCAGAACCGCAATCCATAGAGGTGCGACAAACACCATCAGCTCTGTCATGACGTCTGCAATCGTGGGCCTTCGGAAAGTCTCGAGCAAAGCCGAAGCTAATGCCATAATTCACGATACCAAATGAGAAAATAAATAGAGAAAGATGAAAAAGAAGAAAACCCTCGATTCAATCGTAGAAAAGATAGAGCCTTGAGCACAGCGACGAGTCGAGGGTTTCAGAAAGAAAAAGTAAAACAGAAAGACGATAAGACTAACAAACCCAAAGATTTACAAGGGAGAAAAAGATACAGAGAGAGAGAGAGAGTGAGAAGATAAGGGGCGGTAAAGAAATGATTAGATTAGATTATGGTCCTATAAGGGGGCTCTTGGGAAGAAGAGATAAGAGCCAAAATAGAAGACAAACAGAGAGAGAGAGACGGGAAGAGAAGAGAGCGTGGGTTGTGGCGTTAAATTTTTTTGCAGAGGATAAGGATGTCAGAGATAAGAGGTAGAGAGTTGGGTTGTCCTGATTACTGTAGGCCCAGCTTTAGTTCAAGGATCACACAAGGGTCTCTCTCTTTAGTTGATCTTTTTCAATTACCTTTTCTTGGCCTCGAGTCGACTAATAATTTTCACGGTCTTTCCCTGGACGCTGTCGCAGTTGGCCTGGGCTTATTGGATCAAACAAATCCTTTGTGGCTCTTGGGATTAAAAAATGGGGAGGAAATGGGGTGTTGGTTGGAGATAAAACTCGGGAGGACAAGTAGAGAAGATTACTAAAGGCAGATCTGAATGCTTGGTGGCGTTGGGAAGAAGATAGAGAGGATAAGAAAGGGAGTTTGGTGGTTCTTTAAAAATAAAATGTGCCAAAGGTGGGTATATAAAAAGGGGGGCTTGTTTGGTTATCGGGGGTTTAGTAGTRCTGGTGGGAGCATTATTAATTAGTACAAACGCGGCGTTCTCGTTTTTCACGTTTGATGACTATGTCTATGTAGAAGGGCTCTCTGCTGGYGACTTTTGTGAGTTGGCTTGGTGATGGTGCGGGCATCTTCTTCTCTTTTCGAAGTGGGTTTTGACTGATGTAACACGGACCAGCATCCCATATTCTAATTCTTGCTCTGTATCAAGCTGCAAAATGATTCATGCGTCTCTTTCTTTACTTATTATAACTATTCACCAAAACCCCCCATGAACCAGAGACGGGACGGTGGCCTGAATGAGATTAGGCAGAACTGAAGTACGTTTTGGCGACTTGTGCTTAGATCACATCGCAAACTGACATTGCAGACATTGTTAATTACTACAAAAAAACTTGTGTTGTAAGCATTSCAAGTCATACTTACGTGTTGTAGGTTTGACATTTTCAGATCAAAGACCCCAGTCYGAAAATTGTATAAATAGAAAAGATCAAGCAGTGACTGGTTCTTGAAAATGACAAAATCAGATGAAGATTCTGTTGCATCGAAGGATCACAAGTTGAGTAGGAAACACAAGATCTTGAATAAATAGAAAACCAATTTCAGAACTCACCGGCCATGAGTATATACTCCTAAGGAAAAACGAAAGAAAAAAAAAAAAAGAAGCACGGAGAGGACTTCCTTGATCTCTGACTATTGAAAATTCTGCTCCTAATAATTGAGACCATTCGGGGGATGGTAGTAATAAAGAAGCAGACTTCAGGTTCAGGGCTGTGTCTCCTAATCTTGGTCGGTACATTTCTCTTCCGACCATTCGGGGTTCTTGAATTCTTGACGTAAAGGAGCGGCTTTGTTCATATTCATTGTGCAACCCGTAGACTTTTTCAATTTTCCYTGGTTCTGGACCAACTCCCTCGTACTTCACCCCTTAGCTGGCTTAATTTAACGCWGCATCGGGTGCTTACTTTGTTTTGAGTTTTCTCCACTCTAGGTGTAAACAGAGATGGTCAGCTCAAGAATCCGCCGCCGTCAATGTGGAATAAAAAAATTTGCAGATMTTCTTCCTGGTCCTGAACAGTTCTTTGAAATGATCTTCATCATGGTCATGCTTTCTCCTCAAAGATCAGCCTCAACCAAGTATATTATTGTTAGGTATGCAGTGTGCTAGTATTCCTGAGAGTTTCACCCAGTATTTCGCAACGAAGCCCGTACAAGATCTTTAGGATCCGCCATCTCATCAACGGACGTCATTTTCAGCCCCCCTTGTGACTGTGACTCAAATGTACATTTTAACTTTGGATCATGACACCAGCYAWACTGGGATTACATTCTCCTCCTGCATCTCGATTTTGCTTTTAGACCCCAGTGGAGTTGCGTTAGACCCAAAATGCGCATTCAAGAGTCCCCMTGATACAGCAGCTCTCCAGAAAAATCAATAAGCAAAATTCGAGATGCTTTAGCCATGCTTTTTCCTTCCATAATGATGCATTCCATAAAAATATATTACTATCAATCAAGTTAGAGGTAGCTCTCAAGGTTTCAAAAGCTTGCGAGTCCAAGTTGCTCCATCACCCTCCCCACAGAGCTGGTGAACCTCTTCAATCCTTTCCACTGATTTGCATATAGCACTACAGCCCCAATCAAATGACGCAGTACAAGGGTTACCCGCTTGGGTCTTCCACTCAAAATCTTCCAAACAACTTCAAAAAGACAGGTTATAACTGAAACTCAAATTCCATAGAGTTCAGAGAAAACTGAACCTCAAACAAACTCTTATTTCTCCTTTTAAGGATTAGCAGGCATTACTTGACTCGGATTTTGTCATATACATGTCCAGTTAAAGCTAATGCCCCGAAGCTACCCCTAACTGTCTTCTCTTATTTCCCAGTTACGTTCTTTAATGGAGTGACATATTGTGACTTTGCCGTCAACAGAAAATCTTGCAATAGACTCGTTCTCTTGTAACATCTTGGAACTCATATTCTGCAGTTCCCAAATAGCCGAGCTTATGTTTGCTAGAAAATGAAAATCTGAAGAATGTTAGCCAGGCTGCAAAAGTATCTCAACCCAAGCTACACAAACCTAAAATAACTTTGGAAACTGTCATAGCTCAAAGAAGACCAAACCTATCATGGCCTCATTACGTAGAGATTCACACTCATATTTCCTAATAAAACTAGGGGAAAATAGTTTTCTTCTTAGGTCCCATTAAGATTCCTGTCCACACAATAGAAGAAGCGAAATGGGTCTTTAGGAGATGCTACTCCTTAATACATGCTATGCTCCTTTTCTGTTTTGKCTCAGTTAACTAGTMTTTAGGGACAGAAGTCTTCATATCAGCAAAGCCAATAATATAGTGTCAACGATCTTGTGATGTTAATGTTCTTAAGAATTTTTTGGGGTAACACTATCTCCAGCTAACTAGACATTCATCGGCTTATGAGGTGTAAGAAGAAGTCAGCAAGGAGAAAGAGAAACCATGAAGACACAGGAGTAAATAGTTCTCACCAGGTGGTTTCCCGCAGCAAAGGCTTCAATCATCAATCCATATTCTGGTTCATGGTACTTCACTCCTCTGCATATGACATATATACAGGCAACAACAATTCAAAGCCTAACTGCATCAAAAACGTTGTCTTACTTTGTAMCAAGACAGGACCAGACTTCGTGCAACCAATGTAGATGTGAGGTTTCGATCGATGGCAAGCCGAAGATCAACCAAGCATACCTGGTAAAATAAATTGACCAAGTGCACTTCTGACCTCTCCTGCTAACAATGCTCATGCAAGTTTCAAGAATTAAAGCAATTTATTGGTGGAATTACGCAATGCCATCCAAGATTGACATGCACATCATCATCAACTTTAATATAAAAGTCAGCATCCCACTTTGCAGCAGCTGTTAAAAGGTTGAGGAATTGTAGCATACCAGTTGTAAGAAATCTTGTTCTGCATACGCATAAATAGCGCGAACCAACACCCCACTAGTGGTTACTCTAGGAGTAAATATCTTGATTGTATCTAATTCCAGACCAACATTCGTGTGCCCTATGACAAACCAAATTATAATTCCCTCATCTTTCTCCAGCTTCCTTAATTCTTCACCTGGCAAACATTGCAAGGAGAAACTGTGAATCTTATGTCTTGTACATCTGAGGAGCACAACAGAAACAATTCTGAACCTGTGGCATCCGTGTTTCTGTACTTGAACCCTTTGGTTTCTGCTGCTAAAAGCAGTAACAATTCCATTAACAAAGGAAACCCTTGAGGAGTCATTCAATTGCCCTCTTCCAGATTTTTTATTCATTGCAGATCCTTCTTCCATGTCTGCTCCAGCTTCCCTAGCTGCAGCAAGTCGCATTTCCAGAGAAGAGATAATTCTCTAATGTGCTGAAAGTTTTGCACATCAATCCATTAGACTAACAAGTTCTTGAATACAGGGTAAGCAACTAGTCCCGCCAACAGCAGATGACTGACAATTATTTCAGAGCAACATCTGATATGATGACGCTCATCACGTAATGTGCTGAAGTTATCTAGATTGCAACAATAGAGATACTATATTTACATGATTACTTCATGTTTTTGTGAAACTTGAGAAAGGATGTCTCCTGCCTCGACAGAAGTTTCCTGAAAGAGCAGGTAAAATTTGGTTACCGTTGTCGGGCAAGTTAACAAAAACCAAAATTGAGCCATCCTCTGACTCGCCTTGTTCTCACACTTAACAGCAGGATGGAGATCTCCTGGTTTTTGTTTTTCTACAGACAAAGTCTGCTAATCGTGCTGACAGAATCAGGGATTGCCCAAAACCTAGGGACATGTTCAGATGCGAAGGACATAGTTAAGGAAAAAAAGGAATTAAGATGGAAATGCAGCTATTATGCAMCATGCATGTTGTTTACGAGAATAGAAAGTACGGTCCTAATTCAGAATTTTAACTCTTTAAAAGGAAAAGATGGCATTTGCGCATATAGTTGAGCATCGAAATGCAAAATTAGTTGGAGAACGAACAAAGGGTAGAATCTTTGATTAGAAAATTGAGCATCAAAATACAAACTTTGAAGTAGCATTCCACCAGCTGATCGGTCAAAGAACTCACAAAGTAATTTAGCAAAGAACGGAAGGTAGTGAAGGAGCAAAATAATAGAGTACCCGTTGACGACAAAAGAAAAGAAACCCAAGCAGAAGCTAGCAACGTAGACCAGAGAGACCCACCTAGCAGAAACCCCATTAGCAATGGCAGCCTCTTGTGGTGCTCTGCCTCCAGGCATTAAACCCATTTATCCAGCGAACGCCCTAAAGCTTCAAAGCTCAATCTTGGCTTTGAAGGAAAGAGAAGAGCAATGAATACCCATTTGAAGAAAGAGCGAACGACAGGTAAAAGAAAAAGGAATAYTATCGCTGCAAATGATAACTCAATCCAGAAAGCGAATGAGGCAGCMGGGMAAATGGATGGAGCTGCTGGTCTCGTGAAAGCATAAAATTATTTTGYTGTCTCCACAAACACWAAACAGAGTAGCAATGCAATCTTTACCAGAACGGAGTAACCATTTTCTACTGTAAAATACATTGCATTCATGAGTAAAATATCCTTCTTTTTGGCCAAATTTGAACATTTTGAACAGACCGGGCGTAATAAAAATATCACAACATGTGGAAATGATCTTCGAAACCAAGTCCAGATCCCTTTCCACTTTGCAACTATTRCCTGTGTGTGCCCTGTAAACATTTTCACATCCCACTACAATGGGAGATTTCAATTGTAATTTGGTTCAATATCACTTCTCGTAATCAGAAGCAAGGTGGAACCTGTTTATTTTTCTTTCCAGCAACCAAGATCCTTTATCGAGATTGATTATCTTCCAGGTTTCGGCTACTACAATAATACTTAGAATTGATTCAGTCAATCTTTCTTCTTTTTGATATGCGTAGAAGACCTGGGCTAAAGTATCAAGATTCAACTTTTGCATCATTCAAGTACTCCCTATTGTGTTCTTCTTAGCAGGTCAGATTTGGGAATTCCATCCCCAAGATCAAGAAGATCTCTTTCAGAGTCACTGTCTCTTCGATTCATCAGGTGAATCTTGACGCAACCTTCGAATTTGAAGAAATCGTAGGTGGGTATCAGAGTAAAACTATTTCGACTCTCATTTTCCCTTGACTGATACGATGAGACACTTAGGTAATAATTTAATAATTACTTCATCGGTCCCAAATAAAAACAGACTTATTTTTATTTTTACACGAATTAAAAAATATAGATAATTTAATCAAATTATATGAATTAATAAATATCATCTTCTAATTTGATTGAAACTTGACATTATAATTAATTTGTAATAAGAATTAGTGCATTAAAAGTTTATTTTTTTCTTTTTTCAAAATGAGTATTTATTATAATAAATATATTCATTAATTAATAAAATTATTTGTATAATAACAATGCAAAATTGAACACATATTAAAAATTATAATTTAATTACCGTTTAAAAATAAAAATAAAATATAATTCGAGATAGAGGAAAAATGAAGAGAGTAATTTTTAATTTCACGTGTTCGGACTAAATACTAAATGTTACCTGTCAAAAATAGAAAAAGCAATTTGAACTCGTTATTTTATTTTATTTATTTATTTATTTACTTCTAGAAGATAATGTCGAAATTGTCATGGGAAAGAAAAGRTGACAAACTTGACGACCAAACGGGGCTCACCCATGCTGACCCAGCCATTGAGGATCAAGGAGGGCAAAAGGCCACATTGATGACGTTAGCATGACAAATTAGTTAATATTACATACAAAAGCCAACCTTCAAATATAGTAATTATTCTGAAAAAGGTAATTTATCAAATCAAAATGAAGGTTCTGTTTATATTTTTAGTCCCTTTGATGTATAAAAAGATATAGTAATTTTTAAGTCGAATTTTTTAAATTCCATTTAGCCTTTAGGATTACAAACAAATTTGAATTTGGGGGACAAAATGAATTATAATTATTATTGTATTGAACTCATTAATTACTAAATTATTATTGTATACATTATGGATCCTCGAGTATATCATTTGCTATAGATTATTTATTATATCAATTAAGAGTACAATATGTATATATACATATTAGAAAGAATATATATATACATATGTAACACTAATTGACGTGAAGCTAATAAATAATATGACAAATATATGAGAAGAMGAAATTTAAGGAAATATCTGGGGGTACAACATGCATACGAGAAGAAGAAGCGTGAGAGAGTTGAAATAATTAATTATATATAATACTTTAATTGATAAGCAAATATATGTAACATGAAATATATTAAACGATCTCTTAGAATTCTACCATTTATGTATATTTTTTTTCTATTGTTTATATTCAAATATTTCATGAATATTTTGTTTATTTCAATGCAGACCAATTATGTTTACCACTTTGACTATTAAATGCATTCATTTCTTCCTACATGTGGGGGAAAAAAGTTATGGAAAGAAAGGAAAGGCATGCTTTATCTTCTTTTCTTCCTAAATGGAAGAAATTAAATTTGCACTTTCATTCCATTCCCCTCCTTTTTCTTTCTTTATATCCTCTGCAAAAATCAACCTAGAAATATGGCTACCMTCCTCCTTCCCTTTCTTCTAGCATAGTAACAAAGACACCGATTCTAGGGGTATAAACTAATTAGTTTCATAGCTGTAGTTAAATTTAAAGTGACTTTTTTCTACTACGATTTAGAGTGTACGAATTCACGAGTTTGAGGATTCAAATCCCAAATCTTAATTTACATCCTCTACTATGGTCGTGGAGGGATGCCTTTGGAAAGTGTGAACCACCACCCTATCTCGTCTTTTTGAAGGAATGGAGACATCATAAAAACAAAGTCACCCTAAATGGCCATGAATTGGAGGTAACATACCAAAAGGTCAGTGACCTTTTCCAGGGGCCACGATAAACCSATCACATCTCTTTCTTTCCTTCTCAATCAAGCACATCTGTGGCATTCAACAGAAACCAGAGATGCCATTTACTAAGTAATAAAGCAGAAGCATGGAATTGAAACAGCTAAAGAGGAATMAAAACTTGAGCTTTAGAACCAAAATAGTTAACCTAAAATTATGCGAATTACAATCTAGTGAACAAATCAACAGCTATGTTTAAATGGGAAAACGAGAAGAGAAGAAGAAGAAGAAGAAGAAGAAGAGATCTCCTCAGCAGATAAATTACGATAATGTTATCACCTGCACAAAATTCAGAAAATCAAAGGAGAATTGCTCAAAATATGACAGAAATCAATCCACAAAATCATAGTTATATGAAGCGGTAGGCAGGGAAATACRTACCTCGAGGAATTCCACTTGGGCAAGCTGGAGTTTGACCTGGTTCATGAAGTTCTCCGTTGAGAACTGCGGCGACGAAAAAGAATCGATCCTGACTGTGAATTAGTACTATCTGACTAGAGAAGGTCGGGACGGGAGGGGTAGATATTTGATGGAGGATCTAAAACCTAAAAAGAGTCAACTTGTAATCAATTGAGGGTTCCTCTCCTCCGGCTTTATTGGATCCCGACCACACCTGGAGAGGTTCGTCTTGGGTGGGAGCAACATAGATCTACACATAGGGCAAGTAACCTGACAGGAATCAACCCAAGCATCTAAACAATCTCTGTGGAAGACATGGCTGCACCTACAGAGGTCCCTCACTTCCTGCGTTGCTTCCATGGTTTCTAAGCAAATGATGCATATTTTATGAATTTGTTCTTCTTCTTCTTGTTCTTGATCTCCCACCCTTTTGATGAGAAAATCTTTGTATTGTATTACAGGGACTCTGTTCTTGATCGCAGCAGTGACAACGTGAATGGGGATTGGAACCAGAGACGGAGACGTCCCATCTAAAATGAAAATGTAATTGTTGGAATTATCCGTTGAATCATCTTCTTCTGGGGCTGGCTTGTATAGACCGAGACGGGTTAGTGCTCCAATGATCAACCATTTTAGCTGGCTCCATAGATTGAGAAAGAAGGATACAGTTATGGCTGGGAATTTGAAGGCGTGATAGAGAAAACCCATGGATTTGCTTGGTTGAATTTGATGGAGAGAAAATAATTAGAGGGAATTTAAAGGCAATTGCCTCTGCCTTCCTCAGCTATGAGTCCATCGGCTAAGGAACCAGCCAAAATCCCACTATCAGCTGATCTACCAGTGGGGTACCCCCASTGACTTCATCCTCTCTCACCCTTCCACTACCAGAATATCCGCTCTCTGTTCTTTTAGTGTTCATGCATTAATTCTTTGTTCCTTTATCTTATCCAAACTTCAAATGAAATACTCAKCCAAATTTTGGCTGATCGTTGAAATTAAAACGATATCTCATAATTTATTTTTAATTATAATATCATATTAAAAAATTAAATCATACTTTTCTCTAAATAAAAATTGAATTCTATAAATATAGGTTAGATTGAATTCAAATTAATTTAATTAACGTGAGCATATTGATTCCCAAAAAAAAAAAAGAATTTGGAAGAAAAATGGGGGACAAACTTGGAATTCTTTTAGTGTAAATGGTCCAATTGTATTCTACAACATAGGCACATAATAAATACGTCTAAAATAGAATGGTATCTCTCAMTGAGCTCATTAATAAAGTTAGGGTGAATTTGGGGGTGGTGATGTACATTATTTAGGTCACSTATTTGGTTTTAATGATCATTTAGGTGAGCTACCATTTTACAACTTAACATATTATATGTAAAGTACTAGAATGGAATCAAATTCAAGAATATATTCTTAATCGATTAAGCCGTGATATTATCACTTACTTTTAGATTCAAATTTAAATTATTGTGTATAAATGTATCGTCGATAAAAATATTTATAAGGTAAGAAAAAGTATTCATAGTAAAAGCTTATTAGTATTTTATAAATTTACATAAGATTGAGGCTATAGGGATCGAAAAATTAAAAAAGTTCATTTATTGTAAATTTGTAATTAAAACAAAATACATTAAACCCTTAAAAAGAAAGACCATATGTTGAAGGAAAGGAGGAGGAGAAGGGAAGACATGCATAATGTTTATACTATTCATTTCCACTTTGAAGATATTTTACAATTCTAGAGCTCTCAACAAACCTTAAATTTTAAAATTATCTCCAAAATACAATATATGCATCCAACAACACGAATCAAATATATTATTTTCAGTTAATTTTGGTCAAAATCAAATAAAAATATTTAAACACAAATAGGTCATTTACTAGTTCATCAACTGCATTACAATTAGGTCAATCAAAATCAAATACTAGAAAAGATGTCCAAGTTAAGCTTTAGCTTATTCCAAGATGCATGAATATAGCTGATGAGATTTCAAGGAATTAGAATTTGGATTGTTTAATTAAAAATGAAGTATTTTGCCGCTCAATATAACTTGGATTGAGAGAGAGATGATCAGGCCTCTTTTATGAGTAAGAATCAAATATCGTCCCTCCAGCATAAGTTAAGTTGAAATCAATCTCTTCAATAGAAAATACCTTATGATTGTAAAAAATTAGAATGTTTAATTTATTTGTTAAAGTGGAAATACTTTAATCTGGAATTTATGAAATAATGGCAGAAGAGAAGAAGTCTCCCATCAGAAAGCAGGTGCAATGGATGATTACGTCAGAGACGTGCAGAATCAGAAAAGTAAGACACCAGACAAGAGCAGCAATAAGGAGGAAAGTTTACTTGGTAAATTCATGGGAATGGATCGTCAAATTAGGGCGACGAGAAGAAGAAGAAGGAAGAAGAAGAAATCAGAGAAAATGATTACTAGTATTTGGAGGATGCGAAGGCTCTGCCGTGTTCTAATGTTTCTGGACCAGCATAAGCCAGGAATTACGATTCGCATCCAAAGATGAAAAGAACGAACAAACGCACAAACAGCAGGAGCAGGACAACTCCTTAAGTCATTGATTAGAGTGCCTTGTTAGTCAAAATTAACTTCTTGTCCACCCAGATCTGGAAGAAAGGGACTCGACTTGGAATTGATTTAGGTTAAAATTGTTGATGCCGATTGCCACCTTACTGACGGCTCTTAACTTTGCCTCTCGTGGTTGGAATTTTCGAATGCTACACASTATAAAGCAGCAATGGTCAAAATCTCTTCTTCTTCTTCCTCTAGAAGATTAGAAATCATTAGTAYAATATGAGGACGAGGATGGAGACGAACAAGAAGTAGACAGGTGGCATTCTTTATTGGGTAGTTTGGTTGGTTGGTTCACCCATAGCTGATTCTCTCGTCGCCGCCGCCGGCTCAATGCTTTCTCMATTTCGACCCAAGATGACGATCTCTGGACTCTTTTAGCAAGGCCCGCCTTTGATTATAGTGGGCTTTATTTTGGGCTTCTTTCCTAAATGTGCAATATCTTGTCTGGCCCAACTTACGGACACGGCTATCGAATGCCACCGTATCCGTAGATGATGATAGGGGAAAATGATGATGAATGTTATCCACTTTGGCTGATCGACTCGCCACTCTCCGCTCTCGYTTATCTTGGCTTCCTCCATACCTCGTTGTTCCGGAGAAGTTCTTTCGARCCCTTTCCTCTTCTTTATCTGTGCTTAATCTTGAGAAAATACTCAACTAAACTATGGCTTCTTCTTCTATATCCACTACGCATGCTCACTTCGCTCTTGCTTCTCTTGGCCGCTCTAAACATGACGCAAAGCTATCGTCTTTCTTGCTTTCTAATTCGTCCGCTCTCAGTTTCTCCTCTAACCAGAGCATCTCTCTGCAATTCTTTTCCGCTAACGCAAAACCATTGTCATTGTCTTCAAATCCTAGGCCTCTCACTATCATTTCCATGGCTCCACCCAAGCCTGGTGGTAAACCCAAGAAAGGTAGGTTCATTTCCCCCTAATTTCTACCGGCTTTTGCTCAAGTCCRGGGACCTCCAGCAGCTCAGTTGGGAACCTTCAGATTTCCCAATACAGGTACCCTGCTTGAATGGCGAATCTTGAATGTTCTCAGTGTAAGTTGGGAGGTCCTGCGGCGAGAACCTTTCTTTTGTTCAAGCACTTTCCTTYGTGTTGTTTGAAAATCAAAGTTRTGAGCTTTCTGTGCTTATTCTTACATTGAGAATTGCAGTGACGGGGATGATTAAGCTGGCTCTGGAGGCAGGGAAAGCCACGCCTGCCCCACCAGTGGGCCCAGCCCTCGGTTCTAAGGGTGTTAACATTATGGCATTCTGCAAAGATTACAATGCTAGGACAGCTGACAAAGCTGGTTATGTGATCCCTGTTGAAATTACTGTTTATGATGTAAGCGAGTTYCCTTTCTGTATTAGTACTTTCTTTGAGTTGAAATTGACTTTCAATCTTCGAGTAAAGTTGTATTTGATATTCCAATTGGAGGATATTATCCTCCTGTTGCATAGTTTAGTTTAATTTGCATTTCTTGCTGCTCCTTAATTTCAATTTCATGGTACTTTTTAGGCTAGATCGGTCATTGTTTACTTGTATGTCTGCAGGATAGAAGCTTCACTTTTATCTTGAAGACTCCTCCTGCTTCAGTTTTATTACTGAAGGCCGCAGGTATTTCCATTTAGTGTTCCACTAAAACACCTTTCATTTCTTATTCCAGTTGTGCATTGGCTTTTGCTGTCTATTTATTTGGTTTATATTCGTCCCAAATGTAGCAATCCCTCAAACAAACTGCGCTAGGATCTCCCCAAGATTTATTGCGTTTTGGKTCATTGATTTATGTTGTTGTAAATTGTTTACATGTTGACAATACGTGGCTAGATKAATTGTTTGGTAGACATTAGGCATGATAAGTTAAGTTCAATTGTGCCATTTGTGGAATAACACTTTTCAGTTGCTTCTATARCTCTGCATCAGGCATAGCATCTGAAAGTAAAATAACAGGTCTTTTTGCTTGATAAATTGTGAGTTGTTACCCTTTTTGTTATGTATGTTTATTAAACTTCTTCCATCAATTTTGCAAAAGCCATATGAGCTCCAAGTATTTTCTAACGAACCCGTACATCAATCAGATATCTTTATTCTGGATTCAGCTCCAAGTTCTCTTTTGCCTCTACAGTCATGGCTTTTTTAAGACTATTATGTTTTTTGGGAGGATTAATAAAACTAATAGGTGAACTGTCTTTCTAATCTTTGATTTGAAAATATGTCCAYAATTTGCATAGTAGAAAAATGCTTGGACACTTGGAGGATGTTTGTCCACAATTTGCATAGTGGAAAAATGCTTGGACACTTGAAGGATGTATTTCTATCTGCCTGCCTCTTGTAAAATGTAATCCTTTTTTGTTGGAATGAGAGATGTCACTCGTCTTTGTCCATCCTATTGTGTGCGTCTTCCAAAGAATGCTCATTTTCAGGCTTCCTAAAGTATGGATTTCATTTGCAGCTAGACATTCTGCTCTCCGTGTTATCTTTCTTCTGCCAGTTTTCAACCTTATCAGCCATTAGTACCCTGCTGCTCTTGAGTAGMAAAGATAGATAATTATTCTTTCGACTCTAACGCTGCATTTCACGCCTTGAGTCTATATTGCTAAAATATCTGCAAAAGAAGCCTGCTTTTGTTTTTGTTTTCTTGCAAAGTAAAAGCATCAAATACATGAGACATTTGTAAAAAGTTTAAAGGGGATGATGGATTATTGTTCTTCTATCGTGGATTAGTTCTATGGAATGGTGATGAGGARGAATCCCATTATTGGACAAATTGCAAATTGAACGAGTSTTTGCATATAGATGACCACAAAAGAAATGTAAATCATATATGATAAATTGTTTATGGTTTTAACTGGATAGAAAAGAAAGGTAAATCATATATGATAAATTGTTTCTGAGCTTCAGCATTTGCTTGTTGCCACAAAAGACGGTTAATGCTTGGCAATTTTTGTAGGAGCGGAGAAAGGCTCCAAAGACCCAAAGCAAGAGAAGGTGGGTAMGATTACCATCGATCAATTGAAGGCAATTGCACAAGAAAAGTTRCCAGACCTGAATTGTTCGACTATTGAGTCGGCAATGAGAATTATAGCAGGCACAGCTGCTAATATGGGAATTGATGTTGACCCTCCAGTTCTTGAACCAAAAAAGAAACAACTTCTGTAGTTTTGGTTAGTGATTCCATTTACTTCCATTTTTTTTTTTCCCCCGATGTGTTCTTTAGCCAGTTACTCCTTCCATTTGCCTTCTCTATCTTAATTCTCATTTCATTTATYAGTAATTCCATTGAAAGCATTCATGGATAAATCACCCGGTGCAGCTAGTTTATCTAGTATAACTGTARTTATTGCTGTTGTCATGTGTTTCCTGAAACTCCTTCAGGATACCACTGAGAAATTGCACTTGGGAGAAGGAGAAAGCAAGATCCATAAAGAATCGGGAAACTATACCAATTACACCACGTTGGGTGTTTTCAATAATACGTAAATATGTGTTGGTTTACTATTTGTAGAGCAAAAGGTATGAAAAGATGTATTAAATATCCAGTTTCAGAAAAAATAATTGGATGTACGGTCGAGAGGAACTTCCACATTAGAATATTTGCACAAGTTTCAGAGCTTTAACCATCATGTGGGTGGGGTATCTCTATTTCACAATCCTCCCCAAWGATCCAGCAAATATCAATGTCACAACTCTGCTTCCTGGTCTGATATTATTGAAATGAGCTTGGAATGTTCTTGCCACTAATTATTCTGGTTTAAAGATTAAAAAATTTCCTTTTTTT
>MEJB01000002.1:6793854-6895811 GCA_001752375.1 Rhazya stricta | reverse complement strand
GTGGACCCAATTGAGAATAGACCAGAAATAGAAGCGGGGAATTATTAAGGGCTCCTGGACAAAACATGAAGGCAGATTAGGAAGGAGTGTAAATGAGGGGTAGGTAGAGGGACAGACACACAAAGAGATAACCGGAACCCAATAGCAGAAGGAGAAGAAAAAGATTCATCTCTCATTCCGCCGAGGATTGATCCCCCACGGCTCCTTCCTTTTGCATGTTAACTTCGATATCCAATTCAAATCTAATTCGAACTCCATATATGTGTACCTATATACATAATTTCGCCGCTCTGTTGGAAACCAGACGTAAAGAGCGCTGTCTTTTGGTCGGAGATCTCTCCTGAATTAGAGTTCTCAATCTTTCTGGCCCTAGTTAAGAATAAAGGATATCTCTTCCGGTCCAAGTCTTCCGTCCTCAACTCGTTATTCCTGCTTCTTTTTTGAGTGTCTGYAATTTACAGGTACTAATGTTCATTTCTTGATTTTATTTACATTCGGTTTCTGCTTGGGTTTGCTACCTTTTCTGTTCTTGTGTTTTTCGTGATACTTCCTTTATTTACTGGAATAAACTGATTTCTTTTTCTAAAGGCGATGGATTCTGATCGTTAAAGGCGTGGGTTCGCTACTTTTTTGGTCCCATTTTTGTCTTTTGCAGTTTCCCTTCTTTTGCCTCTATTCTTATTCCTTTTCTTTTGTCAATGTATGTACAAAAGTTTCACATGTAATGATTTAGAAACCGTAGAAGTAGGTTTGATAGGTCCCGTGATGTAGCGATCCTTTCTTATACTCWGTTTGTTCTCTTTCTCCTTTGCTACGCCGTTTTGGGCCTTTGGTTTTTGGAGTTATGCAAATTAATATCTGTTTCTCGATCATTGATTGAAGCTYTCTGCTCCTTGTACTCCTTTAGTGTTTAATATATTGGAACTTGTCCAAATGTATGTTTTCTGTATAGTTGTCTCTGGTTGCTTGCTTGCTTGCTGGTTTGTGTCCCTTTTCTTGGCTGAGTAGTAGTTGCATCCATGATGCAGGGCTTGACAAATTCCAAATTGTTTAATTCCTCGTTTGCTTTTGATGTGTGCATTTGTAAATAGCTCTGCTCTTTTTARAAGTCTTGCTCTCTTTTCCTGTAACCCCTCTATTGGACCTTTACCCTGATTTGATTGACTTCCTTTGATACCTACATCATATTGGAAACTGATTTTGTGGATTTTACTCATCGCATCGGGATTCCTCGCCACAAATTATTCCGTAGCTTAAATTTCTTGAATCCTTCCGTCCCCTCAATTCTATCAACTTTGTTCATTATGCGAGGGATGAAACTAGCAATATTTGGTATTGGGGTTCTCTAATAGACATGGCTGCTTGTTAATTTTACAGAGGATTTGTTTGTTAGGAATTGTCCAATTTACTTCATTAGCTTGGTAATACTCTGTGTTCTTCTCATATGGCTTTTGCTAATCATATACATTTGCTTGAATTCGGGAGTTCACTCGATTCCATTCTTAAATCAGTGGAAGATCAGTTTACTGAATAGCAAATCCTGGTTGTAAAAAACATTGCAAGATCCTGGAAATCTTTTTCCTTGTGGTTGATTAATAATTTTGGTCTTCATTTCTTCAGATGGATGTGCTACGACCGGAAAAGGAACATGTTATTGAGGTACATGCTGATGCATCAGCTTCGGGGAAGGTTGTTGGTGGAAGCAAAATTTGTGAAGGAGTAACGTGTGGGTTCTCAGATGCCAAAACCAGCGATAAGGATGAAAAAGAACGTATGGCGTCTATGAAGAAACTCTGGATTGCTGTTGTCCTTTGTATCATTTTCATGAGTGTTGAGGTTGCTGGAGGTATCAAAGCCAACAGTCTAGCAATTTTGACTGATGCAGCTCATCTACTGTCAGATGTTGCAGCTTTTGCAATATCTTTGTTTTCACTCTGGGCATCAGGATGGCAAGCTAACTCCCGTCAATCTTATGGGTTTTTTAGAATAGAGATACTGGGTGCGTTGGTCTCTATCCAGATGATATGGCTTCTAGCTGGGATACTTGTTTATGAAGCAATTGCTCGGCTCATACATGACACAGGTGAAGTTAAGGGCTTTCTCATGTTTGTCGTCTCTGCTTTTGGGTTAGTGGTTAATATCATTATGGCTATCTTATTGGGTCATGATCATGGGCATAGTCATGCCCATGATCATGGTCATCATGGACATGGGGAGCATAGCCATGACTGTGGGGAGGACGATCAGAGCCAAGAAGATGAACATATCCAGAGTCATGGAGTGAGCGTTACCAGACATCATAGTCATCATTGTAAGGGGCATGCCAAACATGATAAACATAATCATGCACATGAATCAGATGCTCATGAACCACTCCTCAAGGATTGCTCTGATCATGAACATAAGTCACATGGGAAAGGGCAACAGAAAAAGCAACGCAATATAAATGTTCAGGGGGCTTATCTTCATGTTCTAGGCGACTCGATTCAGAGCATTGGGGTGATGATTGGTGGAGCAATTATTTGGTATGAACCTGAGTGGAAAATCATTGATTTAATTTGCACACTTATTTTCTCAGTAATTGTGTTGGGGACTACTATCACAATGTTGCGGAATATTCTCGAGGTTCTTATGGAGAGCACCCCTAGAGAAATTGATCCTCGGAGGCTTGAGAAGGGTCTCTGCGAGATGGATGAAGTTGTTGCAGTTCATGAACTGCATATTTGGGCAATTACTGTGGGGAAAGTGTTGTTGGCTTGCCATGTCAAAATTAAACCCGATGCTGATGCAGACGCGGTTCTAGACAAGGTCGTTGACTACATTAGGAGGGAATATAACATCAGTCATGTGACTATTCAAATCGAAAGAGAGTAGATTTGGTGCAAGTGTTATGATATTTTCTTGGTGTTGTATCATCCTGGGTAGATTGCTTTTGAAACTTTATTGATTGTTTCATAGCAAGCTGAAGAAACTCAGGTCGGCTTTGGAAACTTCAAATTCACCTTAACTTTTTTGCGTTTTCTTCTGCCAATTTATTCAATGTTTGGCTGGAGGACGAGAAAATGGTCTGACCATCATGGTTTGCTTTGTAGCGTGGTTAAGAAAATCTTGTTTTACGTTCTTGTTTTATGTTCATCTTTGATAGGAAATTGTTATAATAAACTTGCAACAAAAGGCACATACTTAGTAATGTTGTGCAATGACCAGCAAGGTAATCAGTTGCCAAAGGCGCAATCATTGCCTGGGTGCGTTTGGCCACTAACTGGTCTATCTAGCAGCGTTGTAACATGGTTAGAGCACTTGCAGACTTGTAGCTTTTGTGGATCCTTCCATTGATCCACCGTTAGTTTAAATGTCGTCTCCAAATATTATGTCGTTTCTTGACATTCCCAGAAAATTTCTAATAGAAATTGCAATGGGGCTTCTGCAACTCCTGCTGCTGAAAATCTATGGGGCAGGTGGTGTAGTGTGTAGACTTCGTGTTTGTTACTCTAGTTTGCATCACTCGCCAATCGAGGGCCTCCAATTAAATGCGACTGTCATTGGTCAAAACTAGGATGATCTATGATTRGTATGATAGACTATAGATAAACTATAGAGGCAAAGTTAAGGAAAAGAAAAGGATGAAATTGTGGTGCCATGTACCACAACAGGAAGATTTCTCATGCATTATTATGCGTCTTTCTCATGCATTATTATGTGTCCTTTAGTAACATTCACTTCACTGAAGGAATTGTAAGATAAATCAGCAACATATGGGACACTAAATTTGGGAGGAAAGAAAGTATGGAAACCATCTTAAAAGACAAAGAGGGAAAAGGAAACAACTTGATGTCATAAACTTGCTCCCTCTGGGAAATGGAAATACACCTCTGGCATGAACATAAAAATTCTAAACAGAAACACTTATATAAGCTTCAGGAATGTAAATGAACATGGGGAGGAATCAACTACACCATGAGCATGAAGATTTGGTCTAATTCCACAGATTTAAAACCGGTGACGAGATCACTTGGAGGACACCATGAACATATCTAAGCAGCTTTCAGTTGCGAGCCCTTTGTTCCAAAACACCTCAAAGTACTCTTGATAAGTGAACTTCCTAAAGACTGCAGGGTGATCAGCGTCCACCAGCTCCTTCGCAGGACCAATTACAGCATCAGGTGACGGGCAATAAAATGTTGGAATGGAGATCCGCTCCTTGCTGCGGTTTACAATAGCTCGGTGAAGCGCGCTCTTGTACAGATTATTGCTAAGTACCTGTGCTGCCAAAAAATTAAAAGAAAAAAAAAGAAAAAAGAAGACGACTCAATGATATAACTTTGATAATCGATATACAAGCAGGCTCAGGTTTTCTCAAGTTGGGTAGAGCAAGCGGACAATTTTCTCCTAAGTCCTCTTTCCAGGCAGCTTAATAGAGAGGAATACATAAAAGCGAGCATGCCTGGATCTGGTCTCCAATATTGATGATGAAGGTTTTAGGTGCAGGGTTGACCGAGATCCATCTTCCATTTCTTAGGACCTGCAGTCCGGGCACATCATCTTGAAGAAGAATTGTAAGTAGATTTGCATCAGTGTGGCCAGGAAGTCCATAAGTTAGGTCAGGTTCTGGACATGCGGGATAATAATTTATAGCCATATGCTGCCCATGCTTGCCCAATTGCTTGTCTATGTAATTGCTCTCGAGGCCTAAGCTCTCTGATATGGCTTCAAGAAGCTTTAGAGCTAGAGCTCTTACACTCTTGCTGTACTCAGCAACGTCATCCCTATCATTAAATCACAAGAAAAATACTTCTACTAAGTCAAATATTTATCCCAGTCCCAAAAGGTCTTCCTATTTAAGAATGGAGGTAACCTGAAAGATGGAGGATTTTCTGGCCATTCGTCTATGTAATCTTGCAAAGGATAACAATGGAGTCTTAGAAAATCTCTCCAGCTTGCRACTTTCTCAGTCCTAATGTTGAAACTTGTTGATAGCCTCGTGGTTTTCAAAGGATCATCAGAGTAATTTTTCAACCTTTCGCTTTCAGGTAACTGAAAAAATTCTCTAGCCACCCGAATCATGTTATTGAGCACTGTCTCGGGTATCCCATGGTTTCTTACCTAAGAATCAAAGCAGCAAAAATATTTTAGTCTTAGACATAGAGACCAAGAAACCGAAGCATGCATGAAAACAAACTCACTATTCTTGTTGAACACTTACCTGAAAGAAACCATCTTGCTGGCATGCTAGACCAATCTGTTTAACTGTGTCGGCACGCTGAGGGCCAAAGAGATCTTGAAGGTCTATGAGAGAAATGGAGCTGCTGTCAGATGTTTCAACTTGGGAGAGATTGGGACGATCAGAAGCTGGTCTGATGTAAATAGAGGGCACACGGTCGACCCGGGAAGCAAAGTCTCCCAGCAATGTAGGGTGTGTTGCCATGGCAATTTCAGCAAGCTCTTTCTCTGATATTGAAAGAGGAGTTGGCAATGGATATGAAAAGAACTCCATCCTTATAAATATGGTTATCTCTCCGTGCCCGTCTTGTCTACTTCTGCTTGAACTGCCAACAAACAAACACATGCAGTTTTCAAGTTGGGCGCTACGTACTGCTCTTGATCTCCCAAGGTTAGGTGACGCAAATCAGGTGAAGGAAGCACCTAGACGTCATTCGATCCGTCATATATTGGAATAATGATCTCCAAGAGGCTGACGCTGTTGAGCAACCAAGACAAGTCAACCTGATTTCATCTCGAGAGTTTCGTGGGTGGTTTATTTCTTCCCTTTCATATTTATTCTTCAGTTTACGTCTTTATTCTTTTCACATTGAACTATTCTCACTTTTATAAATATCTTTCATCTTTATTTTTAAATTTTAATTCTTCAATTATTACATTCAAATTCTTTTATTCTTTTACGATGAAATCYGACAATTTCACGTGCTTATCAATTAATTGGTGATGAAATAGTTGAATTCCTTCATTTTTGAGTGGAAGGAATTTTGATGATAAAATAGTAAAGGGTTTTATTGTTGCATCCCAGCTAGAAATGCATTTTCATATTCTAAATTCAGAGTTGAAGCTTGCATTATTTTATTTGTTTGTATGTTGTAGTTGTAGTTGCAGACATATGGATGGTAATGGCAAACATTAAAGCTGGAAGATTTCCTCTATTAGCTTCGAAAAGTTCCTTAAATATCCTACCTGTCCAAGAAATTTCATGTAGAACACCTACAAATCCATACCTGCCCAAAATTCCCTAAAAAATCTAAAAAATCACCTCTTCTTCTTCCATTTACGACCGCATCACCACTGGTGTTAGCAGTCCCATATAGAACCTGCTCTGCCACCTAATTATTCTCCTCGTATTCAATTCAGAAAGCGCCCCCCAAGATGGCTTACATTGATGATGATAATGGCTTGGGATGATGGGACTTATATGAAGTTCCTGAACCGAATGATCCTCTTTAAGGGCTGAAGGGGGTTGATGTAGGCTGSTGGGTCAATTTAATTCTAGTAGTTTTATGTAAACCCCAGCTGCGCTCTGTGCTGCAAAGAATCCAATAAATGGCCCAAAACCAGTCCAACATTTGGCTACTCGTTTCATTCGGTTTCCACAATCCCACGCATTTCTACGCATAACTCCCAAGTCCAAGGCCACAAGGTAAGCTAATCCAACCAGACACCTCCTTTTAATACGACTTAAATGATCAGAATCAAGAGTCCAGCAGAACAATTTCTTGAACCGAGAAACCCAAGTGATCAGAATGTCAGCGGACCTATGGGGTAGAATTCAAATCATGAAGAGGCAAAGGSCCCAGCAACACAGCATCACTGCTCGTTTGCTCCCAATGGACTCGCTTTACGACTTTTTACGTATTTTCTCGATATACAGGTCATATTAATCTATCATATTCAAAAAGTTAAATGAAAATAACAAATGTCCGGGCAGAAACGCGTAGTCTACCATGCTTGGTCTTGCCAATACCACAAGAACTGCAGAGATGTACGATGTATTTTCCTCCTATGTTATGCTGTGAGAAACATTTGGCCCCTGGTTTAGACAAATTGCAATARAATAAGCTGCCGAAGCAGTCAGTTTGTCCAATCTGGTAATCTCTATTTCTTTTAAACAATTGTTTACTAAACAATAAAGAACTGAACTACTACGGTCCATGATATAGTAGAATCCCGACTWTCAAGATTGAGCCAGTCAGTCGGACAAGGCAGACCTGGTAGCGGTTCCCCACTAAGTGATTAGTAGCTCGCCTAACCACGTGGAGAGTGGACTATTTTCCTATATARTCTCTTCTCTTCCAAACAAGAGGCTCGGTAACAGTTTGCATTTGTTCTTGTTCAGCATCACCGATTTKTTTCATCGTTTTCATCATCGTTTCGATCAAACCAASGTTCAAATTCAAGGTAKGGTATCTTCATTTTCAGATTCTTTAAAATCAATAGTTTCAAGCGATGGTGCTTCTGATGGGTTCTCAATGACTTGAGGGGCCGCATCAATGTCACATATTAATGTCTCACTACTTTKTTTCTGTTCCATTGGATGATCGGACCCTTTTCATCTATTTTCGCCCTCTGGGTGTAGTTTGAGAGCCTGGGGTTCACTGACAGTGATCCCAGTGTTCTTGTGGGCAACTAGGCTGAAAAGATCTGCTATTTCTATTTGCTGSTTCTATTGGCTATCCGCGTTTTGGTTCATAASTGTAGAAGTGAAAGCTGAAGAATTCTTTAKGACTAATGTTTTGTGATCGGACTGAGCCATGTTAACTAAAGTTRGAAACCTTTTTATTATCACAGAGAATTCTAAAAACCAATTCCTTCATAGTCCTCTATTAGTAGTTTGCTCTATCAATATTTCTGTTCAAGTTGTATGTTTTGTTTGCTGKACTTTCCCATTGAAGAAAGAAAGACATGAAGTAAATCATTCTAGACTTTAAATTCGCAATCTATTGGATTTTGATTTCCAAGAGCTGTCAAAATCTGTTGCATACTAGTTACAGATCCTCAAAATTATTGTTCTTAGAGAAGGTCCTAAACCCGATGACTCCTTTGGTTTATTGATATTCCCATAGGAAAATGAGTAAGGACGATGACAGTGGAGGTGAAACATCACCACAGCGGCGTCCTCCGCGGTTGAATGAGAGGATCCTCTCATCCATGTCAAGGAGATCTGTGGCTGCTCATCCTTGGCATGATCTTGAGATTGGTAACTATGAATCAGAATGTTCTTCAACTCTGGTATACATATGAGGAAAATCTGATRCCATCATAAATCTTCTTAATGCAGGGCCTGGAGCTCCACAAGTTTTCAATGTGGTATGTCATCATTCTCCTTACCTTATCTTTGGAGATAGCATTCTTTCAAGTACCCATTTGCTGTCTAATGAACTYCCATACAAAGATCGTTGCATTGCATCATAATMATACCTAAAAATTACCATTGCTATGAGTCCAATTGGATGTGCCTCTATGTGACTTTTCGGATATCTACTCAGTTTGTAAATAACCTTCAGTGGGAGTAGGGGGTGCCTATCAAGTATAGCTTTCTAATAATGTTGTGAAAAGTAATTGTGCTATAGCTTTATTAATACCTTCATTTTCATCTTCCAACATTGCAGGTTATTGAGATTACAAAAGGAAGCAAAGTCAAGTACGAACTTGACAAGAAAACTGGTCTTATCAAGGTATTATGAGATTTTAAAGTTATTTTCTGGAAAGGTTACAATTTGTGTATAATGTGGTTCATTCCCTCAATCACAATAAAACTGCAAACTATGAAGAACTCCATAGCTATTAATTGCAAGCCATTATCCATCGAATTCGTTTATGCTTGTTATTTTCTAAAGGATTTATGCTTGCTGACTCTCATAATTATTCCAATTGTACCTAGGTGGACCGTATCTTATATTCCTCAGTTGTTTATCCCCACAACTATGGCTTCATTCCTCGGACACTATGTGAAGATAATGATCCCATGGATGTRTTAGTCCTAATGCAGGTTTGCAAACTTCTCACACATTAGATTTCTTCTGTTTGTTTTCCACGACATGAAATTCCACTAATCATATGAATATACATATCTCGTKAACACCCTTAGCGATCTTAATTAAATCGATCAGCTAAACACAATTGGTGGATCCAACAGGAACCYGTACTTCCTGGTTGTTTTCTTCGAGCAAGAGCTGTCGGACTAATGCCAATGATTGATCAGGTTCTACTACTATATGCACCAGAGGACGTTGGTCTCCTTGCCATGTTAGAAMTTTATGACATAAAATTTCTTTATAATCCAGGGAGAGAAGGATGATAAGATCATTGCTGTATGTGCTGATGATCCGGAATACAGGCATTACACTGATATCAGCCAGCTTCCCCCCCATCGGTTGGCTGAAATCCGTCGCTTCTTTGAAGATTGTATGTGCTGTGTGTGGTTTGTCTGTGTATAGCGTTTTATGTACTCAGAAAGCTAAATGATAACCGTGATTTTTTCTTGACACCCGTTTAGACAAGAAGAATGAGAACAAGAAGGTTGCAGTTGACGAGTTTCTGCCTGCTGATACTGCTGTTGATGCCATCCAATACTCCATGTAAGCATTTATGCCATGTTCTGTATACCGCAGTAACAGGGAGGGGATGTGAACGGGGGTTATAGTTCTCACGATGAAATTACATGATTGTGTTGTTTATGCAGGGACCTTTATGCTGAGTACATATTACACACATTGAGGAAGTAGATGCAAGCAGCATTTGAGCRAGTCTGAACATTCTGYTCTTAATGCTGAAAACTGAAACAGGCGCAAGAGAGAAGATTCCAAKTTTAATTTTCTACTGCTCARAAGTGTTTGGTTTGTTTGATATCATCTKAAGTCCGTYAGATGAATAAGGTTTTCCTGTTTGTTTAATTTATTTAAGATATACAACTAGAATCYACTCCRATCTTCAGCCAGTTTRTTTTTTGACTGTTCTGGAYGCCTCCAGACTGAAAGTTAATAYTTGTAAYATGAACCAGGCCTTCTTGWTATTTATCATGGATGGCTTGAATGGTCTTCTAGGGCTCCCTAAAAAATACAAACGGATATGAAAAAGTGGGACTGGGAACAATTGAGGTTCGCCATTTAACTGTCCCTCATTTGGGCAATGATCAGAGGTCGATATTGCCAATGCCCSATGATCACACATCTTCCTTATTAGCGTTTTTTAACCTTTGCGTAATCTGAAGAATCCACTTTCAACTCTAATTGGCAAAGTACCGGTCTYAYAACACAAATTGCAAGCCAACCTTCAAACATTGCTGTAAATTTGACTGCTTACCACCAATTCCAATGGATTGTCCACACCGACCAAAATCTRATCTTATTATGTGGCTACATCAAAAGTACAAACTGAATACSAACTCAACAACAAAAGTATGATCAATGGTGAGACTGCAGTTACAGAAGAATRAGCATGCCAAAAGGAAAGAATAACATCCAATTGCCACCAATAGYGGGAATAATATCAGAAATAAGGCCATTTTAAGGCTTACGAGTACACATTTCTARTTAAGATCYTATCTAAAAAGGAACARCGGCAGTCATGTAAACATTTCCTGAAATTCCAATGTGTGACAAAAAAACYGTTACCCCAACCACRAAATTTCAGTTAGGGCGAAAGAGAGCTTTGCTGATGATGCCAGTGGCCTCAATATAACGATCCACACACCTCGAGACACAGCTACTCTCGCTCCCACTCAGACTACTCCCTGGTTTTGTGATACACTTCTCAAAGCACTTCCCCCTTACAGTCTACAAAAAAAATAGAAGAAAATAAATAAAACATTGATAAGAATAAGCAAAAGAAAGAAGCACCACGAAATGATAAGCAAATGAAAATCTAAATTTGTGAAGGACACCCTTTTGCATGAGCATATATATATGCAATAAGTGAAGTCCAGAACAAATTTCAAACTTAATAAATTTATGGAATAAATATGCCAACTCACAGGACATCCTCCGTAGATGATTGACTTCTAGCTCAYCACATCATATATATTTAAATAGACAAGATGAGTTTGTTCTCGAGAAAGATTTACTCCAAGAGCTCAGTGCAAGCACTTTGGCTGGCTTTCTCACACATTCAATGACAATTGGCAACAAGGTTGAAGATACACTCTTGTGCATCAATTATAAAATGCCAAAAGAATCTAGAATCATATATTGTGTCTGAATTCCAACTCATTCCTAGAAAAATATATTCACAACAAGCAGTTTTAATCACTTATTGCACAAATACATTTCCCAGGATCTACTCTTCTTATGAGAAGAGGCTAGAATGGTGAACCAGAGGATCTTGTTCAACGAGATTCTTGATGCCAAAATGTGATCAATATCATTTCATTCTATTATAGAAAACTCAAAAGATGAAATTCATGCCAAGGGAAAACCCAAAAAGCAAAGGTTGAAAGCTGTCTAATCAGATACAAAACATTTTCTTCCATGTTTTGCTTCTACTGATTTCCAGTCTAAATCTAGGAATTCGTAGAGTATATACTAGGAAAATTTTCGAGTACATCAAAGGCGACAGTTTTTCCCCTTTTCCCAAGTCAGAACTATTGTTAGTTGCAAGACTAATGGAACACATTTTAGAATGAATATAGTAAAAAAGTAGAATCATACAAAAAAGTTTTAACAAGGACCATTAAATTTCCCCTCCAATAAGAAAGCATAAAATGTGAACAATCAAATTGGTTGTTCTCTGAGAGCCTATCAATCAGAGGGAAGCTGAAATGCACCAAAAAGATGACTGTTCTACAAGAAGAGAAAAGAAAATCTTTAACTCTAACATCCTAAACGATAATAAAAGTATTTCTTAGTCTTGGTACGGTTATTCTTTTTCCTCAGTAACATGAAAGATCTGTTTAGCCTATCACGTTTGGGTATTTGCATGACTAAAATACAAGCAAATCGCAATCTCTGATCAGCACTGAACAATAGGGATTAACCGAAAGCTAGTGTAAACAAATCCAGTTAGAAAATAAATATTCCTTCTGTTTGTGGCTAATAGAAGTTTTTGCTTTGCTGTTTCAGTTTGAGTGACGATAGATATAGAAAGACAGAAAATCTACTCATTAGATGTAACTTATTCTACCAGAAAACAAGACATCAATAAATTAAACAAATTAATTCAACTCACTCAACAAAAGCCACATCTAGCCTTTGAGTTGAATAAATAAAATCCTCCTTGTGCATACTGCATTATATTCTATCACTCCCACTATTTTCATATTGCATTGTTTTATATTCTTTTATTACCCAAGTCCATATCATTGTCATTCTACCMGTTGTTGAAGCATTAAGTACAAGATTTATTGAAAGCAACATGTAAAGGACACGSAAMAAGAGCAGGGCCATGTATAGACGTTAAGGAAAATTATCTAGTTATGTTGGATTTCTGCAATCTATAAGAATATAAGCTGACCTTGCAGCATTAGATCGACACTCACCAGGGGAAAAACAACATCAAACATGAGCTGCAACCATCTTTTGTAATGCGCAAGAATACTCTAGAACATGCCAGGCAATTATTACCAACCCTTTGCATAATAAGTTAAAAGCTAAATGGCTATGAATTAGTAGAGGTAACATAAAGTCACCTTTTTCTCCAAAGCAATTACAAAGAGGCCAAAATAAACCCATGACATGTCCTTTTTTTTTTTTTTTTTTTCAATCAAGCACATATTTGGCATTCAACAGAGCACGCCTCATTGTTCCAATTAAAAAACTCTTAATTTTCAGCTCCATAGCTTGCTGATGATGGTGCACATTATTCTCTTAAACCAGAAATGCCATCTAGYAAGTAATATGGCGGAATCATGAAATTGAAAATGCTAAACGTACTASTTAACAGGGATCAAACCTTGACCTTTAGAGTCGWAATAGTGGCATAAAACTAACTAAAAGTTATATGAGTGATGCAATTTACAATATAATAAACAAATCAACAGCTAGAGGGAAGGGGAAAAAAGGAGAGAGTTCTTGAAACTTACGATGTCAAGATAGAATTTTCGAAAATATCAGAGGAAACAATCAAAAGAACCTAGTCATATGAAGCACCGGGGAGGCGCATACATACCTCGAGGAATTCCTCAGCATAGGCTTGGGCAAGCTGGAGCTTGACCTGGTCCATGAAGTCCTCCGAAGAGAACTGCGACGATGAGGGGCTTGAAGCCGATGAGAAAGAATCCATATTACTATTATCTAACCAGAGAAGGTCGGCGGTAGATATTTGGAGGAAGATCTAAAACCCTAATGCCGCCCCGGTTTTTTCTTCAGTTCAATTTTAGTTTATTTCTGTAATCTCTTTTCTCCTTCCTATTTCTCGTCAAACTTAAACGTCCACCAAAGTCCAAGCCCATTAATCCGGGGAAAGAGACCCAACAGTGGGTTTGGGCTTTTCAGGTCCCAAATCCAAACGTAGGGAAAGATACTATAAATCTTACGTACGGCCTTTTCTCATCAATTGTTTCATCTTAGATCGGATCCAATAACATGAAATGACAAATAGTGCATTCCTCAGGGCTCCAAATTTTATAATACACCTCTATTAAGGGATGAGTGAGGAAATAGTGGCTTCTCCAATATGTTTTAAAATCTCAAATAGAATAAATATTTTTTAAAATTTATATAAAATTTTTATTTCAAATTCATTCGATAATCTTCTCTTAGTCCATCAAAATAAAGTTTCAGGTTGTTCCATGCTCATTCTCTACAATACATTATCTATTCCCTTCAAAAGAGATAGAGAAAGATATTGAAGAAGTTAAGTATATACATATCGTTTTATATTCTAATTAATAAATATAATAATTAGAAAATAAAAATTAAACCATACATGATGAAATGAATATATAGGAAGTACGTAGGAGGAGTAATCTCCATTTGAAGCAAGAATGCAGAGCTACGAAAGAACGTCGGCACATGCAAAAGACGGAAGCGAGCACATGCAGCCGCCACCAGCTAGCCACCGGGGCCTGTGGGACGGGGGAATGAAGGAGCTAGGGAGAGGAGTTACACTAAGTGCAGTCGGATATATATGTGAAGACGACGGGAATGTGGAGAGAGAGAGCGGTGTAGGTAGCTAGGTGTGGTCCTTCGCCTACAAAGTCTAGCTACAACTACACCCRAGTTGCACTAACACAACTGTTATCATAGAGCTTTTATAGACTAGGATTACAKTATGTTATGATGCATCTTCTGCTCTATTGACTATTCCCACCTCMACCTTTCTGTATAATTACCGACCATTACTACCCACTAGAGATTATAATTCATGACCTAGCTATACCATCATCAATGATCAATCCCAGTTTACCTTTATATATATATATATATATATGAGTATCAATGAATTATCACATTTTACTTTTTCTTTCTCAAAATTTATTTCCCATTTTTTCCCTAAAGGAAACTTTGGAAGACATCCCTTTCATGCATGTCCGACTCCCTCTACACGGGGAAAATGACAAACTAACCAAATTAACCCTTAATTTTTTCTAATACACTTTTTAATGTATTATAATAATTAAATATAATATGTATATATTTAATTTTTTTGGCATTTTTATTCCTTGTCTTTGAAGTTAAAGTATATAAAATAAAAAAAATCGATCATTCAGGGGATGAGACTGCAGGGACAGATGGCTCGGAGACTAGGGGAGGAGACAAGTGGAAAGTGCTGGATGCGATGCACGTTCTTTAATCTCGTACTAATTATTTATTTAATTCAACATAATCTAGGAATGCGAAAGAGCCATCACGGTTTAATCATAATTTGCACTTGACTTTTACCTGCTAATTATGTTTCCTAAGTCAATAATTTTAATTACTTAGGTACTACTAATAGACAAGTTAATTRGTCCGATGCAGATAGACGTCACTGCGGTCAAGGTCGATGACGAAAGCTCTACTACCTGGTTTGGATTCCTAAAATTTGAAAATAATTAATGACAAGAGGTTGGATTATCCTAGCTGCAAGAATTAATTTTTAAAAAAATTTACACGTCAGTCAAAATAATTTAATTCAAATTTCAAGATTTAATGAAGTTTAAATACGAAATATTATTAAAAACTAAATTAATAAAATAACGATGTATTTGCAGCTCCCCATGCATGCCTGCATGCATGCATGAACCAAAATGGCTTCCACGGTTCAACTATGAGAGCAAGCTATGCATGTGAAAGGAGAACGTGGGATGCCCGTCTCCTGTGTGTATGTATACGTGGGATCTTTTCTTCTCATTCTACCATCAAAATTATGCATTTTATTATGTCTTTTAGATACGGATCCAAGTTTCTCYATTATAGTCATTTATATCTTAGTAACAGTGGATTATTTTTATTATTTTATTAGTAAAATTCAGCGATCCATATAACATTACTCTTTCTATATAAAACTCGAGCTATGATTTTATAGGAAATTTCTCTAATCCAGTACTTTGGAATAATTAATCAATGAATTATTAAATTAAAGTGAAATTTATATTAAAAAATATTTTATATTGAGTTTTTCTTCAAGTAAAAGTCAAACCTCAAGTTTCGTAAATAAAATTCAAGTCGAATTCGAAATAATCTCATCAAATAAATAAGTAAAAGAGGTGGATTGCACTACTAGTTGAGCAAGTAAATAGCATGAAATGTAATAATAAGGAAAAGGAAAAGCAATAGGGTATGGCAAAATTTTTGCGGCCGGAGGGTGGAACTCAATGATCTAGTAAGGTGGATATCGAAGTGCAAAGGTCTGGGCTCTCTTCGGTAGGTAAAGGTTCATCAATTGGGTGGCTGATCGGCCATGTCTGCTTTCTCCACTATCCTACAAATGAGGTGCTCCAAGAACTTGTCAAATTCATCAAAGCATATTACGCTGCGACCTGAGAAAATGATTGGTCACATTCTCTCCCCATTCCCCCCATCATACCTATGTCCTTCTAGATAGTAATAACGGGTTGTTAACGTTAAATTATTTTTAATAAATAGTAATTAATATATAAAATATTAATTCGCGCCAGGTTATTATTAAAAAATAAAAATAAAATTCATAAATTAATCTCAATACGTAATGTTAATGTCTTTTAGTCTCCTTTACGTGGCATTTATTTTCTTTAAATAAGGTAATAAAAATAATATTTGAAACTCACGAGTTATTTATAGATAATGTGAAATTAGCTTTTAAAATCAATAATTATATTTGATTGTATGAGGACATGATAAACATTTTATGATATTAATATTATAACGTTGGAAATACTCTAAAAGATATACGTTTAAATTATCGTTCTCCTAAATTTTAAAATCAATTAATTTTTTATATTAACTTTAATAATTTATCAATTTATTTGCGTGGAATATTAATTTTAAAGGAATTTTACATTGCAATTGGACCATGTAGAGATCCCATGTGGTTGGGCTGACGTGAGTATCAGCGAATATATATTATGCTTCAGAATAATCAACTAGTTAGTATTAATTAATCAAGATGATTATTCGGATTTAACAGCTTCTTAAATCTAATATACTTTATCCTAATCTTTTAATGATTATCTTAGAGTAAGTAGTATACTAAGTAAAATTGAAATGCTAGTAGCGCTTTTTTTAGTCTCCTACCGAAAGCGCGTCCAGGTTTGTAAGTAATGAGTGTGATATAGAGATGGAGTACATAGCATGCTGCTTTCTAAGGGCAAGAGGTGTCAAAGTTTGCCACCTCTCTAATGCTCCAAGCCTTTTTCAATCCCTGGTCCAAACACAGCATGGCTTCTTCGGCTCTAATTCTAGGTGGTCCTCTATCACTATGATAGACTGTCCGCCTCAATCAACCAATTGAGGATGAGAAAGCAWGGCAAAAATATCACAAAGAAAGAGAGACAGTGTTTCGTCTCCCTTTTTTGTTATATTAACTTAAAAAATACGTACAAATATATTTATCAAATCATATCATATTTTATTATGCATTTATATTTAGTCGAACTAAATATCCGACCTATTAGTTAGGAAATTTCAACACTTATTATCGGTCACGCTCCCGCTAATAATATATTTGGAATTTTTTACTACACGTACGTTATTTTTTGATAAATATCTTAATAATAACATATAAAATCATATCTGGGAGGGGGAATTAACCAATAAGGAGAGGATTTGAATAAGTAATCAAATAGTTAGAGGCGGTGGGGGTGGGGTGGGGGAAGGGGAGCATCTTGATTCTCAGGGGCACCTGAATTTATAGGTATAAATGAAAGAGTAAATGTGACAATAATAATAATAATCTAGCAGGTAGGGGTAGGCCATGTAATATATATTATATTGATGCCTACTTTATTTCCTTGTGGCTAAATTATTAGCATGTGGGATAGTGCTTTTATGAATCAAATCAATTTCATAATTAAATTAATTAGTAGGAGAATCGTAATAACTCTTCGTCTCTTGTAATAATAATATAAATGTAATTAAGMATAATGACAAGTRGTAGTCCGTCAAAGCCCCTCCTGCACGGATACATTTAGAAGCTCGTGCTCTACRAAACAGCTGGCTTTAGCTCCGGGCTTTATCATTATTTGTATAATTTAATACAAAAGAGACAAAAAATAATAAGAATAAATAGATTAAAATATATAAATTGATAAGATAATAAATTAATTTGGAAATACTATAGAAATAATATTTTTATCTTTATTTTAAAAAAATAGTATGACTCATTGTATTGGAAATTGAATAAGAATAAATGTAAAAAATAATTAATCGTGTGTATCTTGATACGTGAAACGTGATATATTTTTATTAATAAGAAAAAAATTTATATTACGACACACGTTCAAAAAACATAGGAAATATATGTTTACCATTTTATCCGAAACTTCAACGAATGCCCTTTTTACTAACATATGAATTTACATACCCTCTTTTATTATTAATGAAAAATGCATCAYGATCCTCTCCGTCGCTCATTTATTCGCTTCTCTTGAATAAACAATAATTCTATTATCAAATTAATAMGTTACTTCATTTAAATAGTATAGACATGATAAAAGAAATGATTTATGCGTTGTATTTTGATTGATGTAGAMGAAAGTATACTAACGAATTTAGTTAATTGCTATAAATATATAATAAAAAGTAAGGACAACCATTGTGGGGAGTAAAAATATTGTGAATTTGTGTACATGTTTAATGTTTATTAGATCCTAAATGACTCGTCTTGCCTCAATAAAAATGGTCTTGTAATTATATTTATGACTCCTGCTGTCCCACTACTGATTTGGTTATAATTTTAAATAGAAAAATAATACATGCAAAATGTTTATTAGAGCTATGAAATTAAATACTGATAATTAGAAATACAAGGACGATGACAAGGACGAGCTCACATGAACCCAAGCCAACCAGATAATTCATGGGCCCTACCTTTCTTACCTACGTATAAAGTCTCCCCTCGCCCTCTCTGCACTCTGAAAGTCTGAAGGAAGAATAAATTCAAGGAAAATCCGCCTAACTTARGAAGCTTCCAGGGAGGCACCCACTACCAAAGAAAATTTACCCATACACGGACATACAGGAGAGGCCGTCTTCCTTCGTTTCCCTTCACTGTTCCTCCTTATCTTCAAGGAGTCAACAGCATCAGCACGAGCTGAAGGAGGAGAAGAAGAAGAAGAAGAAGAAGAAGAAAGGTGCCGGATTGGTTGGTGGGCACGGTTTCGTATATATCCTCCATGGGATGCCTACTATCTAGTTTCGTCTTCGACTCGTCCTGGTCAAACAAGAAAGCACCGACCGTCGGTGCAATGAGAGCTCCTATGCCCCTCTTTGTCCTTATCTTCAGAGTCTTGGTCCTCAAGAATTTCTGAACCAAATCTCCCTCAACCCTAGATTAGTTAGATGGAGTGTAGTACAGTGTAAAAGAGAGCTCTTTTTTCATCATTCGCTGTATACAAGGCAGCACGGAGTTATTTTTTTGATAGCTGGTGGAAGCGTGGCAGCACTTTCAGCTGAAGATTCCAAATTAACACCCCTCGGATAGATCCTGTGTTTTTTGTTGGTTCTCGATCTTCACACTTTTTGTTCGTATAAAGAGTAGATCTATGTCTTGAAGCAGAATCCTAAGCAGACATACTCAGATCATGAATTTCATGGCAAGTAGACCAGGATTTTATGAAGACGACCCAAGAGGCGTGCGCCCTTTTTCTCAGTCTTCTTCTACCTCATCTTCTTCTTCTTCGCAGCAGAGAGGTCCTGTTCCTTTGTCTTACCACCACCACCAGCACCTCCAGCAGCAAAGTGGACGGGGTTGSGATGAGACTGCTTTTCGGTGCTCCAGTGGCGGGGGAGTTTCTCAGCTTGAGCTCATGATGGACTCATCTTCACCTACGAATGTTAATGGTGATGATGCTGATGATGAGCATCTTCTTATGAGACAAGGAGGAGGAGATTCTTCCGATGGTCCAGGCGCAGGCACCATGGCGATCGAGAGAGAACATATGTTTGATAAAGTAGTTACTCCCAGCGACGTGGGCAAGCTCAACCGACTGGTCATCCCCAAACAGCACGCTGAGAAGTATTTTCCGCTTGATTCTTCCACAAATGAGAAAGGACTTCTCCTCAATTTCGAAGACAGAAGCGGAAAGCCATGGAGATTCAGGTACTCATACTGGAATAGCAGCCAGAGCTATGTCATGACCAAAGGCTGGAGCCGTTTTGTTAAGGAGAAGAAGCTCGATGCAGGTGATATCGTCTCCTTTCAGCGTGGCGTAGGTGAGTTGGGCAAGGACCGATTATTTATTGATTGGAGGCGCCGTCCGGATGCTCCTGATCATCATCATCCTCATCATCAGTTGCCTCCTCCAATTCCCGCTCTATCACTTCCTCCACATTTCTCTTTCCACCCTTGGAACCATCCGTATTATTTGCAGCAGCAAGCCACACCAGCTCCACCTAGGGGCCCCTCTCAGACGTTCCTGCAGGTAAATACCATCGGCAGCCATCAACCTCATCTAAACAGCTATGCTACTTACAGCAGTAATGTAATGAATGGAAACCCGTGTTCCGGCTCCGTACTTTATCTCAGATCGGGCCCAGGAGCAATAGCAGCTAGCCCACAACAGGTTGGGATTGGAATGGTGCAATTGCAAAGAGGGGGTGGGGATGGTGGGGTTGAGGAGCCAATGGTTTTCGAATCGGTGCCCGTGGTACAAGGGAAGGCAGCAGCAAAGCGGCTCAGGCTGTTCGGAGTCAACATGGAGTGCCCCATATCGGAGTCGGATGACCAATGTGACATACTGTCCTCCACCGCAGTGCCTCATTCTATAATGGCTCCACAGCCATCCCAGTCTCACTTTTCCTCTTCCTCTTCAATTCCTTCTCTCCAGCCGAGGCCCTACAGTGGAACCCCAGTGCTTCAAACAATGCCCTCCGACCTCCCCAACAAGGGGAAGGCATCTATGTCGTTGGATTTCGATGTCTGACGGGTTGATTAGACTCTTTGCATACATCTGGCTCTGGCCATAATTTTGGGGGAACTTAGAGAAGGATTTGATCATCAATCCTTAACTTCAACTTCTAATCTCCACTGCTCCTTGAATGATGCGCGTCGTGGGCCTGGAAAGCCATAACACAAGAGCAGAAGCCCCCTTTGCTAGCTTGAAATTCATTTTGAGGTTTCTTGCAAACTGAAGCTGTTCCATTMGAGGTGGAAAGATCGCTTGTTACTCTCTAGTATTTGCCTTTATTATCTATACTTTGAAATTAATAGTAGTAGTATTATACTGCTGGTACTAGTTACACCCCAACGTGGATAGACACATTATAGATCTTTCATGGTCATTGTTTCACTTTCACATATGCTTTCGTATTGTAGGGCTTTGATGGCCCGAAAACTGTACTCTGGCTATTCATTCCATCTTGTTCTTCAACAAATTAATCTTTCTTTGATGGCTTCACCAACTGATCCTTTTCATATATATCTCTTTCGTTCTTTGGGGTTCTTTCGATGCTAAAAGCTTCTCATAATAACTCTTTCTCTGGCTATATTGTATGAGATACCTGAAGGAATTGAAGTTCTCTTTTATCGCTTTTGTTTTTATTACGTTTGGTAGGTTGTTGCTCTTGTCGCTGCTTCGTTGGGGGCGCCGCAGGCATTCTGCAGAATTGCTACAGAGCTTTTAAAAGGTACAGCATCTTTCCTKGTTTACCCATATTATCATCCCTTCATCCTACCTTCTTCAAATGCTCAATTCTATAAATATATCAAGCTACATTGCAGATTTCCTACCATTTTCAAGGTGATTTGGCTTCTTTCTTTCTGCTGCCGTCCTCCCTTTTGAAACTTCTTCTATAGTGGCCTCAAAATTTTTTCATGTCCTTACCCTTGGCCATAGGAAATTAATTTCCCATGCCAACCAGGATCAACAATTTGGACATTGGGATGTGCCTGACTGCCTGTCTGTTCACGTCTTTCAAAAGCACATGACTAAATTGCTTATAAATTTTATATTCATCCCATTATAATATGCCTTCGAAACAAAATATTGATCAATTTCTACTGTATACATCCYCAAAACCCTTCGTGATGGTTTTGTTCAATCCATGGATGATCCCTTCCTCCAAAATATAATATAATTATAGTTCTATGGCATAGAGAACATTAAAGCCAATCCCAACAACAGTCTCAAATGAGCAGCATTATGGCCACTACAGCTACAAAAGTTTACATTTTGGATTTTTCCTGAATTGTCCWTTTTYTATTCTGAATTTCCCATCTGCTTCATGTTTCATGATGTGTATATGCATGTAAAGCCTCATAATTTTTGGGGAAGGTCTGAAACTATCTGCCTTATCTTCTCAATAATGTCATGAAATGAACTATATGCATASTTTTTTTAATTATAGAATTTCATTTTCCATTCCATCTTTTCTGTCATTAATTTGCTTGAGTAGAGGTGTCAAGAGAGTAATTTCTGAATAAAATAGTCATCTTCTTTAATATCTAATCAGGTTCTTCTAAAATTTGTGTATTTAGGATGTTTTAGTGCAAAGGAAGGTGGCATAGTTACAGTATCGAGGTAAAGCTTCTTGACATCTCATGTTTCCATAGTAGTCTTCTGGAATGATGAAACCAATTCACAAACTAGTCTAAATTAAAGGGAAAAGACAAAAGGAATGAAGAAGGCTAACCATGAACAAGTCCTAATGTATCTTCTTAACTGAAAATTGTTTCAGACATATTTGTCTTCCTCTTATATAACCACCCATGGTATCCATTAAGCTCCTTCGTTTTCTCAATGGCATGAGTCCACTATATATTTTAACTTGAGGTCATTCTACCAAGTACAAGATATACAAAACCCTTGTTGACAATAACGTAATTGATCTTTTTTTCTTGAGTTTCTGTGTAGTTCATGATTTTCATCCTCATTACTGGAAAAGTGAGGAAAAKAGGGAAGGAAAAAGTCAGTGGATCATCAATTTTATAGCAATGGAAAAGCAATTTCCTCTCTTGCAACAAAATGTCGAKAGAGTACTGCAAAGTTGTAAATCATGAGCTATATATGAAGYCATATTGGAGATTCAAATATCCTATAAATGAAAATGGAAAAGCTACAACCTAGAAAGAAAACACACAAGTAACTCCTAGCTGCAAAAGTTTACTAAATTACTAGCTTTTAGACAAACTTACCCACTAGGGCAGAAAATGCATAGATATTTTGAGGCATGATAGCATTTTCATTTTTTGGTCAAGAATGGAAGATCAAGAGGTAGCATTATTTGAAGACAAGTCCAGAAAACCTTCTTCTAGTTGTTTTTTCCTCCTCCTAGGTATGTCTGTGGAAAAAGTTTACCATTCTCCAAAATAAAAATCTGTATGATAAAATTACATACCAACCCAAAAGGTGCTGAACTGAGGAAACTTGAATTCTAGGTCTTCCTTTCTCTACATACTTCCATGAGATTATAGTTATAAATTCTTGCTCTTTTAGGATATCCCCTTGTTGTACCTGAAATTGATTACTTATAAGTTCAGAAAAATGTTGGCATTAATTCTCATCTAATAGTGTCGTAGTTATGTATAACAGCATGGTAATTAACCAGTCTGAATGTCCTTGCAGTGAAAGTTTTAGAGGTTTGGAGACTACTGAGAAAAAGCTTCCAATTCTTTAGGCAACAACATGAAGCTACCTGTAAAGTCTATACACTATATGCCGAAAGTGTTAATGCACCTATGACTCTCCTAACTAGAATTCAAATATTTTTTGTCTTTGTAAATACAAAGGCTGCTGGCTTTCTGTTTGGATTAATAACAAATGAATAAAGAAGATTGAACTATAAGTGAAATCTTTACCTTCTCACCACAAGTGGATGCACATATATGGCAATTCTTAAAAATTTGAGACTGCAATTCTTTCTTTTTGGGATAAATCACAATAGAATGAAGATAATTCGCATGTTAGCTAACGGGGGTYCTTAAAATTTGGATGGTCTCTGCTAGYACTTTAATTTTCCATTCTGAAGTAACCATTTTTCACAGTTAAGAGAGGTTGCTGCAGTAGCATATAATGCACATGCATTCCTTATGAAAACAAATCATTTTAATGCAGATTGCAGTAGTCTCGTAATGCTTTAGATGGATATAGTGCCTTAGATGTTGAAACATGCGTGACTGGGTATGTAATTATTACCTTTGCAGGCTGTCCAAGAGAGGCATATTCTTGCTCTTACCGGTTATCAAAACTGAATCTAGCTAGCCTATATGTGTAGACATTTGTTTCTGTAATCATGATCTGGATTAAGTAAACTTCCTACTATCGATCTATATAGCAAAGATAGAGTTTCTTGATTTTGTTTTTCCCTTGTGACTTCCTCATAGTTGTAAAATATATGGCCAAAGAAAGTCGAAGGAGGAGGAATAATGTTAAATTTAAAGCGACAAATCCGCATTTGACTGTCTGTTTATGTAGTACATGGCTAAAGATGGCTAAAAGTGAACAGCGGTAGCTTGAGGTGCGTTTGTAATGTAACCTTTTTAAAGTTACGTACATGTCCGTTGTCCACACTCCAAGCAGCCCCCAAAACCCGATGTCCCCCAAGACCAACCAACTGATCTTGGATCAAAATTTAAGCTTGAAAGGTGCAAAAGCGGGCGGAGGAATATGCATGGCAGTCAGTTGCTCCGCTGTCATGACTCATAGCATAGCTTTCGGTTCTCCCCATCGATGACAGCCCACCGTCATCACTCAAAGGCAATCCCTTTGCTATTTTCAGTTCTCTGTTGTCGGTCCATGCTTCCCTGCATATATCGTACTTTGGCCACCAACTACTCGTACAGTCATTATGCAAAGCTGAACTATGTGTGTCTCTCTGTGTATATATAGAGAGAGAGAAGGGGGGAGGGAGAGAGAGAAAGAGAGAGAGAGAGTTTGAAGTTGGTTGGTCCCAAACTATTGATCAAGAATACGTAAAAGTAGTTGTGGGTGTAGGTTATCTTTCGTGCACTTAGCAAAGCAGCAAAGCAAGTTCTGCAAAAGTCAGCGTTAGGATATGGTTCCCTGTTGCACTTGTGATGTGAGAGCTAAGCCAAGTATACACTAACTTATTAGCATRTTATGGATGACATTTGCTCTGCCTGCGATTTGTCGCTGGCTGGGATCTGCCCAGACAAAGCTAACGGAACCTTTATGCATTCTCCAAAGGTTTTTTCATTTAGTGGGGAAGCTGCCAACTCAACTCTACTTTCTATCACTCTGCATTCACTCTCCTAAACTACCATCCCCATTACAATATTTTAGATCGAAAATGTATATATACATTATAATGGTTGGACCCAACCTTAGGGACCTCTACTTAGTCCCTAGRCTCATGGAAGGAGAATCATAGAATATGCCTTAACAGGTCAAGAATTAAGAATTATTTAAAGGAAACGATTTTATACTTTTAACGAGAATTAAATTTTTATTTTACAATTAATAATAAGACTATCACCATAACACACTTACTCTTTTGTTTCACTAAGTTACGTCCCCAGACGCATATATTCATTATGCACATAGAGTCTGTAGAGAGTTTAACACAAACCCCCAGTGAATGCAGGAGCTGGGACAGTATAAAATCTTTGATGGGTTTGCCCCTCTATTTCAGTTCATAATTATTATTAGATCATCTCACCAATAAAGTAGCTAGTGCTAGTTACTGTTTTGCACTGCACTCAAGTAGATGACTCTACGCCTAGGTTGAACTTGATTCCCTAAGTTAAATTCGCCACTGTTGTGCTATGGCTTTTAGGCAACAGCAGACCCGAACAGTTTTAAGCATTACTGTCAAAATTGTCACCTTTAGATTAATGTATTGGGATGGCTAAGTCCAAAGGGAACATACAGGTCAGAATCTGCCACTTGTTTTCTCCACAATTCCTCAGTATCAGCACTCTCAGCCTATTACAGAACCTGTCCACTGTTATATCTTTGCCGCACATGAATGTGATAGTGTCGCCCGAAATTCTCCTAGAATCTCGTAGGGTAGGGTTCAACTTCAAGGCAGTAGTGGACCCTAAATTAGATTGATTCCTTCATACAAGATAAGACCCTTATGGAAAAAGATTATCAAGAACCCATCTCCCTAATTGTCTTGCCTTTTTTCTAAAAACAAAAACGAAAAGAAGAGCAAGGAAAGATAGAGAGACCAGATGCGATACTATATGACCACGCAAGCCTGAGAGAGCTGTAGCAGTCCCCCCCTATATCTATATGTGAGAGAGAGAGAGAGAGAGAGAGAGAGATGGTATAGCTATATATGTAAATGAACGAATGTGTGGGTTCTTGTAGGCTATAGAAAGCAGTAGTAGGGTTCATATAGGCGTCATGAATAAGAATTTGTAGTCGATTTATTGAAATTTTGCCTACCCAGAACGCGTGCCATATACTTGTTCTAAGCAGCTGCTAAGTGATATATCATATATGGACCACGTACGTTGATATTTCCATTCCATGCTTTGATTTTAATGCAAAACAAATCTCGTGATTCATTTGCCTAGTTCTCCATCATCCATCATCAATCTATGGGTTTGGTAATATTTGTTGTCCTGTGGAGACTTCACTTATTAAAAGCTCTGACTTAGTAGTAAGAATATGGATAGAGAGAGAGAGAGAGATTGTTTAATTTGTGGGGTGAAAGAGAAATGGCCCTGCTACAATTTTTTCCAAAATTTCCTCAGGAAACWTGCATGGGGTAGCCACTCTGTGGGAAAGTAAACACAAACGACATGTCCAATTTGTCCATCTAGGTCCGTGGTGTGTAGTTGATAAATGCTATTTATCCTGATTCGCTGGCAGGCACACCTCCATAGAAGAAGATCTTGGAAAACTGAAGAGCTTAGAGTAGTAGTGAGTGAGATGGAAGGGAACTGAAAAGAAGAGAAAAGGATCCCTCATAGTTACAGAGGTACGTTCGTACTACTATGCATTTGATCCCTTCTCTTCTTCTTCGTCCTCAACTTTGTAGTAGTAATTAGCTAGCTAGCAGTGAGTGAGTATTCATTCACGTCTACTAGGTGCGGTGTGTAGGCTGCACTGTGAGAGAAAGAGAAAGGGCATTAACAATGACAGTGCAAAGGGGTGGCAGCAGATCCCAGAAAACAACTTCGCAATTATAACGAAGCGTATAGAGGGTTGAAAAGAACGGGTCATGCTGAGGTGCACAAGCCTCCATAACAGCCGTAAAGAGAAAGATGATGCATTCGAAGCAAAAAGAGGAAGAGTGCTGCTGCCTCAAGTGTGGACCTGACCTTTATCTTTTTGGCCCACCTCACACCTGGTTCATTCATGGCTGAACTAGGATGCCAAAATATGGTTCTTTGCCCTGGCAGTTGGCACCCCATTATCCCTTCCTTTCACCATACACCCTCTATATTTCTTTTGTCCCAAAACCAAAGCCAAATAAAAGCCACAGCTTTCTTTCTCTCCCTCTTCTTGCCCATAATGTCATTTCCATTTTCCACCCTCTCTCTCCGCTTCTTACCTTTTCCTTTTTCGTCTCTCCTTCCTTACCCCTAGTTTCTGGAGATTCTCTCTTCTCCAGGAGGCCTCTTCTTGGCTTGTACTACTTCTTTCATTAATAATAATTAGGATCTATCCAACATCTAACTCTTGTGCTATACGGACTGCGTCCATGGATTTCCATGTGGTTTTGCCAGCCTCCACGGAGACCTGTCTTCCCTTTCTAATTATACTAATGATCCACTAAGTATATGGTAAAATATACTAGTAGTACGACGGGGGAACGGGATGCAATTCATAAAGGTCCCCCCACAGGCAAGTGCTGTCCCGTTTTTGTCTTTGTTTGGTGAATGCCTGCATGGGCTGTCACTATACTTCTAACCCGGTTTCCATCGGGTATCAATATCTAATGTATAGAAACGTAATATATCTTCTTACTCTCTGACGGCCTCCCTGCGCTCTGGTACCTCCTTAGACACAACTACATACTCTTGTTATTATTACACTTAGGACCAATCCCAAACTGATTACATCCTGCCACAGACCACTTCTACTCACTTTATAATTGCAGGCCACCAACTTACTCGTTTCTTATCTTCTTATATAACAGTAGGATGTTCGAATCATAAGATCCTCCGAAACTTAAGTTAGATTCTTTCAATAAGTAACTGAGATGAAATTAGATGGTAAAAAATTACAACATGGAATCAATGGTAACTCCTAGGATTCTTCGAGGAAGGTTGGTGAATCAGCCTTAATCCCGTTCAATAACATTTATGCTACATCAATCATGACACAATATTTATTTATATATTTAATTTAATTTATATTTTCTCTCTTTTATTTTAGTTATCTTTATTAATAATATATAAATATATACCGTATTATTATTCTTATATTTAAAAGATACAAAACGATCTTAACTTTTCTTATTAAAAAAAAAAAATTGTTATCTCGGAACAACTCAACCGTCTTAACAGAGTTTCAAGCGAACCCCGATTGGCCAAAAGCCCAAATCTGTCCTCCGTACAGATTATATTTAGTCTGGGCTTTTATCTAGTTTTGTCTTGTATTGAACAGATCTGGTCCATTGAAAATATGATCCAGGAAGAGTTTGATGGGTTAGACTTGGATTTGTCCATAGACTCAACAGCCCAAGATTTGTCCACAGACTTGAAATTCACCCAATTCTCTAAATACTGAGACAACGTTTTTTTTTTTTTTTTTTGGTCCAAAAATAATAATTTAAAAGCTAATCTTCAAATGCACCTCCTACTGTACGAGTCATACCACGTTGTGTATATTTAACGTATAATATATTAAAATATTTAAAGGCGAGATTTGAATGGACCTAGTAGAAATGAAAATAGAGCAAAAATATTTATTTACAGACAGACCCCAGTAGGATTGGTAAATTACATAAATGAGGTCAGGGACTAAGGATCCGATATATGGCCTAATTGGTTATTACATGAGGCAGCAGGAGTTGACGTTGTCATCGTTAAAGAGGTTGCTAACTTTGTCATCCCCTCTATGAGTGACCGGAAGACTGCCGTGTTTCTCCGCCGCATTGTAGCCATGCCTCCAGTAATTATAGCTCTCTTTGAAGTCAGAAGTCGTGTCCTTGAAGTAGTTRTTTGTGGAAGTGAAGTAGAGAGGAGGATTCGGATACGGCCAGAATTCTGCCCTCTTTCCGGACCTTCTCACTGCTTTCAGCACTTTATTCCGGTCTACATATCCGATCACCGTCACCTTCTCCATCTCCAAGTCCACCTCCACCGAATCCACCCCTGAAATACACCACCCATTGAGGAAAGAGAACAAGAATTCACATGCAATGGAAATTAAAGCCATGATATGAACTGTGGCTGATCATGCATGAATATATATATAAATTATCTGAACCTCTAAGCTTGTGGATGGCATCTTTGACAACTCGCTCGCAGCCAGCGCAGCACATCCTGACTTTGAGCTCCACTGTCTGCAAAAAAGATGAAAACACGGTTCAAAGATTCTGTTTTAATTACAAGAGTAATAGACAGGGCTTTCCTCTTTGGTGTTATTCCTTGGTTCCTTTTGCACTTCCACAACCGCCTTTTTTGGCCTATAGGCAAACATAAACAAATACTATAGGGATCTAACAAATCCTGTCTACTTGGATTAGGCTAAAATGATCAATTTTCTTTATATTCCTCATTCTATGGAACAAAGTATCTTTCTTTGTTAGTTCATGTACAAGCTGATATGTATGTATGCTGTATCTATGTGTCTGTATATATATATATATATATAAGAATCGCCTGAAATTTCGACGAGAAGTCCATGCCAAAAGGAATTGCAAACCTGTTATTACATGCTAGTTATCTAATTCTAATGGCTCTTTGCATGGCCCTTTGCATGTTCAGTCCAGTAGAGAGAGACGCTTCGCTTAGCTTATAAAATTTTCAAAATATACAGCAATTGGTATGACATGTTTTAAAGTGAAGTAGAAACGATGAAAATGAATGAGAAATAGGAAAAACTGAGGGAGAAAGCGAGACCTGCAAAGAAAGTGGTCGAGACTTGGGCATGTTGGGAACGCTTTTGCGGTGGTCTTCTTGATAGTGAAAGAAACAGAAGGCAAGAGCAGAGGCGATAGAGCCAAATAGCCTGTCCAGTACATTAACCATTGTGAATAGGTTCCTTTCCTTGATTTATAAAGAAGGAAGACTAGAAGAAAAGAAAAGAAAGAGGAGGACACAAAGGATGAAAATGAAAAAGGTATATAAGAGGTTCCTCTCTAGACATGTAAATAAAAAAAATATTCCAACAAGAAAAGGCATCTCTTGCTTGGGTGTAAATCCCTCAGCTATCTTGCCTCGTACAACATATACTCCCAACATTCCAAAACATCATCCCATTTTCCATAAACTATTGATTAAAACTTAAGACTTTGAGACAGGCACGTGTAACTCATTCCCTCATCAGCAAATTACATGACCCTTTGGCCTTAATTACCTTTTAATTAGTTTAGTGAAGAGGAGAGGGAATGGTATCAGAAGCCCTGCTGCTGGGCAATAATGCCTGAAATGTGGGGCAACCCCAAAATGGCTGCTGACAATGAAAAGAATATATGAGGCCTCGTGATCAKGGCCGAGATGGATGGAGTTAAGGAAGTATAAAGATGGGTTTTGATGCAAAGGGAACAAATATTCTGAAAATCTCCTCCTTTCTTCAATCAATATCATATCTTGCATTATAATTTATACATGCATATATATGGCTCTGTATATTGCTTTACCTATTGTAACTATAAAGCAAAGCAATACAGAGGCACCCTGAATATAATATATTCGATCCCTGACTTGATGATGACTTGGACTAGTTAGGTTTCCCTTTCACATATCTCATTTTCTATGAGCCTTGACAGGGAGAACCTATACATGTCCGGTTCTGATTTATTTATCAGTTACCTTTTCAAATAAGTACTCTATAGGAGCCAACAGATAATCGAAATATACATGGTACAAGCTATAAAGATTAGATTCTATGTTCCCTCCACTGCTATATTCCTCTGGTCTTCAAGTATAGCTAGAATGGCATGCCATGCACGTACTCAACTGGTCAATGGAGAGCTAGTTATTTCACTTGCAAAACTTGTTTAAAATATCTTCAGCTTCTGTCATGTCTGCTCAAGATTATTCCAATATTGCAGAGAAATAATGCAGTTGGGCATCTTGTTTGCTGACTAAGCAGTAACGGAGAGTAGCTAGCTCTATATTCGCGAATATAATATACAGATGAGCCATGTAAGTCTATGGGCGAAGAACAATCTGGTGTTTCAAAGTATAGTGTGATCTGTTTCTTAATCTAATTATCCAGTTGATGATGCAAAAGTAATTATTTTTAAAAGGGAATGTTCCTTGTTTCACTATCGTGAAAGCTCCGGTCGATTCAGATATCTGCAGTTCTCTGGTTCGGGCATCATTTCTATCCCTTTGCATGTGTTTTTCTGGTAATAGTAMGACTAAAACGCATGAAGATTCCATAGAGGTTGCAAATCAAAAGTTTGATTCCATGGTTTTTCTATTGACAAATGAGTAAGATGATACATTTTCCTCGGTGGACTGTGACTCATCTTATTCCTTGTTCAATTCATATCAGTTCTCCTCGCGGCCTGCCTTGGTTCACCAGCAATACAAAAACCAGATCGTCAGAAGCCAAGAAAAACACRCACAGACACACATATACTCATGTTGGCATCTAACTATACGAGATTTGGAATATTAAGCCTTGGCCTTTGAAGGCATGGTTACTCTTGCTTTTGGAATCAAAAGGTGGGTTCATGGAGTCTGGAAATGAGGTGATAARTATCAAATATGTCTGGAGATGAATGGTCAGGACAGTCGCAAAGACAGCCTTCTTGGTGCCAAAGATCGTTTTAGCATGSAGTGCAGATAAAATCTTCTGTAGGATTATCCATAGTGGAATTTCCGGAGAATGCAATTAGGGGTGGGCATTCTATTTTTTATTTTAATTTAATTTTTGAAATTTTTTTCCCAAAATCTAATATAATCGAACCGAACTAACCGAAATTCTGAAAAATTCTGGTTCTACTCGATTTAAATTTTTTATATTAATTTTCTTTTTTCAGAAATCAAAAAAGATAAATAAAAGTACTATATTTAATTTTTTATTTTCGACTTATCTGAATCAAAAATGGTCAAATCAAAAATCAAATTAAACTTTTTATTATTCTATAAAATTAAAAAGTCGAATTGAAAAATTAAAAAATAGAATCAAAATTCTTTTTTTTTTCATTTACTTCGATTTGAAATATCAATTTAAACGAAATAATACACACGTGATCAAATTGAGGAGAGAGCAGCCAAGGGAGACATGCTGTTGGTCTGAAATAAATATAAATGACATGGTTATCCTTTAATGCTTTTCAAAACTGTTCTTAGCTTAAAAGACTGAAAAGAATATTTTGSAAAWATAAATTTAAGATGCTTTTTTAAAATAACATTCGCTTATTGATATAATTCAAAATAAAAATATTATTCCAATCTTTAGAACTCATTTCTTCAAAATCTCATAAGCTTAAGCATAGGAAAGCATGTTGTAAATGATTACTGGAAATTGGGCTTCGACCCGAAAGACGGTAGGTACTATCTTGGATTGCTGGATCACAGGAAATTGGACAATGAATATGTGGGCCGAATCCGGAAAATTGTAGCWGCAGYCTAAAGGGAGAAGAATTTCTGCAAAAYTACTGTTCTTCCCCACTGTCCTGTGCTCAGACAAATCATTGGATCCATCACTAGGATTTTTTTCAGGTTTGCCGTCAGTCTTGGAGGTTAGCCATTAGGGATAAGTGTCCATGAGGAATTGTTTTTCATCTTTTTCCTTCTTTTCTATTACCTTGCAAACATACATTGACTAGAACTACTCTTGTTCTTACGCCTAAGTTTCCAATGGAGGAGAACTGAAATTGAGAAGACAAAGAAAAAATATAGCAAGAACACAAACCCCAAAGATTTAATTCAAGGGARGAAGTTGATTACCATCTGTTGTTTTGTTGACATAGGAAGGATTGATTTTCCTCTACCTACGAGCAGCATTAAGGACAAAATCAAAAGGGTTTGTTCTAGAAAGAAAACAATGATTGTCTGTAAGATGATAAATTTACTCAATGAATGAACATATCWAACAGAGTTTGGTAATAGATCAGAATCATCATTCATTAGATTCTAAAATGATCGGAGCTCAGACCAGGATGCCTGGACGGGAACAACCTCCATGGCTTCTTATTCTTCTTCTTCACTGTTGAAACTGGTCTGGTAGGTTACCCTTGCTTTGCGATAACCATTTGGGTTTGATGATACCATGAAGTATTCAATGACATTAGTCGTTACAAATTCATAAACTGGTTGAGTAGAATTAGTAAGCAAATGACATATTAGTAATAGTGATGTTCATGATAAAAGGCCAAGGATCCTCATGGGATTGAGTAAATATGGACAAATCTACAACGGTTAAGCAATCTCAACTAAGGATTCGATGGTTTTCTCATCAAGAAATCTCAAAATTGAAGATTACTAGCATTCTAGCAAAAAAGGAAAGAAACAAATTGAAATTTTTCCTAAGTAAGGGAGCAAAAATTGGGAATATTACAGCGTTGCAGCACCAGAAGAAGTCAGTCAGGCTGCGGTTGCCCGGCCGAGAAGGTGAGGAGTAGAAGCAGGAGAAGCAAAGGGTAGATTGCGGAGGATTAGAAAACGAACACGCCTGGGAAAAGGGAGAGGAGCCTGATGGAACATATGCTCCAGCACTCTGGCCAGCAACRCGGTGTACTCCTCGAGCAACTCCGCCACTACAGCAACCAATATCATCTCTCTCGATCAGTAGGATCCTACTGCTGCTCTCTTGTCAAYAAATTAAGCCTAGAATTAAGCCTTTCCCTTTGCAAAGTAGTTTATGAAGCAAGAGAACGAGTCCTCAGGCCAGACTTTGGCTTTTTCACAGAAAACATAAAAATTACAGTATTATTAGTAGAAGCCTCGGATGGATTTTCTGGGGGCTAAAGGGTTCTGCTGCTGCTTCATTCCTCTCGGTCTCAGTTTCGGTTTTCGGGGGGCGGAGGTTCAAAGTAAGGAGCAAAGGAGGCTGTTTCCGGAGAAGCCAATTGCGGCAAATAAATTAATAAGACGGTCCACGTGCCTACTTCTGTCCTAGCCCATCTCATTAGCGTCCGGTCCTTCTTTACGGCCTTTGCCAAGAATAAATTGTCTTTATATGCATAATTGAGTTATCTATTGACGCGTGGGTGGATAGATCTTTCTGGAACCACCTGGCCCCTRGTGGGTTGATCTATCTATTTTCTTTCTGCGTTAGGGATCCAGAAAATGAAAGCAAAGGTCCGCCTTTTTGCCAATACTTATCCAGTTTTCTCTTTTTCTATTCAAAGATATCTTTCTCTCTCTCTCTCTCGGCCGTTTTACCGCCGGGCAAAGCACACTGTTTTTGGGTATTTTTAACAAACAAATGCTACGCAATATGTCTGCCCTCTTTTTCTATAATATATACTATCTGGAGTACGACATTTGTCCTTCCCCATAGGTAAAAACTGCTATAACACATAAACCAAGCCTCCAGGCTGGCATAATAATTCTACAAGCGACGGACCCAAATGCCTAAACCAACAACCTAGAAACAAATATGCAGCTGGTACACAAATATCCAGTAGTACTACATGTCAATCACGCCAAACASGGAAACTAGGACATTTGGATATGCCAACAAAAATTAATGACAAGACTACAAGCATGTACAAGCTGACAGCATAGACTTTTGCCAACTTGGTGCCACAGAAACCATACATTGGCCTCCACGAAAACATTGGCATCGTTCTCGGACTATCTGCCTTAATATGCTGTTTGTTATTATTCAACTCAACTCCTGCTTTGCCTTCTTGTCCTTGAGGAGCCTTCCTGTGGTCACTACTTATGCTTCCCACTTCTGACCCATCACTAGTTGACTGAGATTCAGAAACCTCACTAGCCTGCATGTATAGATGCAAATACATTCCTTAATCTTAGCGCAAATTTGCAAGAATCATGGTGTTACTCAAGTTGTGTGCTCAGGTGACAAGTCTTCCTTCCTTAATAATATTAATATATTATGAATCTCACCTCAGTAACGACGGACTCTTCTTCTTGTTTTTCATCGCTAGAGCTGTTGGCACCACGGCACAATCCGGTGTCATCCATCTGCAAGCGGATTCTTCTTGCTGCATTGCCTTGTGTCGAAAGGTTTTCAGGACTTGCTCGATTTTGTGGCTGACGCTTACGAATTCTGATACCAGTTCCACCCTCAATGCTAGTAGGATTTGTATGACCAAAAGATTGGTCAGGATTATAAAGATAATGCATCATGGAATTGGCAGAGGTCACATCTTTTGCAGCATATTGATCACGAAGTGAGCATAAATTTCTCATGCTGGACTCTGCATCATGATCTGATACTTGAGCATGGAGCGATTGTGGTGAACTCTGAACCTACAGAGATCATAGAACAATGATAAGTAGCGGAGGTGGTTATGCGAAAAGCAAACATAACCAATGAGAACAAAATGTGTGTCTTTTCAAGTGGATTTAAATAACAAAGTTTGAATTTGCAGCGAAGGATCTATAGGAAATAAGGCTGTTTTTTTACCTGCCCGTGAAATATATTACTGTTCATCTCAGTGARACTTTCACTCTTAGTTGACCCTTGACAAAGCCAATCAGTGTTACCAGATAATAGGCTCTTGCTACCAATATCTGCGAATTTCTTACTCGTTGACTCCTCACAAGGATACTCCTCATTGCTTTGAAGGTTATCTAATAATTCTGTTAAGGAAACATCCTGCTCAGAGGTACCATCTTGAAAGTGCAACCCATTGTGATTGCCGCCAAAATCATCAGCAAAGGGTGAATCCACACATGCAATATCTGTGTTACAATGTAAAGGGGAGAAAACCTTCCAATCRTAGCTATCTATAGAATCTTGGCACATTGGATCCCCTCTTACAAGCGGATATACCTAAAACAAACAGCAGGAAACAAAATAATGTTTATTGAAGTTTCTTCGAGGTKATAAGGAAATCTTTGACCGCAATAAGAAATCCCGCTCAACAACAGCAAAAGTTACTCATACCTTAGTGGCAGCCGCACCTGTTGAGTGATCATCAGCATCTGACATGCAATTTTCGACATGCACATGACTATTAGAGGTCATTTGATCTGATTTATCAGTCAGCCACCTCTTCATACCTTCTGGTTGTCCACCTACCTCCATATCTAGGAGGAGTTGTTCTTGAAACAGATCTGATGATGTGTCATCAGGTGAGGATTTTACTGTGGTAGGGGAAGAGCCACTGGCTTCAACTTCRTCATATTTACAATTATCGGTCTTGTCATCCGGCTTATGGAATAAGCGACATAGCACATATGCAGCCTGTATAATGTAAAAGAACGAGCAATTTAAATATATTATCGAGCACCTAAAGAAAAGAAATACTACCAGCGGCTAACAAAGTACCAATCACTGGAGATCACAAAACAGAAGCAAAGAATAAAAGGGAAAACCACAACTATATGATACCCAAGTTCTCTAAGGTGGTTAGCATCCACCCGAAGACTTCAACCCAAGTTTGCTGAGGCAGTTAACATCCACCAAAGACCTCAACCAGCTAAGATAACACCCGGACTTGTCATCCATTAGAAACGGAATGTGTTAGAGAACTTTTTGATATTTAACAAGTAGCCTTGAATTCCACCAATATCAAGCAGACAAGAAAAGTCATCTACGCCAACAACATTCTAGAAGTGCTAGCCTCTGTTGTTATTAAAGCTACAAGCCAGCCCAGCCATCTAACAATTGGTCATTAGAAAGTGGCACAGCTCTGCATWAGACATTTATCAACACAAGCATGGTATAGCCTAAATTAAAATCCTTTCCCTATGCAGGCACCCCTATCCATRGCCTGCACTAATATGCCTCAACTAGAAGCGCACTCTCTATGAGACACAACCGCATGACTCCTGGATAAATGAACATCAAGCGAAGGTTTAATTAATGAACAAAGATTTTACATGCAAAGCTACAAATCATAGAAAAAGATACATTCCTRGATGGGACTTACGACGAATTCCGTTATTATTCTGGAAAAATTAAAAGAAAATGAAGCCACTGAAATGGTGACCTGAACTCAAAAATAACTTAGATCATGTGATTTATGGCATTAGATTGTTGCAAGTCAACAACCAGATTTTATTAATTTCCCCGAAGTTTAAAAATTTCAACCAACAAAAAAAAAAAGCATCAAGTAGACAGGGGGGGAAAAAAAAAATGAGATCATTAAAGAAATTTAGGAATACGAGAAAAGAAACAGCATGTGTAAGTTAAAATAAATCTAACCTGGTCAGAGTCCGTTCCATCAAGAGGTTCAGTGACACGATATTCATGCATGATCCAATTTGTACGCTCACCCTTAGGGGCACGACCCCTATAGAAAACAAGAGTCTTCTTCATGCCAATTACCTGGGAGTTAGAGTAACCAGAGGGAGATGATCTAAGAGATTTTATCGTACGATCCTTGCCAGTGGCCTTCCAGTAACCAGCATCCGTAGCCCTGTTAGAGCGGTGTCCATTTGGATATTTCCTATCACGTGGACAAAAGAAGAACCACTCTGGATCATCTGTTTTTATAACTGAAAGCCCTGTTAATAACGGCAAAATGTATCAGTCCCTGTATCATATGCAACTCAATTTTAAAAGCAGATATTTGAATTCTTCTATTACAAAACTGACCATTGGAAACAGCAGATGCAATATTGTTGCAAAGTCAATTTAAAGAGGCCCCTTTTCTTAGAGAAAAACAAAATGGTATTCAATTCCTTAGATTGCATGGAGGATAAGCTCCATAAACAATAATCCAACCCTGAACATTTATCTTTTAAGATAGAACATGCATGTAGAAGGACCAAGTCACATCCACAAGTAAAATAGATAAAGATGGAGACGAGATATAGCCACATCACTTTGGAATGGGAAAGTATTCTTTCAGGTTCCATGTTCGGAGGTCTATCTTTAAAGAACCTATAGTAGCGGGAAAAAGTATACAGGAGAAACTAGATAAAACAGCAAGCCTTTCTGAATTGTATCCCTAACAAAGCAAGCTACAAACATACTGCTTATATGATCATTCACCTATGAAAGGACAGACGGAGCCACAGAGGAGATTAGAATCTGATGGAGACAGATATTGTGACGGGTGGAAAGAGGATTCGGTACTCCATTGAAAATACAACAGCAGCAAGGAATAAACAGAAAAGAAATATATATATATATATAAAATATATATATATATATTAATAAAATAATAATGAAAAGAGAAGAGAGAACAGATTCGGGATGCAAAACTCTCTCTTGAAAGTATAAATGGAAATTTTAGTTACCCAGTGGACAATTTAAACCAACAGAAGAACATAATATAATTAAGCCAAAACCAAAAAGCAGCAAAGGAAGAGAAAGGTAGAGGCGACAGAGAAAATGAAAAGAAAACGGATAATTTTGGTGGAGTAACCTAAGAAAGAATCGAATCGAAATCGTAATGATAGCAAAGGAAAGAAAGAAAGCACATAATAAAAAAAAAAAAAAAAAAAAAACCTTCCTATAGCGGGAAAATAAATAAGCAGGTAAATAAAATAAAGACGGAAAGAGGACGTACGAGGCAAATCCCAGGGCTCCCATTTGCAGACATCGACTTCGGGGATGACCTGAACCTCGGAATGACGGCCGTTAATTTTAAGCCTGAGGTAATGATTGATTAGCTCCACATCGGTCGGCCTGAATCTAAACCCCAGCGGTAAGGATTCCATGGAGCGTAGTCCCATTCGACAACAGTCGCCTCGCCAATTCCACAAAGCAATGGACGTGCTCTCCTAGATTTATATGACTGATGATTTTCTTCCTCTTCTTCAGTTCAATCTTYTTCAATCAAAGGAAGAAAAAGMGCAGCGGAACTGTACCACTTACTTTCCTCTTCTTCTCCTTCTTCTTCTTCTTTATTATTATTATTATTAGCAGTAGTAATCTTTTGCCCTTTTCCCATTTAATTGCTTTCTGGAGCTTTTCCCTTTATTTCMGGGCAGTAGGACGACACTTTTTTACATCGGCATGAATTTTCCATACTCTTCCCATACCGGGTTAATACTGTACACAGTGAACTGTGAGTCTGCTCCGACTCCGACCCTCAACTTTTTATTATTTTCATTTTWATTTTCTTTTTTAGCTACCAAAATACCTGCGGGRCTTATATTTACTGCACCAGAGTTCAGGATGGTGGGCCACATCAGCCCATTTCTTTGGGGTTCCTCAGGGGCCAAAGCCCAAAGGGATGTCAAGGAGGAGGTGATTACTGATCGAATTTTTTAAATTGATGTTTCCTTCCCCCCAACCTCCCCCCGCCCCCCAACAGTTSCGACCAAAGGAGAATCCTAGGCTCTAATTGTGGGAGATATTTTTCAGCACACATTACCTCCATATTAATCCTCACTACATTAGGTCCGAATCGATCATTTACTGAATAAATACTGACCAAATTAATATCTCTATACGAAAAATAGATCGAATTATGACCTCTTTTAAAAAATAAGAATGTCGACTCATGCATATTAATTCAATTTGATTAATTTACATTTCATTTTTCACATTTAAGTTGTTCTAGAATTAATTTTTATTTTATTTTTATTTTTACTTTTAATCTAATTCAAGGTGTCCATCAACTCTAACTTAAATATAAGCTAAACTCGAACCCAGTTTTTTCTCGAGCCAGCTTGGACTGAACTAGAGCTTGAACCAAACAAGATATTCACTTGCTACTTGTCAATGAAATCGCGGATGGATTCAATGATTTCATGAGATAACCAAGCAATGTATTTTATATCCTCCGGCTCATTGAACAGGGATGAAGTTATCTGCTCGATGAAGTTACCAAGGACACAAAGGTTCTGGGCACTGAWACAAAGGTTATGTATCAGCCAACCTAGAAGTATACTTCCCAGAAGATTACATTATMTAACCAAGATTTTATACTGAGCACCAGCAAGAAAGATATCTTCATCGTCTTCCAAATTTGCCAAGAAATCTTTTATGGASAAGTTAGTCTATAAAGCTGGAAGAAAACCAAGACCGTCATYTGCTTCCACCCTGTGCACCACTCTTCATACCCTCCRCTCATTGAATAACCCCAAGACGAGCCTGAGAGCCGTTCAAGACTCAACACAATAATTACTCCTGCACAATTTACCTTCGAGGTTATGCATTTGCTGGGTAAAAGAAGTATTGCATATTTCAGAACGGACATACCCTACGTTCGAAGGAGTATACATACCAATAACGATTGAGAAAGCTATCCAAATAGGAATGAAACAACCCTGTCATTTTGAAGAGCTAGGCACAAAACAACTCTGGGGAATGGACAAGAACTCCAACCAAGCTCTAGGTGATAAGGCATGGTTGGAAATCAAACAAAAACAGAAGCTGAAAGAAGCCTCTAGTGGCTAATGTTTGTTAAATGATGAAAGTTGCAGGAGCGGAAAAGAGATCAATACCCTCACTGCTCTTGCCAACTCGGATTTCTCGACAAGTGGGGTTTCTTGGGAGATTCGTCACCGGCCGTCTGCCGAACGGTAGAAAAGTCCATTAAAGTTGGTGGGTTCGCACCATTTTGGTGGTTCAGCGACTCACCATCAGAAACGACTATGCTAACCTCGTGATGAGCATCTTGGGGGATCTAACTCCTCCTTCAAGCCATGGTTTCTGTCTTCGACACTGCTTTTATTATGACCATTTCAGGAATCATTTTGATATTAACCCTAATATCCGGAAGATTTCATCGCACACTGAAAAGTAAAAACTTGTTAGTCACAAAAGCACAAGAATGCAGAGATGAAGCTCTCATCAAGCAAAGCATTTTCGTCGGTATATTGTTAGGAAATGAATCGTAGACATCCTCCTATTTGCAAGTAAAAGAAAAGCATTCTGTCTCATACCTTTAACAAATTCCCTCGAATTAGTTAGCAAGCCTCTTCCCCTCACCTCTTTATTTATATCCATGCCAACTTCTTGGATTCAGTACCATGAAATTACTTCTTGTAGTCTTCTCTAATCAAATTTTCTCCTTGCCCCCTTAAGCAGGCTAGCTATGCTTTCCGAAACAACTAAACCCGATCCTGTTTTGGCCGACAGGGAGAAGCATAGACATCTCGATCTCGAGATTAGGGAGATGATCTCTGCTCTCACAAATCGTCTTGCCAGTCTCCAGCATGTTCACAAAGCTGGAGCATCAACCCACCACGAAGAGGACGAGGATGACCATGGCATGAGAATCATAACGCTGGCAGGAAACAATGTAGGTGCCACCATGCGAAGTGAGCTGGATGAGAAACCCGGCGCGGGAGAAGTGCCAAGAGGAGAGTATGAAGCATTAAGTACCTACGTGAACAGCAATTTCCAGGCCATCAATAACTCAATCATGCTGGGCGGTAACTATACAACCAATGATCCAGGCGTTCATATGGATGTCTCAGATTATGTTGAAAATCCTTCCAAACATGAAAAGAAGGGAAAGAAAAAGAAGAGGGCAAGTTCCAGGAGTGACCAACAAACTGAGTACTCATCAGAATAAGCCACGGAACACAAGATTCTAGACTACAAATGCTGCATACAATGATCTAATAGATATTCCCAAACTGTTCGTCTATTGTATTCTCAGTCACTTCCAGTTTCTTTCCAATAAGGTCCTGCATGCTGCAGGTTCCATATATGTACTTTCTAAGAAGCACTTAAAAAGTTAAAGCTATTATTTGAAAGCCATCGAGGCTTGACAGTAAGTCCTCATTAGGACGTCCCATTGCCATTATTTGGTCTCTCTTAGATATTGAACAGGTAGGTCATCGAACAACATTGTATAGAAAAGTCACTACTATTTGCAAGGTATATGGTGTTATCTTACGATATGTCACACCGTAATTTCTTTACTTTTAACGTCGTGTTTGTAAGAAAAAAACATTCAGCAATCTTGATAAAACTACTTTCCTTACTGCCTTTCAATGTTTGCATAGGTGGATGGCCAAGAAGCTGAAAATAGAGAAGAAAAATATCTGATGGCAGAATGCAAACAGAAACAATTTCTAGTGGACAAAAATAGACAGCAGTCAAGTAGGAATTGTTTAACTACGACTAAAGTATTCATATCCTCTAGCTCATTGAACATGGATGAAGTATTTTGCTTGATGAATACAAAAGTTATGTCAAAATTCTTATCAATGAAATTTGAAGTCTCAGCCGACCTAGAAGTATACTTCCCAGAAGATTACATATCTTCATCCGTCTTCCAAATTTACCAAGAATTCTTTTATGGACAAGTTAGTCTATAAAGCTGGAAGAAAACCAAGACTGGCATTTGCTTCCACCCTGTGCACCACTCTTCTTACCCTCCATTCATTGCAGAACTCCAAGGCAAGCCTGAGAACCGTTCCAAGACCCAATACAATAATTACTCCTGCAGTYTACCTTCAAAGTTATGCATTTGCTGGGTAAAAGCAGTATTGCATATCTCACAACAAACATACCCCTACGTTTGAAGGAGTATACTTACCAATTATAATATTTAAAGGGAGACTGGAAACACCTAGGCTGATGGATATAAGTACATCCAACAGAAGACCGCCGATAAGGATTGAGAATGCTATCCAAAGGGGACTGAAACAACCCTGTCATAAAGTAATTTCAAGTCATACAAAACACGTCTATCTTGGGGAGAGCCAACTAAGTACTTAATCTCCCAAAGACCTCACCCTTTCATGTTCTTGTCCAATTCTTGTTCCTCCATAAGCAGAATTCACTCTCCATACCCAATAATTCGTCTGTTATACATGAAAATTTCTAGTCAGCAATATCCATGGAGAAATTTACTTGCTGTTTTGCTTGAAGAACTGACAACAATTTTCACAAGATTGTAATACTGACTTCTGCTCTAGTTAAATTACAGAAACCACAAAGGAGATGCTTCTTTATGCAAATAAGAGATCATTCCCCTCAAAAATCCCCAAAACCTTTTAGTTTCTCTTTCAAATGTGGATTTACTYGAACTCAATTAGGCTTCTGGTCCCGTATGGACAAACATTGTTCAGTTGATAGTTTACATGAATCTTACTCTTAGAGATGCTACAGTTCAATATAGTCGAGCTACAAAAAAAGATTTAAACCAAGTGCTTGTGTCCAGGTTAGCTGGCTCTACTTAGCCAAGCTTGACAGCAAATTGGATGCCTATGCCAGTTACAATTAGTAATCTAGGTCAGCCACTTTATTAAAATTTTGGTTGAACCGTCCATTTCGGAGTTTATCTTTAGTGATTATAATGTCTGAAAATTTCTCGTTGAATTCTGCATAGAAAGTGATCTATTTACTTGACCTAAATTTGCTTCAAAACCTGCTAAATTAGAGATGCACTCTAAATTATCAATACCGCGAGCCAACAATTATAAGGCAACAAAAATGAACACAGCCAATTCTCACGAATTTTTATCAAAACTCTTCCATTTCAGAATCAGGATAGCTACACTTGCCTGGGACCTAGTGAGTACCACATTGGCAGCTACTTGCCTACAAAACAATGCCGAAAAGACATATTGGTACTAAAGAGAAATAAACTACATAAGCCATAATTTTAGAGGACAACTCACTGGCATATTTCACATTTATTTGAACCTCTACTGTTGAACCATGTGCTTATGCATGATTGATGTGCTCTTGCAAGRCCACCTCGACAGTCACATCCTAAATTTATCAAATCTTCTTCCTTTTCCTGCTGACATACTCTGCAGGGGAACACATAAATCAAAAGTTTTGTCATCTTTTCATGTTGCAAAGAACATACAGATACAAGGCTTGAACAAACCCATTGTATTCTAGAAAAAAGAATAGATTCTTAACAATCTTCCATTTGGAAGAAAACACCTTTGTAGCAGTTCAAAGTTGCCAATAACAGTGACAATGTGAAAAGTAAGCATGACACCCGGAACAAGCTATCAAGTCTTCTCAAAGTCCTTGGCAAAAGCATYCCTTCTCCCCTTCTTTTCTCCAGTTGTGAATCTGAGTAAAATGACAGTGTGSTACTCACTAGCTAGACTTTACAGTTTAAGACATAAGGACTTCCATTATCTTAATTACTCATACCTTGAAGTTACCAAGTGCATGGTAGTGTATATTCCTAGTAGATTGAAAATATATATTACAACATGCTGCCTATGAGTTTCATGGCAGGTTATTTGCAGTGTTCGATTTATAATGAAATATTGTTTGGAAGCAATTTCAGTTTCAGCTTTTGCGAATGATTCCATCCAATTATAGTCACTGAACCCCAACTAATTGATAGCATAAGGTAAACAAGAGGCATCATACTCATGCATAACCAAAAACAAGTTAGAGCACGAGGACATTATGAAGGAAGAAAAAACTAGATAGGAAAATAAAAGAATCATTGGATGCCACATCATTCAGCATCTCTACTTTGCTTTCKAAAGATATGCATTAAAGCTGAGGATAATCATTTCTTCATCCAATTCAGAACCAATTTGGTTTATGTGATTGAAAATAATGATTTCCAAAAACAACTAATTACAGCAGACCACATACATCACTTTTCAAAGTTGAGAAAAAGCTCATACAACTACTAGTTCTTAAAATGCAGTCATTAATAATATCTTCATTTACATAGAAAGCAAACTATCCAAGCATATTTTTAAAAGTTCCATATAAGAAGGACAACAAGACAATATAAAAACTCAGCATATTCAAATAAAAGGGCGAATAATAAAAGTGAAAGGAGAAAATAAAAAAAGGAGAAGGGAAAAAATCCAGTTCATAGAATGTAWGATGTTACTGGTTGGGATTATCTTCTTTACCTAAACAAACATTTGGCACATTTTTTCTTTCTCCTTTTTTTTTTTTTTTTTTGAAGGGGGGAGGGAAATTTTGAAGAGCTAGGCACAAAACGGCTAAATGAAACATATATTCTATCTCCAATACGAACCCTAACAACAAATTCATGGGGCCGGACAAAATAACTCCAGCCAAGGTCTAGGTGATAAGCTACGGTTGGAAATCAAACAAAACGGAAGCTGAAGGAAGCCTCTAGTGGCTAATATTTGTTAATGATGAGAGTTGCTGAAGCGGAGAAGAGATCTGTACCTGCACTGCTCTTGGGAACTGGAATTTCTGGACAAGTTCAGTTTCTTCGGAGATTCTTCACCGGGCGTTTGCCCAACGGTGGAAAAGTTCATTAAAGTTGGTAGATTCGCACCATTTTGGTGGTTCAGCGACTCGCCATCAGAAACGACAATGCTAACCTCATGATGAGCGTCTTGGGGATCTAACTCTTCCGAAAACTCATAGTTTCGGTCTTCGACGCTCCGCTTTTCAGCATGACACAAATCACCAATATGGGCTCCCACTGGCACACTGTCTCCTCCCTCTGGAGTCACCATTATGCATCCAACCTTTTTTTTTTTTTTTTTAACTTTCCTAAGGTAACTATTTCCTAAGATGTCCGGAGTTAAAATTTTGCTTTTGTGGTATTCCCAGGTAACTATTGAACTGCCCTGTCTTTCTACCACTATGACTTAGTAGGCTCAAGTTACCTGAAAATCACTTGACGCAAGACAATAAATGATCTGAAGGTGTAATAACTTGATATCTAACTTGTAGCAAAAATCTTATCAGCTCATTCCAGAAACAAATATGCAAACAAATTAATTTGTGTTAAAACACTAGAAGAACAACATCAAAGCATACCCGTATATTCATTTACTGGCAAAATCAGTAGCAAAAAAATCATCCGAGCACAAGAGATTAACACCCTAGAAAGATAAAGGAACAAATTCGGGAATGCCAGTAAAGGATTTTAGTACAGAAAGACTGACTAAGAAGAGATCCAACCTTAAAGTAATAATGAGAGATTGTTAAGTGGAGGAAGAAAAGAAAAGGAGCATGATCGTGGACAAGTATTTTGCAATTTTTTATGCTGGTTCTTTAGACGTGAAATGGAATGAGGGATTGAGGGGTAGTTTATTGTTGATAGTTCAATATCATATTAGCTACAAGTCTACAACCACACCCACYGTGACTGATGCAACTCACCAGCGATTCTGCAGTTGAAAACTCGGAAATTTGCCCTTTCCTTTTGTTTGTTTGATCTTCCTAAATCCTACCAACAARTCCAGGATGCAACAAACTCTAACTACTCCACACCTATGGCTTGCCCTGACGTCTCCGCATAAGCTTCTCTAATAGAGATGGAATATCCGCAAACATCTGAGTACTCGCTTCCTGGAATTGGAAGAAATCATTTCCAGACCTAAAGCTATCCGGAGCCAAAAGATAACCACACTGCCTCGTTTCTTCCCCTAAAAATTCAAATACTATTGGATTTGATATATCATTGTAGAGGGAGATAATTATCCCACTAAATCAAAATAAGATCTTACACGCCATTTAATATCAACTTAAAATAATTATGATCGGAGCTTTTGCTGAATAAATATCCAATTTTATTATTCACAATTTTGAACTAGAATTAGTGTTGAAGAAGTCTTAAAAAGTAAAAATATGAAAAAATTTAATAAATACAAATCTCAAATTAATCATCAAATGATTGATCAAATTTCATTAAATAAAAATATCAAATTGATTAATTAAAAAAAAAATTCAAGCTAATCTTACCTTGTGAAGGCTTTGAATTGTTTGATTAGAAGTTTGTCGGGCGATGGTGCCGTGGCGGGCAGTGGCCACCTTAATTGGCCGAGAATTTGGATGAAACATGAAGGAGGCTGGACCGTCATCTGAATTGGCATGGTCCCCGCCTTCATATCTGAATCTTTTTAGCACTTGATTATTATATCTATCTAAACCTAATAAAACAAACCCTTAATAACTCGGTTAAAAAAAAGTGTTAAACTTAGAAAAATAGACCTTAAATACTAATCCTACTTTTAGAATTATTACTTATTTACAATTTTTTGATTTACTAGATATTAATATCAACATTTTAACATCTTTCTTCAATAAAACCACCTTATAATTGAAAATTTATATTATATTTCCATCTATTATTTTTAGTGCTAGTAGAGATAAAATGCTAATTCTCTTAATTTAATGTTTATAAATAAATATAAAAATAAAAATTTACCCTATATTGTTTTAAAAAAATAGGCATAAAAATAATTAGTTGGTATTAATTAACTAAAGAGCATTTCATGCGACTAATTAGAGGGTTGTTTTGATCTTTTTGCAAGTCAAAGTCGCATTTAAAATGAAATTGTTGAACAATTGAAATTTTCATAATTTTAATACTCTATACGTTTGACCAATTTGGTATTACGTTCTAAATATTATTATTTTTTAAATTTTATAATTTTACTTTTTTATTCAAATTGATAAATTTGGTGAGCATTCATATCACGATTATTCGAATGTAAGAAAGAAAATATTAATTTTATTAATATATTAAATTTATTTATGAATTATTATGAAAATATATTTTCTTGTATTCTTTTTTATATCAGTATTTGAATATTTAATTTAATTAAATGCAATTCAAAAAATATGAATAAAAATATCCATCAAATTATATAATATTTTATTATTCGCTTAATAGGAATAGAACCGACCGTTTGGTTGAAACAAGATCTGAAAGCAACGGAATGAAAATTCCATGTTTGAGTAGGTGGATCGCCAAAAAATTGAAAATAAAGAAGGTGGAAACAATTTCTAGTGAACAAAAATAGATGAGCAGTCGAGAAACGAGAGGAGGAGGAGAAGAAGAAGAACAATCAGCTAATGAAGTTATCATCTTTGGTTGAAGGAGCTCTTGCTTCACTAGTGACTTCATTAGTCACCTGGAACTGTGGCAGTACTAGTTCCTTTCCAGCATCAATTACTTTCTGTCTTTCACAAATTCGGGCTTCCTTGTTCTTACCCCACAGCAGAATGTACAGTCCGGCAACTACAATCAGTGATCCTATTACGCTGCTTAGTCAGAGATGGCAAGAGAAAAGACGGTCAAGATTGAACGAAGGAGGAATTCTTTAACTACGGGAGCGAGAGAGAGAGAGAGAGAGAGAGAGAGAGAGAGAGAGCATTCAGTTCACCTCCCCAGATGGAGTTGTTCATGCTGGACGGGGACTTCAATTATGGCTGCCATCATCTGAACAAATGGACTGAAGGCTGCAGTGAAGACAGGTCCATTCTTCTTGACGCACCACGACATGCCCACATAGCACAATCCTGATCCTACCATCCCCTGTGGACAGATTTCAGACAACCTTCTTTAGCAGACCATTTTAATTGATGTGCGAGCACCAATAAATGAACACTAATTTCCTTTGCAGAAAAGATARATGCAGATACATTCTTACTGTATATAAGACGGTAAAAATTTCAAGTTTTCCCTTGAGAACCCAAACGGAAAGATCCCTGTAGATTGACAAACTTAAGATAGCAGATTGTATAGAACTGAAGAAGGCAATGATAGCTGTGCTACTGTATTGGCATGGGTATCTCTTGGCTATGTTTGATTGAAGAAGGAACCAGGATGACCACAATACTGTTCCAGCAAACAAGGCTAAAGAACCAACGATCCATCTTTGTCTCCATTTAGATGATGGAGGCGAGTTAGTAGACTGTTCCAGGAGCTGAGAAACTGCTTTCGACTCCGAAAACTTTATCAAAGGCATCCCTTTGTAAAGGGTCAGTAGGATTGCACCTCCGAGGCACACTACAGTACCAATCACTTTGGCCCTTCCGCCCYGGTTTTTAACGTTGATTGTCTCTAATCTGCARAAAGACGACGTTATCAATATTCAATCAGAACTGCGGGATCAAACTCGTCAACTCAAGTTGAGTAACTGGTACAATTATTTCACGATTCATACCCGAAGGGTAATGCCATGAGAAAGGTGACCACTGGAACCATGTTGAGGAAAGCGCAAGAAAAAGTTGCAGATGTGTATTCTATTCCCAGAAGGAACAAGTACTGGGTAAGAGATGCCCTGCAATATTCTAACCAGCCATTATCCTATGATTTGTATAATATGATTTGTGCGTTGAAGTTAGGCTGCTCAATTATATTTACAGATCCACAATTATATTTACAGATCCACAGGCCACTACTTACCCAACAATGGAGCTCAAGAAAAGGTGGAGTGAGGTGGCCATTGTGAGCTTGGGTCGGCTATTCCTGCAACCAAAGCTACTTAGCTCGAGGCAAATAATGCTCAAGAHAGAATCAACCAATGTCCCTCCCTCAGCCCTCAGGCCTCACGTAAGTATATATACTCGTATCTATGAGACATGCACTGAATAATGAAGAACCAGAATTACACCAGGAATGGTGCCCAACGAGGCTGTATAATCATCTCCCCTGCCTTCTCTCCATGTAAAGAAAAATCATTATTAAMTAACATGAGCATTAACTATGTCAAATTATCCTTGGATGCAAATTGTAAGGAAAAAGTAGAAAAGATCATAGAAATACTACAAGTAATCAGCTACAGAAGTGGAAAAAWTTGCTGCCCAAGCACCTGTCAACAAGGTAGGCGACAGGAGCCAAAAAAATTGTGGAAACCAATTGCCGGTAAGTGATGAAAACAAAGTGGTTTATGCCTTGGCCGATAATCTTCTTTAGAAGTATATTACTGATGGCAAAGGCGACATCAATGGCTATCATGACAATAAGAGGATACCATGTTTCGCAGCTCTTCATCTGGGAGTCCTGATCTCCTAGTATAGGCCTCTTGGTTGTGGATGAAGTGTTTAGTTTTAAAGATGACGAAGCTGAAGTAGAAATTTCTCTACTATATATGGAGGATGGACAACTGGGTCTAGGAACAATAAGACTCAGTGGACAACATCAAATGAAATTCTTTCTCCTGCTATCCTATATATGCATATGACATGAGTATAATTACATAGAAGATGAAATATTCTCTCTGCTTTTCTGCTTTACTTAATTTGACTAATTCTTCCCATCAACAATCAAGAGATGAACTGTCGAGAATAAATTGCCCCCACGCYTATAACAAATCATTTGGCATCAATGCTAAGACAGCACTAAGCTCCTGATCATGAAGTGAGAGTATTATTTTAACTGAGCTTTTATCTCTTKGGGTTCCATTTAACATGTGAGTCAATCCTTTTTATCTAGCTTACTATATTTAGAAGCATGGCATCTTTGTGAGTGGGAATGAAAGTCCAAATGATCCTCTCGTTCCCTCATCACTGCTCTCTCATTAGCATCTAGTGCTTCCATGGAATCAACAGAGAGTATAGCAGCTTACCCGCATCTTATATTTTTCACACAGCAAGGGAATAGAGAACAAAACGTCCAATCTCTCATAACAAAGCCAATATATATATATATATATATATATACACACTGCAACAGCAGTAGCAAATAACAGCCTTTGATATTCATAGCTTGCTAAGTGCCCTCGCTCCTTTTCAATAAGTTTCAGAATGGAGAACCACTATTCAATCCTAAATCTCTAGATCAACTGCCTAATGGCACCTTGCCTTCAGCTTTGATGGATTGATGAGAAATCGATCAGAGAGGGCAAGCCCAGGCTTTGATGATCTTCTGATATTGGTAGCTTGGTCAGAACGTCATTTTCTATAACTTTTTAATGAAAAGGTCTCTTCAAATCTTTCTCCTGTTGATTTTTTTCAGCTGTATGTGGGGTCACATAAAAGGGAACCAGTTCTTTCAGGTGATTCTATTCTATGCCTGCGGTAATTTAATCTGGGCCTCTMCCTGAGCATAATATTGTACCGAAAAGATATCTCCTGTTGGCCCACACAATTTTTCTTCATTTTACATAGCTGGTGGCACTTTATCTAATTGGAAAAAGAATTTATATTTATAACGATTGATTAATTCAATTACATGAGTAAATATAATAAGATTGTTATTAATTTGTTATCCATATTTTATTTTAAAATATTTCCATCGTTTGATTCTTTTTTAATATTCTATAACTATTATTCTTATTTTAAGGAATCAAATTGCTTTTAAAAAAATTAGAGTCAAAAGTATTAAAAATAATCAATTTTTTAAATGTTGAAATTTAATTTGAAAGCAGAGCATTACCAAAGGTAGATAATTATAATGCATGAATTTGAATATTAAATTTAATAATCTAATTTGTAATGTCATTAACATATTAAATAAGAATATTATTACTTAAAATTTATAAAATAAATTAGGAATCGCCTAACGGATTAGTTTGAAATTGTTCCAAGGGTAAATACTATCACGACAAGTGATGTTAGGAGAAGCCGCTACATCTGCTTTTAAAAAAAGCTTCATTTTTTTTACTTTTGCGGACAAAAGTTGCTTTGATTAGGATAAATAATTCTAACATCAAACGTATTAAACATTATAAAATTAAAAACTTCTTAAATATCAAACGAGCTTAATAATTTCTTAAATATTAAAATTTAATAATTAAAAATTAGATTATTATTTTAAATGTCAAATTATTAACAATCAAACGAGACCATAACTCCAATTAAATATATTTTCATATTTGATATTAACAAATGCTTCCTGGTCTAACAAAGTATCCAATAAAATCACATGTTAAATATATTAGATGATTTTCCGGCCTTATGGTCTTGGGCAAATCTAACTTTTTTACGGGTTCAGACCCATTAAACCCAATTAACTTTAGGCGCCTATTCTTTTTGGATTGCATGAGTTGGGCCAGGATCCAACCCAATCTATTTTTGTCCAAGCCCCAACACCACAGTGGAGAAAAGTAGCGTTATGGAGCCGCTGTTGGGTGGCTGATTCATAAAGCCAAACTCGGCGCCTTTGATCTTCCCCGGTCATTTCGCGGACCACAATCCCTAACAGTAATTCCACAACACACTCACCCTTCCTTCCTTCCTCTCTCTCCCCCTCTCTGATTAGCTGAGCAGAGAGCTTCTACGCCCGTCTCTGCATTAAGTCTGAATTGAAGCAGATCGACGACGTTTGCCCGTGGTTTGATCTCAGCTACATCGTATTATCGTAACCCTAGCGCTCTGTCTCTCTCTCTTTCTCTCTTTCTGTGCTTTCTTATCTATGCGGTATCTAGTGGTCTTTTTCCTTTTCAAACCAACGACGAAATGAGTTGGGATGTAGATAAAGTTATTCCTAGGTTAAATGCCGAGAATTTTGGAGACAAAAAATCTAGACTGCCTCTTAATTTTCTAATCGTGATTTGAAGCGTCGAAAGTACCTTCAATCTTTCCTTTTGTTCTTAAATTTCAATTTAGATATATTAGCTATGATATCCAATAAAAGATACATCTACTATCTGGTCCTTGCAATATGTGCGTATATTGATGCGAATTAATTTCTTTACACTAGCTAAGATAATATTTGTACTATTTGCTTGCAATTTTTGTTATTTTCGAAATTCATTGTGATTTAATTTTCAGGGGCTGGGCCTTAGTGTCCTGGATTGAATTGAATTAAGGAATCTCTGAAGATGTTCGGCTCAAGCCGTAAGTTTTTGCTTTGATATTCTGCATTTCTTGCTTTATCTTAGATTTGAGGGTAGAACCTTTCTTGTTAATCGCTGAACTTAGGTTTGCTTCTCATTATTGCTGCAGTCTAAATTTATCCGTCCATAATCTTGTTTGGACTGTACTTATCATACTTGATGCATGGATATCTGCATTCTTCTCAATATTTATGATTAGTTATTATCAGAAGATTAATTCGTCATATTTACCTTGGTGGTGTCTTCTGTTAYTATATTTGCTCTGCTTTGGGGGATTGGGAATGGGTTTTGGGTGGTAGTTCTCTTGTATCAACTCACCAAACCTCCTTGATTCTCTTCTTCCTTCACCTTCTCAGAGTACTTCTTTTTCTACCTAGGCTTTTTTTCCTGCTATCTGTGAACAATTTGTCCTTCGGAGGCTTCAATCAATCATACCTTTACTGAAAACAGTGTATTCCTCAATCTTTTGCCATCATAAATGAATATGGTTGACTGTTAGTTAAAAATTACTTTAGTGGTCATACGTCAACTCTTATGCTATTACCAGGAGCTAATTTGGTGTTCTGAGATTATACAGTAAGTAGGGGTTGTACCACTTCTCCCCCCACCGCACCGCGTGCGGTGGAGGGTAGAAGAGAGAAAACTACCAAAATTATTCTTTGTTGTTGTAAACTCTTGTCAGTGCATTAATCATTATCCTGCTGTTTTTGCAGCTTTTGGGCAGTCATCTAGTAGCCCATTTGGGTCCCAGTCAGTTTTTGGGCAGAACACTAATGCAAGCAGCAATCCTTTTGCTCCCAAACCCTTTGGGAGTACAACTCCTTTTGGATCACAGACAGGGAGTTCCATTTTTGGTAGCACTTCCACTGGTGTGTTTGGTAACACGAATTCTTTGTCATCACCTTTGGGTTCTACTTCAGTCTTTGGTGCTGCGTCATCTCCTTCTTTTGGAGCTTCAACACCTGCATTTGGAGCTTCATCAACTCCTGCTTTTGGTAGTTCGTCATCGTCATTTGGCAGTACGTAGATTTATTAAAGTGTTGCGAATCTTTCCCAAATATGCTGCTTTACTTCTATGTATTGTAAATGACGGAGTTAAATGTATAAAATACCTGTTTTTCTGGAATATGCTGTTTCATTGTTCTGGGAATATTTTTCTGGGTTTTTGGTGACACTACAGAATGAATTGACTTCCTTCCATTTGTTAATAGCTGTTGTTTTTTCAAGTTAGACGGTATTTTTTCTGAGGTATTTTGCATTTGACAAATATTGGTCAGAACTTCTTGATAAAATTCATAAGCCATCAATTACAGTTAGGATTTTCTTTTCTTTGTTTCAAATTTTATTCTCCCAGTTGGACCAAAAGGGTAGGACGCTATTTCCTTGACATTATTATTGGTTTGAGGTTCATATTTTAAAGGCGAGGTAGTTTTAGATGCTTTATCTAATTTATCACATATGTACACTTCCCTAGATTCTACTTTTCCTTATTGAAAGATTGAAATATATTTCTCTTTTAAAATGAACCAAGGTGTGCCAGGTTCCTTAAATTGCTGGTGTACATAATGTTACGCTGTTGCACTTGCCCTTTCAAGTGGAATGGTGGTCATCAATTTTGCATCAAATACCTAATCTCTTTGATCATGAGAGAGCAAGATTACCCTTATCTAACAGGATTGAACTTTCACTGACTAGTTGTGTTGCAAGTATTGAACATTTAGAGACACATAAGGATTTAAAAGGAAAATGCCAAGGATTGACCTTTCACAGATGAGTTGTAAGTGTAGAACTTTGAGAGACAAATAAGGATTTAAAAGGAAAATAATATCTAGGAGCTTCATATATGTCAGATAAATTTCATCCACTCACTTGAAACTTGACCATCAAGTCAAATTGATAATGCTGCTCCCATTGTTAAATACTTACTCATAAGATAAAGATCTCCTTTGCCYCARGAGCTTCGACTAGGCACTTGATTTAGGAAAACTTTAGACTTGACATAATCTGTAGCATCTTGCACAAAACTTGCCAGCCTTAGTTGCAACTGATGCTTGGAATTCGTCTATGACGTCGTGAATGTTACAAGGAAAGCCAGTTCATTTTTACTTCTATAGTATATAATTCTGAAAAGGACATCTTTGGGGATGATATTAAGGTATTATACTAGTACATAGGAGGTGGGGAAGAGGGGTGTTKGCATGGAAATACTTATCTTTCTCCAACATGCAGATTATAATGGAAATTATATGCTCCTGAAGGTCCTTCTGGAATTTGTGTTAACAAATACTGATGTTGTTTCCACTGAAGATTGGGCTTCCTTTTTCCTACTCTTTATACATGGGGTATCTTTTCTCCTCAAATATATTTGCTATTACTGTTTCTTTCTAGTTTATAAGAGGGGAAACATCATGACTATAGATCTCCCATAGAGGGGAAAAAGAAGCGGAGAAAACATAAAATGGAAAAGAAAGAGAACAAGGATTTAGTATCTTTAACTAAGTGCGTTTACCTTTGGCCTTGGTACTCTTAAATCTTCTTTGTTTTTCATGCAATTAAATTTCCCAACATTGTTCTTCAATAGTGATTGGAACTTATCATGCTATTTGTTTGTTGTACCAAATAAACAGGCACATCCGTCTTTGGTCAGAAGCCTGCTTTTGGCACCTTCGGAACAGGAACTCCCCAAACAAGTCCATTTGGAAGCTCTTTTCAACAATCACAGCCTGCTTTTGGTAGCAGTCTATTTGGTTCATCCGCACCTGCATTTGGGACTCCCAGCACTCCCGCATTTGGTGCCACAAGCACACCGGCATTTGGCGCAACAAGTACTCCAGCATTTGGTGCTACTAGCACACCAGCCTTTGGGTCTACAGTAAGCTCACCATTTGGTAGCACTGGAAGTACTTTTGGTGTTTCAAGCTCCCCTCTTTTTGGATCCAGTACACCCGCATTTGGTGCTTCTTCCAACTCAGCATTTGGTGCTTCTAGTTCTCCAGCATTTGGAGCTGCTAGTACTCCAGCATTTGGTGCTGCTAGTACTCCAGCATTTGGTGCTTCCAGCACTCCATCTTTTAATTTTGGATCCTCTCCAGCTTTTGGACAATCAGCTTCTGCATTTGGAAGTAGTCCATTTGGCACTTCAACAACGCCTTTTGGAGCTCAAAGTTCTCCATTTGGTAAGTTGTGCAAGATGTCTGTTGTTTTTATGTTCTATAGTTTCTTTCATTCTTAGTCTTCAGAATAGTGATCATAGGCCTGTACTGTGTTTATCTTAGCCATATTTAGCTCTATTCTTCTCACAACTTATGCAGGAGCTCAGGCTACCACRCCAACATTCCAAACCTCTGGTTTTGGACAATCTGCTTTTGGAACTCAACGTGGRGGAAGTAGRATTGCCCCTTATGCACCAACAGCTGAGGTGGATACTGGTACACAGCCAGCTGGAAAGCTTGAGTCTATATCTGCTATGCCTGTTTACAAAGATAAGAGTCATGAGGAACTTCGGTGGGAGGACTATCAATTGGGAGATAAAGGTACCATGTTTTTAGTCGTTAGAATTGCAACCTTTATGCAACTTGCCGCATCTTACTGACAATTTGTTTTATGCGAGTATTAGGAGGACCAGCTCCTGCTGGTCAGTCGACTAGTACAATTGGTTTTGGTAGTTCAGGTTTTGGATCCTCTTCAACCTCAGCATTTGGACAGTCATCTGCAAATCCTTTCTCATCTCCAACTCCTTCAAATCCTTTCGCTCCAAAATCTCCAGCTTTCACCAGTTCAGGTTTTCAATCTTCATCTCCTGCATTTGGTTCTTCAACTTTTGGAGGTTCAACAACTGCCAATCCCTTTGGCTCGACGCCATCGTCAACGGCCTCCCTGTTTACTTCATCAAATCCTGCATTTGGAGCTGCTACCTCCCCCTCACTTTTTGGCCCTTCAAGCTCTTCAGCTTTTGGATCGACTACCTCCATGTTTGGTTCTTCATCAGCACAAGGAACAACATCAGCTTTTGGTTCTGGCTTAAGTTTTGGGAACACTCAGTCATCACCATTGTTTCAGTCTGTAACCCCTACCATTGGACAGACAAATTCTCCTTTTGGACAGAATACCTCTAACTTTGGACAGAGTACGTCAGCTTTTGGTCAGTCAAACTTATTTAGTACGCCATCTACTGGGTTTGGTGGGAATTTGTTCTCAAGCACCCCATCTCTAATAAATTCAAGCAATCCAGGAGGATTTGGCCAGACAACTGTAAGTCATCTGCAAGTAGCTCTCCCTCTCTCATACACATAAAAGATAGAATATGTTACTTTTCACTCATATTTTCTTATTTATGTAAATTGATCGTGAAAAAGAATTCTCTAGCTTTGTGGTTCTTTCCTTGGGGTGTGGTAACCTAGTGTTGTAAATTTCAGAAACCTTTGTGATGCTGTGCTAGTAAAATCTTGTGATGCCTACTCCCAAGGCATTGAAAGGAATAACAGGATCTAAATATTGGTAAAAGCCTGTTGAGCTACTTTGGCATAGAGTTCATTTCTTTCATTTCATTGGGTGAGGGCATCTGGTATCTTGGAGATGTAACATTCATAGATGTACAAGGATATTGGGTCGTACTGGTTTACCTTCTAGTTTACTTTGTTGAGGATTCGTTATCTTTCTTGTATTTCTTCTTTTTGTTAATAAAATTATGTTTATATGGAAAGAAAAAATAAGGGCAGAGAACCTTTCAATGAGGCTTGTCCTTCTTGACTAGTACTCCCTCGGCACCATAATAGGTTTGACTATTTGACTCGGCACAAAACTTTAGGCGAGCTTTGCAATAATAGAAGTTTGGGCATTTATGGTTTTTTTGAAATGTGGAAGTAAAGGAGTAGAGGAAGTAAATGACCCATTTATGTTGTTTGGTTAGTATGAGAAGGGTGGGGGGGAGAAGTAATGAGGAGGGGAACCACTACCCTTCCCCATCAGCATTTTTCCCCTTCCAAATTGGAGGGGTTGGTAGATAGAAAATGCTTTTGAGAAAATAAAGGCATTAATGACAAGTTGATCTCGTTTAAAATTTAATTTCGAGATAGGAAGAAAGATTAAAAAGTAAAGTAAGTAAATATTTCACTTCCTATCCACTCCCCCTCATACCAAACAACAAGAAGCTGTATATGAAGTATTTTCCACCCTCCTCTTCTTCCCCCCTCCCCCTCCTTTTCCTGAACCAAACTATACCTTTCTGTAGTAAGAATGTTTAATTTAGGAAATTGGAAATATGTTGACATCTGCATGCTGCTTTTGCARAAAGATCCAACTAYGGGATGGTTATGTAAGGTATATCAAATAATGAACAATGAAATCCTGTTTAGCATTTGTTACTTAAGTCCATTTCTGGTCCATGTTTTTTGTTTTTACAAAAGAATCTTGTAGATGTCATAAGCTGGTGTGATTTTTTATAATACTTCTATGGTGCCTTTGTCTCAAGTTGACATTCTYTTTGAAGGTTGCCTCTTATTTACCTATTTTTAATACTTCTCTTTTTGGTTACTATTCTTCTTTGAAGCCATCCCTTTCTACGCCATTTCAACCACCACAGCAAGCTCAGAGTTCCTCTGCTTTTGGCTTTGGCAACTTTGGTCAGGCACCATCAGGTGAATCATATATACCTTCGATGAGATACAAGCACGTTTTATTTTTTCTGCTTCAGTAGACTTATAATAATATGATTTCGTTTTTGTGTAACAGCACCGGCAAGTGGTTTTGGTGGCACTTCAAACATGTTTGGTCAGACTTTTGGGCAATCGTATGTATCAACTACTGTTAGATTCTTTTTACAGAATTTGTTTTATTTACAGCATATAAAACAGCTTATATGTAAGTGGGGATTCGTGTAAAAGGATGTTCACCTCATAATCTCCTTTTCTCTTCCTCATGCGTACATGCCTCTTTTAGGAATTGATTCTCTTGCTAGAATATTCCATTGTTCCTTTCACTTTGTCTTTCGCTGTTGCTTAAATTATTTTCCTTTAAACTTTGTGAAACTTCTAYGGGGCTCATCCATATTTGGCTATAAGATTTGCTAGAGATGTGTTTTGACTCCATAAATTCAGTAGAGATGTGCTCGACTTCATAAGAATGTAATGGTTCAGCTGAAGAAATGTTTGACCTTAGCTGCAGATGGATGCATTGTTTAGCTAGTACTCTTGGTGAAGATGGTTTCGTTGTTGATAATGTTTCTTATCTTGTGCTGCTACTTTTGATTTTTTAGCATATCTCTCTGTGTTATGTACTTGGTTTTGGGATGACTGCTCATGCTTAGCTGTTTTAACAGGCCAGCTATCCAGAACTCTGTGATTGTCCAACCAGCTCCTACAAATCCTTTTGGAACTTTACCAACACTACCTCAGATGTCTATTGGACGCACAGGAAATTCACCTTCTATTCATTATGGAATTTCTAGTCTGCCTGTGAGTATACTTGTTTTGATATACATAATTGAATATGAAGTTTCCTGCTTCTAATCTGCTTTATCAGGAGTGCTTTTTCATATGTGATATTCATTTGGCTCTATATCATTGCCATTGTGTAACAACAATGGAGAAAAATTGAAAGCAGTGTTAGTCAACTGGTTTGCTAACTAATGGTGACCTCTGAACAGGTTGTTGATAAACCTGCTCCTGTTAGAATATCATCATTTTTGACTTCTAGACATCTTTCGCAAAGGAGAATCAGGTTACCTGCAAGGAGATACCATCCAAAATCCGATGGTCCCAAGGTGAAATTTGTAAAACTTTCTCCCATGTTACTTTTGCTTCTTTGCGGTGACGCATTCAGGAAGAGATGACTCAGAATTGGAATTCTATTTGTTTCTGTACTTTGAACTACAGGTTCCCTTTTTCGACGATGATGAAGATACACCTAGTACACCCAAGGCAGATGCTCTTTTTGTTCCAAGGGAGAATCCAAGAGCATTGGTGATTCGCCCACTGGAACAGTGGCAACATAGAAAGGGTGAGGAGAAAACAATCCCATCAAAGTTTATGTCTGGTGCGACTCATGAGAATGGTAAGTCTTTTCTTCTGAGTTTTTCTTTAAAACAAGTTTTGGAGTGGTCTTACAATGAACTGAGAACCAAAAGTCYGATGAAACTCTAGTTATATTTTCCCCTAATATTGTCTGCTTGATGCTTTTATAATTTTAGCCTCATATCTTTATTGGTTGAGACTTGGTTTTTATATAAACTACTTATGTCTGCACATGGAATGGGAGAGTGACTCGATTTCTCTTTCTACCTTTCTTCTGTTTTTGGTGAAACTTTAGGTCCTAGAGTTGAAGGCAACTCATGTCAGGTTTCTATTAGGGTTAACCACAAAACCCAAATAATAGGCAAACAATTTTGCATCGGATAWTGAAATCTCAGAATTGTCCTGGCATAATGTATTGCATATCTGAATAGACTTTCAGCAGAACTAGGCAGAGTCGCAGACAATCAGTTATTGACGGGAGATAAAAAGTGAATTTTTTTTAAAAAGTTGTTTGACGAGTGAAAGTTCACTATCAAGGTATTGCAGTTTTGTGCATCTGATGATAAGAGTAAAGTTTTACTTGAATTACATAGTTTATATGGCTAGCCTAAAAAATAAATAATAAGGTAAGAAAGAAATGGAGTATACAGATGAAAACCTTCAAAAGAGTTACTTGAGAGAGCACAAGTTTGTATTCAGGATAATGAAAGTATCAGATGAATGCATAATTAATTAAAATAAACAGTCAGATTGATCTAAAACATGTCAATGCAAGTATTCTGAGTAGTTCGTATATGTAATTTCATTTTTTGTTATGCATGATTTCAATAATTAATAATTACAAGAAAAATGAATATGAAAAATGAATACCACAATAGGAATTATGGAAGTCATATTATTACGCAGGCACAATAACAGAGGTTTTGGTTCTGTGAGGAATCAAGATATTATTTTGAAATGCATTGCAGATAAGATTCCTTTATCTGTGCTATGACACGAGTTTCTCTCTTTACATTGCCTTAAAGTTATTTAAATGTTATGGATAAGATTCCATTGTGAGATTCCTTCATCTCTATGCATTATTCGAGTCTCTCTCTTTTTACATTACCTTACTGAAAATCGTTTCAAGTACTTTTGCTTATATTCATCAGTCTATACGTAGTAAATTAGTAGTGGTATATATTTCCAATTTTTAGCCATAATTTACTTTTGAAGCTTTAATTTTCACTTCTGTTTGATTAACTATGTATCCAATTAAAAATTTACTTAAAATGTAATTTACCAGAAAGGCTTATGTGAATAATCATCCTTTTTTTTGGGGTTAAAGGCTCTGAATTTGACTCCAGTTCAATAAATTATGTTATAGAGAATTTTTATTACAATTAATTAGGATTTTTTGTTGGATAGGAAATTTAAGTAGTAGCCTGGAGTATGTCTTAGGTGTTTTAGTTTTAGATATAAGGTCCTACTTATTCTAGGGAGTAATTAGTAAGAGCTGAATATCGTTTTTATTATTAGCCATTGAATTCTGATGTATTAAAAGATGCCATCTTCGCTTCTTTGGATTAGTTGGGATTTCTAATTAATAAAAGTTATTCAAAAGAAGTACGGTTGGTAAGCAAATAACTTCTTTTCCTTTTTTTCTTTCTTTGGGGGCTGTTGGAGGAAGGGGAGGTTTAAAGGCTCTAATTTGACTTCAGTTCGATAAATTATTTATGTTTTAAAGAACTTTTTTTATGATTAATTAGGATTTATACTTGGAGAGAGAGACTCACATAGTTATTGGAGTTATGTCTTAGGTTTTTTAGTTTCGGACTTATCTTCTTTTGCTGGTCACGTAATTTCTTTTTCCTGTCTTTAGGTGAAACTGCAGAAGGTGTTGTCTCTGCTCCTCCTATTAATGGGTCCCGAACTGAGGATGAAGATAGTGAGTACCTGCATTTTCTGTTTCTAGAACTTCCTGTTCCATGCTTTTAGCTTTCTCAAAAAATTTATATGTTTTATTGAAATATCATTTCCAAATTCTACATTGTCTAATTTCTGAGTGTCAAATCAATAAAGTTATTTAAGGTTATTATAGTCCATTCACTTTTCTCTGGCTTTTTGTACGAGAAAGAGTATGCTTAACTGGTAACTTTGCCTATTTGAATGAATCGGGTTCTACGGGTTAAAGATTCACAAAAGAGTGGTTTGGTTCTGCTTGAAAAGTTGAATTCTCCTCAACCACTTTTTTGTTTTTTTGGGTTGTCGGGGGCAGGGGGTTGACAGCAGCTTTTCATTTAATCACAAATACTCGTGTTGGAGAAAATAGTTACTATACCGTTTAGTACTTATTTGATTTGGAATCTATATGGTTGGATATTTATCACAACTGATGTTGCTCATTTTCCTTGCTGCTTGTCTGATATATCTTGAGTTTAATATGATGAACATCGTCTTTTAAGTACTATGTTGGGCAGGAAATTTAGATAAAATTGTGCATACTGATTGTTAGCAATGCATATAGTGAAGCTTGAATGTAAGGACAGTAAAAAATGTCAATTAATATGCTTCAGTGGTCTTAATCTGCATCTGGAAATTAACAAGTTGAGCACGAGTAGTTTTGGGAGAAGGCGAATGTCATAAGACATCTTTTCGGGTTAATTCTGCAGCTTTTATGTTTTCTGATGTCATTGTAGAAGACTTGACTAATATTTTGGCTCAATGCCAGAAGACTTGAATGAAAATGGCTTTAGGGAACAATTTCATCCTGTCAAACAGAACCAGAAATCTAATGGCGCTTATACTTTTAATGGCCACCGAGCTGGTGAAGCTGCAGCTATTGCGTATGAACATGGTGCTGATATTGAGGCACTGATGCCGAAACTTCGTCATTCGGACTACTATACAGAGCCTCGAATTCAGGAGCTGGCTGCGAAGGAAAGGGCTGAACCTGGATATTGCCGGCGTGTGAAAGATTTTGTGGTTGGACGACATGGCTATGGTAGTATTAAGTTCATCGGGGAGACAGATGTGCGTGGTCTTGATCTGGAATCTCTTATCCAGTTTAATAACCGAGAAGTGATAGTATACATGGATGAGAGTAAGAAGCCTCCTGTTGGGCAAGGGCTCAATAAGCCTGCTGAGGTGACACTCCTCAATATAAAGTGTTTTGACAAGAGAACCGGACAGCACTATACAGAGGGGCCAAGAATTGAGAAGTACAAGGAGATGCTTAAAAGAAAAGCAGAGGATCAGGGTGCTGAGTTTGTGTCTTATGATCCCATCAAAGGAGAGTGGAAGTTCAGAGTCAATCACTTCAGCAAGTACAATCTCAAAGATGAAGACGATGATGAAGAGGATGAAGAGCCTCTACATACTCCTTGGGGATGCTGAAAACCATTACCCACTAAAATGGTTCTGTTTAAAGGCATTTCGTCTTTCTGCTSYACATGTATAGAATTTTCTGCAATTTTTGTGGTACATCAAGTGTTATGCTAGTCAGGTGTGATATTGTTTTCTCGCTATGGCTTTTGTTGTGACTTTTTTATGTGATTAGTAGTATTTGTCATATTTCATGATTCTAAATATCACGACTGGCTGAACAGGTCGAGTCCTAATTGTATTCTTACTTGAACTGACTTTCAATCGTTTTTTCTGGTTTTTAATTATGGGAAACCATGGCTTTACTTTGAAGAGCTKCTCCATTTTTCTCCAATATTTATCAGAAAAACTCAAATCCTGTTTGATAGCTTTGAGGATACTGTCATGCAACCGTGGAGCTTATGAAGTTGTGGCAGAATAAATTATCTATGGCCTAGGTTTACTGTATACCGTGTCACCATCTCCATGTAATTTCCACAACGGCAGAAGTTTTCTGCTTAGGGGCAAGTAACTGAGGAGATAATGTTCTTGATTACAAATACTTTTGCAGCAAAACTTTATGGCTCAGTGCTCAGACAAAGTATGTTTGTTTCGTCAGCTACCTGATGGTATAATCTACATAATTGAGCTACCATAAAAGAAGATGAGGGAAATCATGTCTTGTGGCGCTTCCATATTGCTCGACTGATAAGGAACTCCACCAATTATTTGTTGAAGTCAAGAGTGGCATGTGACAATAACCCCACCAATTATTTGTTAAAGSAAATAGGCATAAGACGACAATTCCACCTAAGTTCCCCATGCGCTAAATGAAGTAGTCGATACCATATATAATCAGTTATTACTTAGCTTTTGTTATGCAGGGCAGTATGGCCACATTTGATACCTGCTCCTGCTATGCTGCCATGGTCATAATTCAGCTTGTTTATGGTGGAGCAAACATTATAGTGAAAGTAGCAATTGAGAAAGGGCTTAACTCGCTTGTCTTTGTGGTTTATCGACATGTAATTGCCACCACAATCTTAGGTCCTTTAGCTTACGTGCTCGAGAGGTAAGTGATGCATCTAAGTACAATCAATAACTGGAGGTTCTAACATTTCTCAATTAACATATATGTCTATGCATAGGGAGAATCGACCATCCCTCTCCTTTGTGATGGCAATGAAAATTTTCGTGCTCTCAGCACTTGGAACCACCATCCATCTGAACGTCTACTATTATGGTTTAGGTTACACTTCTCCAACTGTTGCAAGTGCCTTGAGTAATGTGGTACCTGGCTTGACCTTTGCTATTGCTGTGCTTATCGGGTACTACTCCTACTATCAGCCGTACATTAAATGAAATATATATGTGTCTCATCGATCATCATCTGCTGCCAAATCATACATCAATGTACTSATTTGAGCATGGACGCCTGTTCTAATTAACTGATCATCCATCTTCTCCGGCCATCCAGGATGGAGAAAGTCAGATTCCAAACAATGCGAGGTAAAGCTAAGGTCTTGGGAACTCTTACTTGCATTGCCGGATCTCTTGTCTTCACATTTTGGAAAGGAGAACTCTTATCCAAAGGCCTTTTTAGTAGGCCACTAATTAATATCCACGAGTCTTCATCTGGACAGTCTCTTCCCAGATATGGAAAGGAAAGCTGGATAAAGGGTTCTCTTCTCATCCTCCTAGCCAATGTTGCATGGAGTGCCTCTCTCATTCTCCAGGTAGTTTAGTAGGTATAGACATCATTTTCACTTCGCGATTTGCTATTTTGCTGCATATGTTGACTCTTGCCTTGCAAAATACTCTATAACCTACAGGCAATAATTTACGAGACCTATCCGGCCCGATTGTCTCTAAATGTTCTAATATGTTTTTTCGCCTCAATACAATCTTCTCTCCTTGCACTTTTCTGGGGAAGAAATCCAACCAAATGGAAGCTGGAATGGGATGCAAAACTTGCGGCCATATTATACTGTGTGAGTAAGAATTATAATTGAGTATCCCTATTCTTTTCCAGAGTTGCCACTGATCAATTGATCACAATATTCTGCGAATGCAATAGGGGGTTGTGATTTCAGGATTGGGTTACTTTCTACAAACATGGTGCATCACTAAGAAGGGCCCTGTTTTTGCAGCAATGTTCAACCCACTTCTGCTTCTAGTTGTGGCAATATTCTCAGCAGTTGCTTTCGCAGAGCAACTTCACTTGGGAAGGTAAATTAACTAACTCGACCAAATCTTACAGCTAAAGCAGCAGTTATGTTAATGTTCTCAAGTAATTATAATTATTTATTTATTGTTCTCATGCCTAGCTTGATTGGTGCGCTTCTGATTATCATGGGTCTATATTGGGTTCTATGGGGAAAGAGTGCAGACAAATGCGTGCAACAACAGCCACAAGAGAGCATTAAAAGCATTTCTGAAGATAGCGTTCAGCACAACAGTGAGAACCACCAAGAGGAACTAAAGGACTTCCAGTTCTCTGCTGAGAAAAGGGTAGAAATATGAACAAGTCAAATGTAACATGTATCACCTACCAACATTGCATCTTTCTTTTTCCAAGTAAAATTTATTAACAGCACCTAATTCCATAGAACTCATACATAGATAGTCGCACTTTGGGGCATATAACCTTACTGCAATATGAAAAGAAAAACAAACTAGAGGTGTGAATCTCTAAAACCACGATCAGCATTTCGGCACTACTAAGGGRATGGTCTTTGGTCTTACTTGAGGGAGTTTGCAATATCTATCACGAAGCGATACTTCACATCCTTTTTTATCATCCTCTCAAGAGCCTCATTTGAATATTGAATTGGGATTATTTCAATTTCTGGATAAACTTTGCGTGAGGCACAGAATTCCAACATTTCTTGTGTCTGTTTCGTTCCACCAGTTATGCTGCCGGATATGGTCTTCATACCTGCAAAAGGTTGGATAAATTCATATTAGGCTGACCATCATTGCAGCAGTACAACATGAAGATATGATCTCGTTGAGATCGTACCCAAAATTAGGCTTCCRGGACTGAATTTGACTTCGCTTGGAAACCCCACCAGAACAAGAATTCCTGCAGTCTTCAACAGAGATAGGTACGGATCAAATGGAATGTCTCCTGAAGCTGTGTTGATTATGAAGTCAAATGATTTAGCCAGCATCTGCACCAAGGTAAAGCAGTCAAGTTTGAAACAAAGCAAGAATATGTTGATTTACCCACCAAAAGGTCGGGTAAAAGACATTGAGATTATTTCATAAGTAGTGATAAACCAAAGGCCACTTGCCACCATCTGCTGTTCATCAGATGAGATCACAAAATTGTCTGCCCCCAGGAGATTAAGAGCCTCATCCCTCTTCGATATACTCGTGCTGAAAACTGTTACTTTCAGTCCAAAAGCCTTTCCAAACTTCACTGCTAAGTGACCGAGACCACCTAGCCCAATTACACCCAAAGATTTGTCAGGTTGGTTCATGTTGTGCCGTATCATGGGTGTGTAGACAGTAATCCCAGCACATAGCAAGGGTGCTGCCAATGCAAGTGGGTAATCATCAGGTATTCTAAAGCAGTACCTGCAGATTACTCAATTCGCCTATAAGGAAACTATTTTCCTTCTTTGCTCTTTGAATATGTGAAAATACTTTAAGATGATGAAAGATTCACCTTTCATGAACAACAATGTAACTCGAATATCCTCCTTTGGTGACTGTACCATCCGCATCAATGCCATCAAAAGTGAAGACTGCTCCTTTTGAACAATGAACCTCTAATCCATCATCACAATATTCACATTGCCTGCAAGAATTAACATAAGTTCCAACTCCTATGTGGTCACCAACTTTAAAGCGCTGAACGTTGGAGCCAACTTCTTTCACAATCCCAACAATCTCGTGTCTGGCAAGCATTAAAAAACCACAAACTACTTAGAAAGGAAGAGAGCTCAAAACATCCTAACAATAAACTACTTCTGTTACTTCATTTCTCATCCAAATTAAAATTGTATGATCCAACAAAATCACATACCCAGGCACCAAAGGATACTTTGAAGTTCCAAGTTTATTCCTTGTCCAAGCAACATCAGCATAACAAACACCACAAAATGCAATATTCATTGAAACGTCATCAGCACCAATCACCCTGTTCAGATTTGTCACTTAAGAAGTTGAGAAACTTTGATGTACAGACTATCAGTTGGAAATGAAACTAAAACATATCTCCCGTAATGACATTAAACCAAGCTTCATTAAATAGTCAACAGAAGCATGTAAAAGTGAGGGCAAAATGACATGATTCAAAGTTTTCTGAACAAGCGGATTTTGTAAGTCTCATGAAGCTTTCTACTCTCCTACTTAGTCATGCCAATGCACAGTCAACTGACATCAAAAGCAGGATATTCATGAATTCAATTGATCCTCCTAAAAGTAGTATAGATCTAAGGCTTAAAGATAGCTTCATGGGTTGCATCTGGATATCATTATGTAATTTGGTTGCCTATCCTAGAGAAGGAAATAGTCGAAGACGAACCTTCGGCTAAATTTGTAAGGTGACAAGACGCCAGATGAATCTCTTGCTGCCCAGCCGAGGCAGTCCTCGTTGGTACTTACAGAAGACATTTCGTTGAACTACAAAGAAATCACAGTAACATAAAAGTATTAAAGCATGAAATGTTTGTCATTCGTAAATTAAAGATTTAGCGAACGGGAAAAAAAATTGAAAGCAATGGAAGTATTAATTCGAATTAGTAATTAAAAAATGCTCAAAAAGTAGTGGAAAATAAATCCGAATTCATTCAATTGATCGAAATGACAGTAATTAGTACGCGATATTTGGAAACAAAGAGCTCCTTCTTGATCTAAGACACTGCCAGTTTGCACTAAAATTCAGTACTCTCTAGCGCAGACTTGAGACTTTGAGAGATAGATTCAAAGCTCATAGCTGACGCCAAAATTCCTTTACAGGTCTATCATTCAATTTCTTCACCATCATCCCTGACGTCGATCTCTAAACGGAACCGACCCGTTCATGAAAAACCCAGATAGCTCCACACTTCTCCAGCAACCCATTGGATAGGGGATTTCGGATATAAATGAATGAGAATTGCTGAAAGTAGTGGAAAAGATCTTAAAAAAAAAAAAAAAAAACGAGTAAACTTCGCATATTCCCACCAACAACCTCGTATGTTACAGGTAATTAGCTTATTATAAGAGAAGCGTTTCATAGCAAAATTAAATATTAAAAATATTAATGTTTTATGTAAAAGTATATAATTAAGGATACAGTATACTGTAAATATCGAATATTCTAATATAGATAAACAACATTATATATTATATTTAACTATCTTATAAAATGATAAGGAAAATATGTGAGGCGCAAAAATATATATGCATGTTGAGTAATGTTAAAGAAATTAAATATTAAAAATATTAACGTTTTATACAAAAATCTGTCACTGAGGATGCAGTGATATTAATTTTTATGTAATTGAAAGATAATTTTCTTTTAAATAATCTAGTGATAAGAGAGAAATTAAATATTAAAAATATTAACATTTTATATAAAAGTAGTAATTGAGGATGCGATAACATTAATTTTTTTATAATTAAAAATTAATTTTCTTTTAAATAAAAATGGCGAATCATTAAGCTAAAATCAAACAAAATCAACATATTTGATCAAATTTGAAAGAAAGTGGTAAAATATATCAAAATATAATAATGCCTTAAGGACATCCTTCGAGTTTTTTATACTGTATTAAGCAAATTGGATATTGCAAATAGCAAATATATGCCTAAATAAATATTATTACATGGGATGAAATTATTAGTCACTAAAAGGAATAATAAACTAACGAATTAAATTATCAAAGAAAATCTTACCAAAGGAATACTTATTTAATTGACTAAAATTTTAAATTATTTTTATAAAAATATSAAGTATATACGATAAGACCGCTTCCAGCTCCCTCGGATKGCATTTGATACATGGGTAGGCAGATCTTTGGAAGAATCAGAACTCAACTAGCATGGAACTCCACTTTTAGCTAAAACAGAAGTGATCTACACTTTTAGCTAGAACAAAATTGAAGCTCCTACGTAGGCAGATATCAATTGACAGKWGTTGTTTACAATTGGTAAAACAACTTCAACAAGCCAACCTAGAATGTATGGTACATCAAACATTACAAGAGATATCCCAAGTAACCCTTCCATTACACACAAGTTGATTAGTTAGGAAATCAATTGAAATTCAATAAATGAAGGGAGGTGCAGGTTCGTGAAGCAGGCTCGTGAAGCCACGAGTACATCAATAAAATTGGTATCAAATCTAACCACAATTTGCGTGTCAAAGCAACATACATTTGACAATATAGCAGAATTTTTCATTATGAAAGCTGAGAACTAGACTAGGGAAATTGGAATCAAGATAATGTCCATTACAAAAACCGAGCAAAAACCTCTTTCTGCAACAACTATGCTTCGCCAACTGGTAATGCCCTGTATGGAAATACTGTAACCTGCTTGATTTTCCAGACATCATTCTTCTTGTGTTCTTCTCATCTTGAGCTTTGCCGTTGTAAGTGTCACTTCTATGGAGTTCTTCGGCTGGTTGATCTGGGAGACTGACCAGGCATAGTAGTAAGCAAAAATTTCTTGCTGGAGCCAACTTGGTTACACGATTGCCTCAGCATACTTCTGCCTCTCATCCACTTGAGCAACAACTTCAGGTGTGTTTTGCTATTTAATCCATCAATTCCAGCTTCCTGCAATATCCACTAGACAAAGKGAAGTTTTYGACTAAGAGGAAAACCACCATAAATAAAGGAATACCAGACAATTTACTTTTCTAGACTGTAKTTCCATTTCAAGTGGAACCACAGATGATAGTGACGCAAGTTAGATGCAGTACATCAGCAATTCATACATCTTCCATCAAACATTGTGAAAATCACATGTCCTAAAACCACGTTCAAGCACAGAATGTTAAAAAGCAAAATGAAACCAACTCCAACTCAGACATTTAATAAATATGTCTATTAATTTGTGATTAACAGTTGTTATATAATTGCAGCATAGCTGTGTCTTATATTACATGGCACCTCAATGGAGTATTTGAAAGCCACTGCACTATTTCCTCTATAGCTAAAGTACAGATGGTTGAACAAATATCAATAGCAAACAAAAATGGCAATTATAGATTTGAAATCACCATAGGGTTAGGATCAATGAAATTGACTTTTTTTTATTGGCAATACAATAGCAACCAGAGGAAAGCACCTTATCTTATACAGTCTCAATATCTTTTTTCCAACTACATCAATATACGCTAGCATGACGCCACCATCAACAGCCTAATGGTTCAATAATGCAAATACCACCAMAACTATGGAGACCAAGTGGAAGCCCATCTACAGAATACTTTCTCAAATACCCTTTGGCCCATCTTTCAAGCACCTACAAGCCCTTCCACATTCAAACTCACCATTCCACTCCGGAAAATCGCAACTAAATATGCTTTAAGTTTTAAGGAGGCAGAGAACTTAGAGAAGATTATATGCATTCTCCTTGAAAGCCAAGAATGGGAGATCACCTTTGACCTACCACTGAAATATTAGAATTTAGATTCTTTAAATTTTTCAGCTACATTCCATGTTCTTGAGGAACTTAAGCACTTGCCCACTGAACTTCACCAAGTACTAGAATTTAAAATTTCTGATTACAGTTGCTTCCCTAGCCCACGCTCCTTCACAACATAGCCTGAACACTTTGCGGATTTAAATCCATAAGAACAATTTATGAGGCCTTTGACATTCGGAGGTATTTTATATGAATAGCTAACAAGATTACCAAATATAATTGATCTAGGTTTCATAATAATATTACAAGATATATTAAACCATAGTGGTTGAATATATAGAAAAACTTGCATCATTTGAATTTGCTCAGAGTCAAATTTCTTTACAGTAGCTCAGCAGGGTTCATACCAACAAGGGAAAAAACTGAAATACATTTTTTGGTTTTGAGACAGAGACGCTCATTGCACTACATCAAATGGCAGCGAAAAAGCAATAACTAAAAGATCTCCGTTTCCCTAATTCTTAAAATGATTAAACAGGAAAATCCGGACAGGCAAGAAGCATAGCAGCAACGCACGACATTCTCTACTGCACAGTTCGTTTTATCTTCTCTTCTTTTTTATTTTTTTCTGAATTCGTCGTAAGAATCCTTTCATTCATCAGGAAAATCAGTAGTAGAACCAGGATTTAGCACATGGTGGGAACAAAATAGGCATCTCCAAAACTGTGGAGGGGATAAAGGTGAAACTTTTACAAATATTGATAGTACCTTCTAAATTTTTTTGTGGATAACAGTATGTTCTTAAGTTTCATCCGAACCCTCCCTCCGGCACAGAGCTAAGAAGGGCAATCGCTTTTAGGCAAAAAGGATGAAAGAGATAATAGAAGAGATTCCATGAATATGTTTGAAATGTACAGAGATGTAATCATGTAGCAACATTTGTTAAGAAGAATAACCTTGGCAAGGTTCCACGTGTTGGAGACGGTAAGAGGGCCGTGCTGCTTGATAACGTTGTAAAGAGATTCCGCAATGGAGGCGGCCTCTTGCGGCGGTACTCTAGGGTTTATCTTCCTCAAATTTGGAGCACATTTCCTCGAGAAATATCTGGCGAATGTTGTCACAGCTCCATTTCCCCCTGCCAGCCACATCTCCTCCGCAATCACTCCTACTGCCACACCCCGGAGATCTTTTCACTCCTCCAATGTTTTGAAGATTCTTCTGAACTGGTGAATTTCATTCAATCGATTCTTTTGGAGCTCCGAAACCATTGTTCCGAACTGAATCCTCGTCGAAGCCCAACTAGGGCCCATTCCTTGTGGAGTAGTCCATCTTCCTCGAACCACTTCATAGGCCCGTGAATTTTGAATTTTACCATTATTTGCCAAACCTACCTATTGGGCCTTGGTGCCCAACCAGGGCCCATTCCTCCTGGCCTGGTCCATCTTCCTCGAAGCACTCCATAAGCCCATGAATTTTGAATTTTACAATGTTTCCCGAATTTACGTATTGGGCCTCGATGCCTGAAAATCCAGAAAATTTACCCGGGTAGRAGATTACAAATATATAGTTAATTATTTTTATCTCCTTTTTTGAAAAAAAACAATTTATTTTTACCCTGTAATTTTAACCTAATCTAAATAAAATTAATCTAGATCTCAAATATTATAAAGAAAATAAACAAAGTTGAAATAGATTTGACTTCTATATACATTCGTTTCGATAAACAAAATTAAGACAGATTTGACTTYTATATACATTCGTTTCAAATGATTTAAACGGAATAAAAAAGAATAAAGAGAAAGAGGATGCCGATGGTATGAGATTCAAAAATACCAAAGCTTTCGATAACTCAAGAGAGGGTAGGGTACTATAAAGGAACTTCGATAAAGAAAAGAAAAATGATGTGAGCGATATGTGRAYTTAACTCACCGGATAACAACAAGATTCAGCAAAGAGCCACTGCATGATAATGAGTAGTAACAAGAAGCCATAAGTAACATAATCATAGCACAAAGTAACCATCTAAAGTGCACAAAAAAGACTGTCATAAGGAGCTTTTCTGTATTCACTGGTCTCTTACTCTGCATGGCAAGGCTTTACATGGTAATCAGCCTTTCTCCTTCGTTCTTTTGGGTCCATGACATACCAGAGTTACCAGTCTAAAACAAGCTAAATGTTTGCTATTGGCACATACATAGGTTTTACATCATTGGTAATTTATGTAAGATACAACATGAAAATGGGTGAATTCCTCAGAGCGTCTCGTTGCTACTTCCACTAAACTTTTTTGCCCACTTCTAAAATGGGGGCAAACAAACTTTAGTGGAAGCAGCAAAAAGAAGCATAAGAGTTGAACCACCCTTGTAAGGATTGAACAACATATTTCTTCAGTACCAAAAAACAAAACAAAGAAAAAGGCTCACTCCTCCTCGTCCTCGCCTATATTTTACTTTCTCTCCCCCTGGAGCAAAGGTATATTGAAGGGAAGGGAATGGGGTTGTTAATCTGTCTAAGCACACCTGTTTTGCTACTCCAACTGAATCTTTCATCCTGATCTTCAACTAATCATCAAATCAACACAAGCTTCCAAAACATGAATGTWCTAACTGAAAGAGGACTGGTTGGAGTTAGTTGTCTGCTTTTCGTTTTTCCACCAACCATGGATGACGATCCTTGTCCATCCTCCATGCTTGTGGAATTTATGAGCATGCCGGATCTTGTGTCGTGCTAAAACATAGCCCTCCCCTCTCCTCCCAGAGGGTTGGCCTTATTCCCTTTTGGTGGCGAAATGATTGGCAAGGAGAAGGCTGGGACACTGCAACTACAAGCTTGTTTCGCAGGGTGGCTCGCTGGCCACCTGCCTTCTTACTTGGGAACCATTTAACCATTTTGATTCRTATGTTTTTGCCCTAAGAGGAGCAATTAACTGAAGAGCACTATGTACACACTTGTGATACGAGAAGTCTTCGTCAGTCCCATCTTTTCGTTCCAATATAAAGCAGCGGGAACTTTCATGTTTAGCATGACACCCAACCTGGAGAAATAAATGTGAGAAGGTTTTGAAACGTCTAGCAAAAACAGTATGAAAAAACAGAGTGAATGCATATCAGACTTAAGGAAATTAAGTTAACATTCTTTACTACAAGTAGTCAACACCCAAGAAAGAAAGAGAAGGTACAACTATATCAAGTATTTCTTGACAATTGCTGAAAAAATCTCTCTCAAATTCCAAAAGCCATAAAGATAAACGAAGTTTTACTCTTGTAATGTCAGGTAGAAGTACAAAACCTTTTTACTTTCCAGACAACCTTTCTTTTTTGACCTAGCACTTGATTAGATTATTAGACCCCACGCCTTGGAAAGGCTGAAAATTGTTATCCTATCATTATATTTACAAAATATCATCAGCAAATATGCCCCTCTGTGATGATCCTGGAAAATCAGTTGTAAGGCTCTCCAGATTTCAGGAAGTGCCTCACACGCCCACCCTTCAAGAAAATTCAGACCTTTTCATGGTACCAGAAAGTAAGTTGACTTAAAGATAGAAGGTTAAAGGTGATTTTCGAAAACCATCCTTGATAAACAAAAGATAGTTTACGTTTCTGATAGTAAAGGAAGAAAATGAATTTGTTTTTTGTGCAATTACTAGCACCCTCCATCCAGATCTGAATTTCATGTTTTCCTATTTGAAACCATCTCRAAACTGATGTTGCTCCCAAAAGAGGCCAATGAAGGTCTTTACTACCCATACGTAATTTCCAGCTAAAAGACAATCTCTTATTATATCTTCTGAAAGCACAACAACAAACAAAAAGGAGAAAAAAGAAGAAGAGGAGAGCAGAGTACAATTAGGCTTTCACACTTGTTTTACTTTACCTTGATGTCCACAATCCCAGTTCCGATTTTCTCACTTCTTCGAGGATGGAAGTATAAAGCTGTCACTACAACAGCCTTGTCCGCATCATTTAAATGGGAACCAATATCATACCTGCAGCATTATACAAACAAGAGAAAAGAGAAGTGCATGAGAAATAGATTGGTGCTTAGGCAATTAAGACTTCAGAAGTCACAGCTAATTATGCTCAAAGAATATCAGAGAACAAAACAAATGCACCATGGAARTTGGTGCTTAGACATCTATGACAGGGAAAGATTTCTGCAAGAAGTGGGYTGCCAAACAAATGCAAAATCAAATAGAGATTTTCATAGTAGGTAGCATTGGATGATCATGAATTTACATAATTCTGCTTATTATCATCTGTACCATGGAAATGAAACATTTATTTCATGAATTTACATAATTTTCTTCAGGTACCATCATTATTTTTTACTAAAATTTGGGCCCTCATGAAATGAAGCCTTCTATTTATRCATAAATAAATCACTTTCATGCTCCACAAACATTGCTGACATGCATCAAATCGGTGCTTTTGCTGTTTGCCCCCAACCAAAACAAGAGCATGCTTCTCATTTTGATCAATCCCCTTGAGAAGAAAATGTGTGCAGGCAGATTATAATCACAACAACTAAGCAGATGCGGTGATTGTACAAGATACATGCAAACAACAAATATCTGACCTATACAATATCCACTTTTTTCATTAATTGTGCTAAGCAGTTGATAACAAATTATGCTGTAGGAAAGAACTGTCACCCACTTCCAAGTCCAAAACAAACAATAGGCATTCTGAATTATAAGGGCAAGCATCACTWGGTCTGAATTACTCAATCCAAGTGAATTATAAATTCCAGAAAGCCAAATTTTTGATAGTTCTGGCAGTTTCACAGAAAAAATAGAGAATAGAAGATAAAAAAACTTACAGCTTACTTGATCACAGTTGGATAATTCTCATAGAGTATACTATCATGAAAGACAAAATTTTAGAAGTATAATTTTTTAATTCCAGAAGGGGCATTAACATACTTGTGTAACAAATTTCTCAACGTCCGGGAGAGCCCCAGAATGTCTTTCAGCGAGATGAGCTTCAACAAAGATGTCTTAGATATCATCAGCTTGTTATATGTTTTCATAGATAAATCATCATATCTAAATAGATGCTGAGCCAGAGTTTTTGCTGACATCTCATGCTCTTTCTTAGCTAACTTAACCTTGAGAAGCTCCGGATTGTGGCTATCCAGCAGATTATAAACATCTGTAGGCTTGGAAATTTCATGCCCCTGATGATTATAAACATGAGGAAGAAAGAACTGGTCAACAAACCCCACAATGAAACCCCCCCCCCCCAAAAAAAAAAAAAAACAAAAGAAAAAAGAAATAAAAAAAGAAACAAGCAAACTGCAATTTGTCAAGTTTTCAAACAGAATATAGCCACTATGAAAATCAACAGTAAAATTAGGGATAGYCAAAACAGATTAAATCAATGGCATAAATACCAATATCTACATGTTATAGGACGGATCAACATACGTGAGGTGCTTGACAAAGAACAAGAAGAAGAAAGGACATTATAGATATGATTAGATATTCTTCGATATTGTGTGATATTGTACAAGATTGTAATCTTGGAATCCTTATATATATATATATATAATGTGTGTGAGATTATACAACACACTTCTATGATATCTCTCTTTCTGTTCAACATGGTATCAGAGTCAGRGAAGAAAGGTTATTCCTAAAACAGGGTTCCAAGAAAACTCTAGGGTTCTTTGTCTTCTTTCTTTCTCAAACTAAATTTTTTGTCCTTGCAATAAGTAGCCATGTCACAATTCTGGCAACTTCAATCCTCGGGTTCTTAGATTAATTAGAGACCGATATCCACTTTCTCCACTGGCCGTGTTGATCCTTCCCACGAGCTCACATGTGCACTCAACTGCTCAAGGTCTAGCCAGAATCGTCAAAACATTCCTTCACATCCACCCGATAAGACCTGTGGCCTGTACTACTGTGAGCCCCAGTATGCCCTCACCAGACTATGCAGCTTTCCTGAGTTTCAGGCACATCGCATAGCCTCTGCCAATCCGTCTATTACCTCCGTTGCCCATAAAGAACATCCTGCGGCCTTTGTTTCTCAGTCTAACTCTCTAGGACCATGGGTCCTTTGACGCAGGTTGCACAAATCAGCTCTCTGGTGACTCCAAAATTTTCACATATATTAATTCTTCTATTTCCCTTCCATTAAGATCCCACATTCGCTAGGAGGATGGGCAAAGTGTCCCTTATATCGACTTGGGCAATCCTCCCATGATTGAAGCAGCTTCTGGAGTGGAGTCCATATACTCCTTGCATGAATGAATATCCACATTTCTTTTTTTGGACATCTTTCTAAATAGTGTCCACTTAAGGGTAAGGTGGGAAAACAGTGAATAGTTAAATGCTCTCCTATATCCATCGACGAGTCAAATATGGACATCCATTTCGGGCTGAAAGAAGTATTTGAAGGATTCAATCTGGTAAGGCTTGTAAATTATCCAACTTTGCTTACTAGGTTATCTGCTTTTTAAGTTTTTCTGTGTTACTCTCTGCTAATCCTCCAACTACGTATAGCTTAGCTGGCAAGGACCAGCCTCTGATTTCTCAGAAGATCTCCCACATATTCTTGTGAACTTTTTTTTTTTTTTTTTTTTTTCCCCCTTCTTTCTCATGACTGATACCTCTTTGGGTGTGATGGGACCTCCACTTCTCCCTCCCTCTTCAAAAGATACTCTTCCATATTAGCCTTCTCTTAGTTCAGAATCTGGATTGAGCAGTAGTTATCGTGCTCTCCAACAGAAGACACGGGTACAACAAGGTGCAGCATTTTCCCCAACATATAGGACATGTGTTCTAGACTCATTGTATCAGGGCCAACATATGTTTATATCAGTTTTGGTGCATACAAACATTTCCTTTTAACGACGACAATATATGGAGGGATTATGTGTCATTGTGATCCTAATAATCATATTTTCATGACTAAAATGTGAAGTTCATTGCTACATCTAGATTCTTCTTTAGAACTTCAATATTATTATGACCTATTCTTATACATGAATGAATCTTACACAGTTGTTTACATCTGTTTCAACAAAAATTTTCCTAGATTCTACATTAACTCTTCAATATTAGTACTGCACATTCTAGAAATGAATACATAATTGTGTCAGATTTACTTCATTATGTGACATGGTTGAATGTGTGCCTTATCTTTAACTTAGCATGATAAAGGATGCATAATAATTTCTTGAATTGAAGTTGTTGAATGTCAGTTTGTATCAACATGATTGTATCTTACTGATGAAGAATGCCAAGGTGAAAAGATGGATATAGCTCAAGCATACTGAAATTCATTATATCATGTATGAGCACTGTCTAGTCTTGAATTTATCCTGTAGATCCTTTTTTTCTCAAGATTTTCATTAGCTATTCTATTTTTATGATTTTAGGTGTCTAAAGGTATTACTTATTATCTTCGTAAAGTAAAGAATACTGCATGTTTAGGAGTTATTATAATGCCACATTTTAAAGCATACGAAGCACAAATAATTAAGATTCTTATTAGGTTTGTCCTCATGGTGTGTTTAGCGTTGCCTAACATTTCCTCTCCTCCTCCTCTTTCTGAATTACAGTTCACAGGCTACTTTTAACAGCATCAATTTTGCCCCTCTAAATCTGATTGTTCTCTATCTAAAGGAAACCCCGATCTCTTTATCTACATATAATCTTTCTTCCTCAAAKTTATTTGTTATCCTACAAACAAGCCCTAGATTTCTGTACTGCTACCACTGCCTACAGCAACACGAATCTAGTAATTCATCCTATCATAGAGTTCTCGTACTTTACCCAATAAAGAAAGGGTAAGACAAAATGCTATAAAGACTCTCGATATTTCCTTCGAACAACCACTTGGTTCGACTTCAATGCTACAGTCATGTAGTCACCAAATATTAAGGAAAACATGGAGTAAACAATAAGACATGTAAAAAATATTAATCACAATGGTCCTACGGAAAATAGGAATAGTTCGGAAAATGGAAATAGTTCTTCAAAAACAGTGCCCTATAATCGAAGAAAATAGAGAATATAAAAGATGTGGAAGATTAAAAAAAAATAGCACTGCAATCAGTAGCAAGAACTTCCTTGACAAAAATCATCTCATTACTGTCATTCACTTATACCCTAAACCTGTTTCCTAAATATATATTCCTATTTGTGTCAGAATAAGCTAACGGATCATTCTTCAGTTCTAACAACCAAAACTATGATTCTTAAATAAGACTTAGTGAAGTCAAAGGTCACCGTAGGAGAAATTGATTGTATTTACCTTCCAGGAATACATGATATCAAACCGAGCACCCGTCCCAATTGGAGGAGTGTTCCCCCAAGACAACGCATCAAGACTACCTTGAAGATTATCCACAACTCCCATCTTGGCAGCTCTAATAAGGCAATCACTTGGACTCTGAAACAAATCCAGCATGCAGAAAAAGATAAAAGAGTAGGTCAACACTTCTAATATAAGGAACAAGTATTTACCAAGGCAACCAAACAAGAATCTAATTGGAAACTAACAGAGAAGCAGGCTTGATTCAACGGCGAAGCAACAGCARTCTCCTTTCTTTGCTGAGCCAATCCTTTCGCATTCAAAGCAACAAATTCTCCTGTAGCTGATAGACAATCTGCCGTAAGAATTAGATGTTCTGGGAGTACATTCTTGCCAGTATCACAGACTGCAGAATTTAAACTCTGCAAGGAAACACGATTGTTAATTTGCTTTTCTTCCACCTGGCAAGAAAATGAAAATAGCACCAAGTGCAAACATCTTGCAAATCTTGACCACATAAGTTAAAGTCCTGAGATGTTAAGAATTTATTTTAAGAGATGAAGCTGTCAGAAGTGGAACTCACACTTAGAAAATGCTCCCGTGCAGCATCAATGCCATAGGCAAGAGTCACATCACTAATATCATCAGGATGGCTGTAGCCCCAGTCAATCATTGCGCTTACCTGGAGGCAACTATTCACAAGGATTCTCCAAAATTTAGTTTGGTCGCAACTTTCTGACATGAAAACACGTAAGTAAAGTCCATTTGGAGTGCCTCTGGAGGATTTTGAAGGGTTTCCATCTTTCCATAAGATATCAACTTTCTTAAATTCAGGAAATCCTAAATTACAGGAAAATAGAAAACTATAGTTAGACAACTATATCCACATTGAAGCATATTCATACAATTGAATAACTTGAATAGATTCCACGGAAATTTGGAATAAAGATAACAACTGACTTTTCTCAATAGAAGCAATATAAAACATCTCATAGAAGCTTTTTAGTAATTTTCTCAAACCCTACAKAAGCAACATTTACAGAGAATAAATGATGAATTTGCATCGAAAATCTCATCTTCCCCTTTTGGAGGATCAAAAAATGGAAGGGGTGGTGCAGGGGATGTACTTCTAGAGCCAGGTTAATTGCAACAGTATGACTACAAATTTCATATTTCTTCCTTGTGAAAGGCAAGCAATAGGATCCGGCACCTATTTACTCTTTCAACAAAGTAGGAAGATAATTACAAGCAGATCATATTCTTTTATTATGGCTCTACTGTCTTTACTTGGGGCTTAGGTTTCTCTTGTATGCCTTTACAAGTGGAGTAACTTCTGTCTTCATTATGTGTGAGTGCTTGAATGTCTGGTTCAGTTTTTTTGTTTCGTTGTTTTTAAAATCTTTCCTACAACATAGTTATGCTAGAGCATTCAAACGTATGGCTACACAATGATTAATTCTAGCATAATCTTCCTCCCTTTCTTCAACCCCCCCAACCCCCTCCCCTCTTTTTTCCCTTTTCCCTTTAACACAACACTCCAACTATAAAACCATCATAATGCAATGAGTGAGAGAGAACCCTAGTTTCTTTCTCCTCCAAGCTATTCTCTATAGGGATATAAGTTTGTTCATATATCATTGAATTGGAGCACCATCCTACAGGGAGAAATAAGTTAATAGGAATGTTGCAACAAGAAATGCTGATGGTTCTACTAGAAAATCCTTGGTTCTCATATCACTTGATTCAATCACACCAACCTTTTACAACAGTTCCAAGAAGGTACGGTATCACCATATCACGAAGGTCATCCCATTTTACAGATGAAATCCTGGAGCCCTCGAATATCGAAACTGTGATGCATAGTTTGGCATCTTTTTCGTTCTGCTTCAGAGCAAGAGAACAACCCCTACAGATTAAAAGGCAAAGATAAGTAGGAAGATATTACAGATAACAATAAGCTTTGGAAATGCACGCAGATGAGGAAAAATCCTTAAGAAACCACGTGGCCTTGGTTCCGATTCTAGATATCCCAGAGAGAAAAATCCCTCAAAAATGCTGTCATTTTTTTCCTTCCATGGAAAGCATAATATAGAATAAATGTTATAGACTAAAATCAGAAACCATCTGATCTTACACCTCTAGCACTTACATTAACATTCTGAAAGGAAAAAAATAGGAAAGTTTAGGAAACATGTGATATTTTCACCATAAAGATGGTCCTTCAAAGAAAAGCTTCTTACTTGCTAGTTATCTGCAGATGTGGAAGCTTCATTTTCAATTTTTCTTTTGCAGAGTTCCAATGCATGTAAAGAGCATCAATTATTGACTGCACCCTCAGCCTTTTCCTCTTCAAAATCTCCTGGGAGAAAAAATAGAAGACCATGAATTCAAGCAATGAAATCTGCAAGCTCAGGGAAGACACTCATTTTCATTCTATTACCTTGTGCACATGAAAATGACAAATCCAGGGAGAAATATGGGAGCGTCTATTTGTCTCTGAGGAGAAGCTAGTGATCATTAATGCATAAGTTAGCCAAACAATAGCCAAGGAGAAAAATCATGCTGAACATAATAAAAATTAAAAATAAGTGACTGAATAAAAGGGAAAAAGGAAAAAATATCCATTTTTGTCACAAGAAAATTCTTGAACCCGCATTCTATTCAAAAGTACATCTCAAAACCCCTTCCATTGTTAAAATTTTAGTAAATAACCTATTAGATGGGTAATCCGGCACATAAACAACACTACCGGTAGGTAGTTTCCTGAAACTTGAACACCATAGAGGATTTACTAGATTGATTTCGTTAGAGGATAATCAGCCAAGTTCCAAAGACAAAAGAAGATGATTTGCTATTTTCCCTAAATGAAAAGGCTAACTAGTAAACTTAAACCAAGAAAAATTACTAGTAAACTTAAACCAAGAAAAATTATGTACCTTATCATGGTAGATGAAATGATGTCTGAAAACAGTAGTCTCTCCAGATGACCTTTCACTTCCAACGCCCCATACTCAAAACCATGGGGATATCCACCCAGTTTCTTAGACAAAAACAGTGACGCCATTTTATCACCACTGCTCTTTTTAACTCCACACTCCAGTACTTTCTGTATAGTCAATTGCACATGACATCCCCAAAAATAAATAAGTAAATAAACTAGCAAACAATCAAAACCATTCAGCTAATCAACAGTTGGTATTGCAAGTACATCATATTGCTTGGAGTGCACAGCCAGGTGAAAAGTGCAGTAGTTCTTTTTTCCCTGACAGGTAATAGTATGTGACTTCATGGAATATATGCATTAATGGGACAGCRGGAACCCTGTACATGTGTTTCAGACAACCCCTTCAGACTCGACAAACTACTCTCAGAAGAACCAAAAATGGAATAGAACAAAATAGAATGAAATAAAAGGAGTTGCCCTCTTGTATTCAGGAAAAAAAAAAAACTGTTTGAGATATATCAGACAGAAAAAATGTTTCAAATAAAATTCATATGCAATAGCAAAATAGCTAACCTCAGTCTACTGAACCACTCACTGTGTAAACCCAGAAAACAGAGTTGCTCCTCTTGTATTCAGGAAAAAAGAGAGAACTAGTCTAGATTGTTTAAAGACTGCTACTTTAAGTCAGTTAACCAGCTCAGAATAACAATGTGCCCTCGAGAAAATGAGCTTTTCGCTCGGTAGCATAGACTGAACCACCAAGGTCACATAGAGGGCTTGTTAAGTATACATATATGTCAAAGATCCTTAAATGTTTCCCACCAGAAAATTAGAAGTATATGAAGAAAGAAATAGATAAAAAGTGGGAAGACTGCAGAACTGCAGACACAACTCTAAAGGAACCTTCATTCTTTGGATTAATCATTAAGATCATCACTTTATGTCATGCTGATTCGAGTTCATTTGGGATCTTACATAAAATTTGGTCCCCAAAGTAATAAATGATAAATAAAATTTGGTCAAATGTTATTGATGATCCTTGACCGCACCATGAAACAAATTCACAGCTCAGTTACTAAAAGCACATAGTTTGCACACAACATAAACCAAAGCGACTTGACATACACATACTTGCAATGAATACATACCAGCAATAATTTACCAACAAAAAAAAGGCAACCTTAACAGACACACGTGTTCCCTAACACATACACACAACCTTCAGATTTAGCAGAGGTGATGTTTCAAGTGCACTGCATGGCAGATCCAAAGCACCGTATGCAGCTTCTGAAATGGCACATGCAGCAAGTGAACCAACAGGATGCCCACCCTGGATATCACTAGCATGACTGCTCTCGCGGGGGTCGTCATTGTTGCAATTAAAGGAAATTGCACTCCCTTGAGTATTATTATAGGAGAACTGCACAAGCTGATTCCCATAAGCATTTCGAACTGTTCCATCATATGCTATGTATAAATCACGCAGGAAAAACATAAGTTTCCGATTCAGAGTCCCAGAAACATCAGCATGGCCACTAAATGAACTGTCTCTGTTTGTCAATGAATGTACAAAACATTCCAGAGGATTCAAGCCTGTGAGGAACGAATTTTTAACCACAGCAAATGGGATGTAAGACTCCGAATGTTCTTGAATACCATGAGCTTCGCGATGAGCAATCTTGTGATCATTCCAGGCTGCACAAGAAAGCTGATAGGGGATCTTAAAGGACAGCGGAACTACTGAATTCTGCAAACCAAGACACATGCTATGTTGCACTAATTTTAGCAGGTTGCCCTTGCTCCCAGCCTTCAACATAGCCAAAAATGCATTGCCCTTGCCCSCATATAGGAAGGCCAAATGTTGAATATCCAAGAACACTTGCTTAAAAGCTGAAACAGAAGTTTGGCTTAGTGGTGCTGAAGCCTGCTGCTGAGTGGACATATGGTCCATAGCAACATGCACAGCCTCTTCATTTCCATCAGAACTTGCAAAAAGGAATTGTTTATTTGAATCCATCGTAAGAATGCTGATGTAAGATTGAAGTTCTGCTTCTTGCAAACCACAAGAGACTTCATCCATCAGATTCTTTCTTAAGCACTTATCAGAAGCAAGATACAGGTCGGACAATGAAACACTCAGGCCCCTCATGGACAACCATTCACAGAGAACTTCCTGTGCTGCAAAGAGAAAGTCAAGGGATCCCTCTTTACAGTGTTTGATGAGATGAAGGAAAAGGTTTTCATCAGTGTCTCGCAGCCAAGAAGATCCACTAGAAGACGTCACAATTTCCCCTTTCCTTATTAACACCCCATTTGAAGGAAAAGTATAATCAAAGCTGGGAGGCAAAAAGAGACTAAACAACTGTTTGCCAGTCCAAATAGAAGTATTTTCCGAATTTGTTTTGATAATAGCAGGTAATTGCAACTGACGGGGACAAACCATTTGCAACTGCTGCATTTGAACTTCATTCAAAGTCACCCCGTCCTCCAGTATCAGATGAGCAGCAGTTAAACTGTCATGACTTAGTGACAAAAGGTTTCTACCATTCTGTCCATTTATTAATTGTTTGTCTAAAGCAACAAGTTCCCTGAGCTCTACCCTAGAATCCACTGACTGAGGTACATAACCATGAAGGCAATCACCATCAAAATCGCCACGGAGAGGGGAACAGACAAGAGGATTGATAGCAAGAGCAGAACTTATAGGAAGAATCTTAACAGAAAGGGCAAGAAGGGAGTGTTGATGAATAGAGGGAGGCCTATTTATCAATAATATATCCCCATCAAAAAGAGGCCTGTATAAAATATCTCCTATTTGCAGCTTGTCCTCAATAGGGAGGCGTATTAGCTTACCTTCTCGACGGACACGACGATCCCCATCAGCCAAAAGTAGTACATCAAGACAGATATCTAGCTCTTTTATGTTCAAGTTATTCACACGTTCAGCTATCCGCAGCTTTTCTGCAATTTGACATGGCACACCAACTTCATCCAGCTTTAAATTAGGATCACCAACCACGACCATGCGGAATGAGTGATCATTTCGCTTTGCCAAAAGAATTTCTTTGATATACTTCGAACCAGATGTAGTAGCAGCCGAATCTAAATCTGATGACTTATCTGAGCGTACCTACACTAGCAAAAGTCTCAAAAAATAACTATAACTGCTCACCAAGGACTCTTTATTTTTTCAAATTCCTGTAAGTTGTCTTTCAAAAGGCTAAAGTTAAAAAGGAAAGAAACATGAATGGGTTCCTGCTTGCCTTGGAAAATTTAATGCGTTCAAAAACTCGGGTGCTCAGTTCATTAGCTGTTCCTTTAAAATCAGCTAACTTTTTGTAGAGCTTTGTGCTTGCATCCTGCAACATTGATCAAATAAAACCATTATACAATTATTTTAACAAAAGAGTAAAACAGAATAARGGATTCAAATACTGTGKAAAAAAGATACCAAAGCATAGAAGAAGTACGATGTAACTCACAAAAGTTATATGCTGTCCAAATTCTGTCAATCGATAACAATTGGGAGTGACGAGGAGACAGTTGAGGAACATATCATTTCTCCTTTTGAGAAGTGATTCAGAAACTTCTGGATCCACATCTTTCAATATATCATAAACCTACAAAAAATTCCACATATACACATCTATCATATCAGCAGTAGGGCAGCCAGTATAATAAAATGGAAAGAAGGTGATCTTTGCAGTTCAGAATAAATAAAGTCAAATAAACAACGGTTACACGGCAGGCAAAACCTGATTCAGACAGATCAAATTGGGAAGTGACTTTTTAACCAGGAAAAAAAAGGAAAAAAATGACACAGAAAGAGAAGAAAATTAAAAATTAATAGGTTGATGCATAATATCAATCCATGAATCTCTACCTGAGCATGAGAAAGAAGGCGTTTAGTTGAGCTCAAGCTAACTCCTTCTAGTTGTTGATCAGGAGGAATAAAATCCCAATAATCAGAAGCTATTCCTCCTCTATAACCCCTACTTTGTGTTAACACTTCAGCAACTATTGCAGTTTTTCCAAATATATCTTTTGGAGAAACTTTGAATCTCATTATTGGATAAGAATCTCTTGACCTTCCCTGTCATTGCACAAAGGTATAAAATCAGTTCAGAATTTTCACAGGCTCAAGGAAGAAACAAAGTAGTCAAGAACAATACTTACATCACAATATTTGCAATTCTTTTGGTGGCGACGCGAGGTTGTGGATTCAGCACTCTGATATAGGAAACACACTCAAGGATTACTATGCTACCATATAACATATTCAGCCAATAGTTCAATAGGTGATCAGACAATAGTTAGAACAACAAAAGTCTACAAGAGTTTATATGAATTTGTAGGTAAAACAAATATTCATCAATATACGTATGAGTGCAAGAATGTAGCAAACTTTTGAACTCGCATCAATACACAAGAGCACAATCAGCATCACTTAGTCAAACCCTAGAACTGCTAACTCAAGTTAGTAGAAGAGGACCATATCACAAAGATTGAAATCAACCCAAAATAAATATGATGAGGAGAAAATTCTCACTGTCATTCCTTTAGAATAAATTATCACAAACCAATTGATGACAATACGTCCAGAATAAAAGAAAGAGAGCGAGCAACTACTCAAAATCGCCCAAGGAAAAGGAAAAAGACATAACAGACTATCGATATGTTTATGAGGAAAGATATAGTCCCACAAAGCTCTGTTTGAAGCTCCAGTATCCTATATTTKCCATTACATTAAACTTTTACATTTTATTACAAGTTTCTAGTCTATAATTTTAGCTCAATCTCTCAAATCAAAATAAGCTGCTCACGAAATTTGCAAATGTATATTATATACTTCAAGAAGTAAATCCACTACTCCTAGTATGTAATTGATTTAATATTTTTTATATATATGCTATTGAGTAAAATAAATCAATTATGGCACACATTTTAGATAATTCCAATAGCCAAGGCCAAAAACAAAGTAAAGATCTTTCATCATTTGAACAATCAGCACTTAGGAGTGTAATCTGAACTTAACCTTATCAATAGCAACAGATTTACATCCGGGGCAGATTTTGTTTAGAATCTGTGCAACCTCTGGCAAGAAGTGTGGATTGAGAATTGTGTACGGCAAGTTAATTAGCCCAAAATGACCTGCAAAATAAATAATTAAAACATGAAAAACCTTCAGTTAATGCAATAAAAACAGGAATTCACCAATAGGAGATCAAATTTTGAGTTTCTATTGCACCTTCACATGTTTTCAAACATTTTCCGCCACATGTAATGCATTGGTTGGATAAGCTGGGGACTCCTAGTGCAGGATCTGTCACTTCACTGACCGTTCCAATTACTTTCACTGATATCTTCTCCTATAAAACAGCMGGATAAATTTTCTTAGCAGGAAAGAAAATGACCACATCTTTGACAAGAGATCATCAGAATACCAGTATGCATCCTTTTTAGAATTTAAAATTCTCTTTAACACACTAACCAAGACCGAAAAGCAATTTAGAGGATGTATTACTCTTTCTTCTTTTTCTTTTGTTTATTCTTTTCTCCTTCGTTTGGTTGGGGGATACAAAGAGGCAAAGTTTTGAACAAGTTTTTGTGAAGGTAAGAACCAATGCGTCGTCAAGATAGCAACTAAAGTGCACCCTTGCCTTTACTATCATCACGAAAAGCAGCAAGATTTCCAAAGAGCCTTAGTTGCTTGACATTATTACAAAAGCAGGCTAACCAGCTTCATGCCTAATCATACGTATCTTTCAGCTAGTCCACTGTCTTGCAGGGGGTAAAAGATGAGATAACTTAGAAAACCATACTTTTAACTATATGTCATTTACTGTGATTCACTGTCAGAGAATATTAGGCAGGACTCAGAAAATCATATGACACAATATTATCATTTCTAGGCCACTGACAAAAGTCAAACAACCTATCAAATTCAGGTGTTGCAGCAAGGGGACCCATTATGTTGCAGTCGCAGCAGGCAGCAGAAAATGCGGCATATCTAGGATTTCTGCAAGGGAATAAACATCTCGGATATATAGATAGATGGATAAGCATGCATGTCCCCACCAACATCTCCCTTTTCCTTTTTTCCTTTCTTTCTTTTCTTTAGGAGAGGAGGAGTCAGGGGTATGCTCATCCCCTTACATGCCTCAAGCAGAAGATGCTTGTATAGAAACGGATGAAGACTTATAAATCTATAAAAAACATAAATCATATGAATCCAGAATTAATTAGAGCACTATCAATAGTTATAGATTACTCAACAACCCTGTAGAATATTTCACTAGACATGCACTTTAGAATTTAACATATACTTACTGCTTCTGCTTCAGATAAGATACTGAAACTAATGCTCCTCACTCGAGCTTCAGGAATACTTTCCACTTCTTGCTGCTCAGCATACAGCTCAGTTTCCATTGAAGCTAAATGATACTTAACTGTAGGTGATAAAAAACAGGAATCAATAACTTAAGAATTTCACTAAAATGGGTTCAAAAGCCAATATATGAAAGCAGTTTAACTTCAATAGACCAATAAGTCAGTAACCTTATGAATTAAGGAACTAAGCCTCAACTGGAAAATATACTTAAGGAGAAGGAAAAAGGAAGTTTTCAGTTTGCATAGTAAGATATGTTACAATCAGTTGCTGAAAATGGGGAGCATTGTTCCAGGAATATCAATTTGAAGAACCAAGGGCCAAAGGAAGCTTGCTTCTTGAACTAGTTAACAGGGGTCAATTTTTAACAGCTGAAAATATGGAGAGGAGAAAAGCGTATAAGTTGGCATCCTTTACGACCATTTGTTGCTACACATTCAAAGTAGTTAAGCAGAGCTGAAACACCATCCTTTTACCTATTCAGAATCCATAAGGTAATGACAGGGACTATTTAAGAGATTTGGGCCAGCCAGAGAAGAGAAGGAGAATGAAAATGAGAACAAACCCCATTGGCTATTATATAGTTTTCTCTAGAGTGAACTTGAAAAGCTCTCGATGGAACTGAAAAATCTTGTGGAGTGCAAAGAAATAGTTTTTTTCTGTTTTTCCTTTTCGGTTTAAAGAATCATTCTGACTTGTATAGATATTTGGGTAGATTATTGCTAGTTCTAGAAACAAAACTTGGTAGACTCTGTCCAATCTTCTGTCCTGCTTGCTGCTGGCTCTTATGGAAGCAGCTAGTTAACTCATCAGAAAACAAAAAGGAAAAAGGAGAAGGCACAAAAATGATGCCATGTCTCGAAGAAACAGAGTAAATGGTAGCTTGCAGTGTTAGCTTATACCATTACATTCTTCTGCTACAATGTGGGGAGATTTCATTAATGGCCTAACTATCAGAAAACTTACGTATTAACAAATGAAAACTCACAATGGAATATTTTAGGTTAGAGGAACATGAAATCAGAATTGTGAAAAGAGTCATATTTGGAGAAATACCAAGTGGCTTAGACAGATAAGTGACATAATAATATCAACGCAGATTCTCAAGTTTCAAACTGAACAGAGCTGGTCTTTACCYATTTTCTAGTGGGCTAACAGTAGTTTGCTGAACAACCCAGAAAATCATCTGAAGAAAAATATATAATCAGTTTAACTCATCTCCACCCTGCTATTTTCATATTTCCAAAATAAAGAAAATACAAATGCTTCTTTTTCTTTTGGTTTTCTTTTAGAACTAATTATTTTCTTCTGGAATAAAGTTAATCATGATTACTCGGACAAACAACTCCCAAAGCTCGTTGTGTACCAACAGAATCCCATAACAATGATTATTAAATCACCCAAGGTTCCTAGGGCCAGGAGAATTGATCCCGTCAGAAATTCTGAATATTCTGAAAGTATGCTAATGTATTAAAAACCTAAATCTTCAGCAACAAAATCACTTCCAAATTAGATTCATGTGAACAATTATGTTGAGAAGAAAGAAGATGAAAGACCTATTTAATGAAATTTTAGATAAACAATTGGGATGTCAATTAATAAATGATTTCTCTTCCTGCAGTTCCTATATCACAATATAAATGCTTGAAAGACCTACTATTGAGCTAACTTCAAATAGCCACTTCTTAACCCCCATTTTGCATAATACCCCAATGCAGCTCTTAAAATATAAAGTCTACTTGGTTATCAAACCATGCCCGTCTCTGTTTTAAACAAAAGCAGTTCAATAGACCAATTATGTAAACGGAGACATTCAATTACCTTCTAGCTCAGTATTCATTCTATGGTAATGCCCATCTCTGAAACATCCATATTTCATGTGATAGTTAATCCCCAACATCAGAAAATTATGATGCCAACACAGACTATATGAAAAACCAAGTGCARTGACAGTTGCAAAGTTCAAGAACACAAAATTTGCTAAGTACTCTATTATTGAAATTTGTTCATAGTTCTTAATCSATATAGCAACGGTGCATTAGTGCCACTACCATAAGAACACATAAATGACCAAAGAAAGATGGGTTGTTGTCATGACCAATACACCATGAACATCATGCCATAAGGGACATACAGAAAAGAACACATGTAAATAAAATCACCATCATCAACAAAGAGAGCACCCATTTTCAAAGAAAGAGAGTTAGATAGATAATTGAGCTGACGAAATACAATGAAATTTTTCTTCAGATTAAATCAATCAAAAGACGACACTAAGCATTTTATTGAAGAATCTATCTGATACAGCAGAATCCCCAAATTATACCCCTWTTTCCATTAAGGTTCATCACCGTAAATGATGTAACTACATAAAGACACAAATGGTAATCACTCATCTAGAACTAACATGCAAAACGTATGACAGCCTTTTATACACCAAATAAGAGTATATTTATTCCTAAAAATTGGAACCAGGAGATTCCTGCTTGTTATTCAGTGAACAGGTCCCATTCCAATAGCACTCATTGATCAAATTCATCTAATTCTACAAAATTTATATCACCACATTGGCCCCAATGCTTCAAGCTCTTAACCAACACGAACCCATTTGCTATCTTGGCATGCAAGAGCCAACAYATGTACATAAACATTCTCATATATCATGAATGTACATATAAGATACCCAAGTTCACAAGCTCTTATCTTTTTCTCCTAATAAACATATATGATCATCAAAGAAAAATCCGAACCCACAACAAATGAAGTCCATTAAAAATCAGAAAAAACATGCCCATGGTAATCTCAACAGCCACATTGACAATCAAAAACAAAAAAACAAATAAATAAATAAAATTGACAAAACCATTCTCTACAATCAACTAAAACACAGAAAAAAAGGAAAAAAAAGGAAAAAAAAGGAATACAAACAAAAAAGACACTCACTTTTACTTCAGTTCAGTTTGTCTCTATCATAAGAGGCAGGTTCTCATCATCAAGACTCCTCTTTGTGCGTCTCTCTCAGAAAGAAAGAAATGGAGAGAGGGGGTCTCGAAGAGCTGAATACTCTTAATGTTGAGAGCAGCAGAGTGCAGCGTCCTCTCGGCTCTCCCACACTCAGCGAAGACGGGAAAAAAGAGTGAAAATCAAGAATGGGGTATTATAAGGCAAAGCAAAAAAACAAAATTGTTAAAACAAGTTTAGCGATAATAAAATCGTAAATAATCAGAAAATCGAGGGGTAAAAAAAATTTAGGGACTCGATGATCGAGGAAAAAAGTGAACTGTGTAAACCGTCCCGTGCTTTTTAGTAAATTCGCGAATCGGCACTAGAAGTTGGCTTCGCGGGGGTGGCGGTGGGGGCTTAGTTGTCAAAGACACTATAACCCCTTTTCTTAATCCCACTGTATTTACCAAATTAGTTTTTTCTTTATGTAAATAAAATCATTAAATTATTATCCCATCAGTTAAGTAACCATGCTTAAGAAGTTGCTAGTCAGACATTTACAATCATTATAATACCTTAATATTCTTACAAATGAATATAATATATCATATATTTGTAAGATGGCGTTTACTATTTAAAAAGTATTCAAAACATTTCGATATTTTAAAAAATATATGCGAATGTTATTAATCTTTTGATTATTAAGTATCATTTTCTTTAAAAAATAAAAATACTCTTTAGAAAAAATTTAAAGATGGACATATTTATCATCTTAATGAATGTATAGGTATAAGATATTTAGAAATCGTAAAAAATGAATTTAAATTATATATTAAAATCTATATCTTATTAATATATCATAAAAATAATTTATTAATAAACTTATTATATGAAATTATATATATAATTTATATATACATATAATGACTTATTAATAAATGTATCAACATATATAATATTGAATTAAAACATTTTAACTTATCTAAAAATAAAAATAAAATAATGGAATAGTTACTTGAAGTTCAATATAACATGTCAGAGGATAGGAAGGAAATTAATATAAGTCTAGGAAAATTTTAAAGCATTATCTAAATATATGGAATTTTTTTATTTTTGAATCTTATCTATAAAAAACTTATATAAATTCTCAACTTATGATAAATTAAGCTAAATTAACTTTAAGAAAAACAAGTACATCCGTCCGTCCGATATTTGTTAAGAAAAAGTATGTCTATAATTACAAGATATATTAGATTAAAAAATTTTAATACGCTTTTAATTCATGATAAGTTAAGTTCAATTACTATTGAAAAATAAAGTTCATTTGATACTTAGGAAAGAGAAAAGTATGTATATATATAGTACTATTAAAATCTGCATGCAGTACGTCCTTATTTATAATAAGTTAAAATTAATTATTCTTCTAGAAAAAAAAGTACTGGAACCGAAAGTATTAATGCTTATTTTTCTACGTACACTATGTGCATGCTGTTAATAAAGTAAATACACGAGACGAAAGTAATATAATTTTTTAATTATTATTATTATTATTATTGGGATTGAATACACCCYTGAAAATATCTATCTATTATTAAATAGGTTCAAGGAAAGGCCCTTTTCATCTTTTGGAAAATATCGAATATGGAACAAARTGAATAAAAAGTAACGATTGTGTTATTATTCTTTTCTTTTTGGCAAATGAATTGTTCCTTTCACGTAAAATTGATTTTCTTTTTTTTTTTTGAGATATTTGAATATATTAAAAAGTATTCAACGGTAAAAGATCAGTGCTGTATTAATTCTCTTTATGCCAAATCGAATATGCCTTTTTTCTCCTTTAGACTTCCATTATTGAAAACTATTCTCAAAATAATTTTTTCAATTTTAAAAATTATTTTATTTTAGATTATTTGTTACTTTTGAAATGCTAATACTATTTATTTATTTATCCATTTACATAKTTACCTTTATTATGTTTTTCACTATATAAAATCGAATTTTAATTAGAGCATGATCTTTTAAAATTATGATTATGTTTAAACGGTTAAATTTTTTTTGAAAAAGTTATTTTAAAAACTAATATGATTTTTTTATTACTATTCATTGTATCAATAGGTAAATGTTGTTCTAAAAAAGCATATTTAAGTTGTTTTTATAATTTTCTTTTACAATTTTTAAATGAAACTTTAATTTAAAAAGTAATTGATAATAAATTAAAATTAGTTTTAATTTTAAGAAAACATTAAAATAGCTAATTATAAATAGAAAAGAACAACACCTTAATTTTTGTTTCACGTACATATACCTTTCAATAAATGCTAAATGACTCTCTATTGAATAAAAAAAAAGCGTTATTCAATTATTACTAGAAGATAAAATTATTACAAATCGACTAAATTCTACGAGGAAAAAGATTAAAAAAATAACTTTATCTCCTTAGTAATCTAACAAAAAACACATTTACGATCAAAAGGACTATTTTGTCATTTTACTCTCAAAGAACCGCACTATAACTTTATACTTTTTTTGGAAACAATGATAACATTATACTATATTTCACTCTTGCCTCAATATTAAATCGTAAAAGCCTGCTTTTATTTGTGGTAAGTTAGAGACACATATGATATTTACCATATTAACATGTTCATATAACAATTGGTGAAAGGACAAAATGGTAAAGTGGACCACATTAGTTATGACTAGGAGCCTATGGAAGCAGTAAATGTTAGTATAAGCCATAGCTGGGCGAATCCAGAGAGCTCAGCAGCAGTGCCTGCAGAGACTTTTTGGGTTCCCGTCATCATCATTAAGCGCACGTTAGTGTTCATCGATTCATCAGTCATCATTCATCATCCAGAAGAAGAAGAAGAAGAAGATGGTATCCCCAGATCGTACAATCTTCACTCCACCCTTTACAACACCCACAGCACAGAACACAAAAGTCAGTAAAATAAAAGCAAAAATTTCATGTTTTTCTGGGTTCGAGTTCTGATCTTCTCGTTCTGTGATGAAAAATGAATAAAAGGTTCTGAATATTCGAATTTCGAGACTTTTTTCAATTTCTTTTGCAAGAAAACAGAAAAAGATAGTATATTCTAGTGTGGAACTCATGACTGGCTGCGGTGTTTTTGTGTGTGAAAAAGATGAGAAAAGCTTCACGGAAAACGTAAATGGAGTCTTACACACGATGAAAGAGATGATGATCTCTAGTGGCATTGCATGAAACAAAAGTGGTGGAGAAGTACAGTCTGATGAAAAGGTCATAGGGTTTCGAGTTGGAGACGCCGAAACTCTTATTTTCCTTTTATTTTAGAATAGGACATTTTGTCTAATTAGTTTATTTTCATCATTTTGTGGCAAACTAGACCTAAACTTACCTACCATAGATACCTTGGCAATATTCTTTTACAAAAATTATTGGTATTTGAAAATGCTCCACATTTGGGAGACGATGCACGAAAAATGAAAATTGAAAAAAAAATTATGGTTTTGAATTGTTTCAATAATTTAAAAGATATTTAAACATATGACGCATGTAATAAAATTTAAATATGAATATTAAAATATGAAAATTAATTAATTTTAACATTAAAAATCTATTTATACATGTATGAACATATTAAATTTGTTTAGAACGTTTGATCATTTACGAGACATTATAGATACATTTTTAATATTTGATGAATATATATTATATTGTTACAATTTAACTATAGATATGTTTATAATTTTTCCCTTAATACATTGTCAAAATGGATAAATTGAGATTGAATGTCATATGTTTGCAAAAAATAAAAAATATTGAAGGTCATATCCGTTACATTATAAGGTTATATCCATTTAATTATAAGGTCATCTCCTTAGTATTTCATTGTCTATACATATTTTATACCATGGTCTTATTGTAAGAGTTACATGTTATTTTTAACGTATATTGATAATAAAGAATTAGTTTTAGAGAGGTGTTCTTTGGTGAAGCTTGACTATAATAATTTATGCAGAATTACTAAAGCTAAACAACGATCGTTGGAATGTTATATTTTGAAAGAGACAAGTAAGGGTTATTCTCTACTGCATCGATTCTCAAAGACTTGAAAATCGTAGTGGGTTTGGATCTCATTAAAAGGAATACGATATTCACGTCTCAATATTATAATATGAGTTTTTTTGTTCATTTATTTATTATTTTTTTAACATGAGAGAACTATATTTATCATTAAATCGTAAAACACATTGTCAGTTTAATAATTTTCTTTTTAAAAAAGAAAACAACTATAACAAAAGGAGTCTAAATAAGTTTATATTTACCCTTTTAATTGGAAGTCTTGGCACTTGTTACTTGGATAAAATTTCATTAACACTGTTAGCTTTCTAATGAAAATTATATTCCCAACTTTTTAACTAGAAGGGGTTAGTGCTTGCCACGTAGGCAAAACATCATGGGTCAATGTTGAGCCGGATATATTCTGGGTAGGGAAGAACGGAGGATTCACGCAATGATCTTTTTAATCATTTAGCACGTGAAGAAGTTGATTTTCTCCAGCTAGGACAAACTCTATCACACGTCAGAATATACAGTGAGCAAGGGGGCCCATCTCAGATTCTGGGATGCACAGTAGTTCATCATTTAGGACTTTTGAGGATGAGGTGCACCTTTGCTGATGTGTACCGCCTGTGCCCCCATCACATGCCTATAACTAGTTGTAGTACTATTTTATTCGTTACTTTAACTGATATCATCATTAAATTAAAAAACATAACCCAAATTATTAAAACATAAAATTAATATTGAGCCTAGCGAGATTCACAAGGGAAATAATAAAAATGGATTGTTCATATACTCAATTACGAAAAAAATTCACCCACGACAAGTAAATTAATTGTATTATTTCATTTTTATCGAGTTATATTTTTCTTGATTCAATGTTGAGTCGAATAGTATTATTTTTTTAATTTAAAGCATAATACAATTCAACTTAATCCATGAATGTGTGTATCATAGCGGGTATCTCTCGAACCCACTAATGAAAATAACAAAGATGAGTTAGTAAAACGGTAGATGTATCTTAATTTATCGATAATCAACAAGTTATATAAAATTCAATAATAAGAAGCTATGCAAAACAAAAGAAAAATCAAATCGTCATATCATCCATAATACAATTTTATTCGACTTTTTTATTTTACATAAGTTCTTATTGTTGAAATATAAATAACTYGTTGACTGCTAACGTCTTGTCACCCGTTCATCTTAAAGTTACTCGAAAAAATATGATGCATTTTTTATTTAGGTATTAATAACTACATAGGAAATTCACGTGGTTTTAATTAGGAATCTCATTATTATTTTATCTTTTAATGAAAAAATTCAACACTATTCATAAATCAATCAAGTTGATTTTATTTTTATAATTTATTTTGTGTGCCTTTATTAAATCAATGTAAGGTTCACCTGCCCCATCACCACTTGCAGAATTTGAGGTACGCTCCCTATGCAATTCAGCAAAGGTTAAAAGAAAAAAGGTACTCCTACCTATGGAGCTTTGTGATTTTCCCTAAAATGTTGCAGCAGGAAAAGTTGGTACTTTTGGTGTTCCTTTGCTTTGAAGATTCATAGCTGCGCCGCTTCAATATATTAATGATCAACGGTCAAAAGAGAGGAGTACATTTCCTTTTTCTTTAAATAGAATGAGGGAAAAGGGTAATTAGGTACCAACTTTCCTTATCCGGAATTGTAACTCTTTTTTCTAAAAGAATATTTGATTTTTTTTCAATTTATATTTATGCTTGTCAATAGTAATGAGATCAAATAGACAAAGAAATCGAAATGTTATTTTATTTTATAGACATGTAAGATCTTACTCTATATTGTTGTATAGAGACACAAAATTAGTCATAGAATATAAATAATTTAATATTAAAAAACTATAAATAAACAATTAAGAATCACAATCGACACAAAAGTTTCAAGATGTCACATTTCAAAATATTTAATGCTCAAATTATCATACTTATTAAACGGTTCAATAATATTTAGAATTTAAAAGTACCAAATGAATAATATAAACACTCTCTCAAATGGACACTTAAAAATATACTCGTCCCAAGGACATTTAAGCAGTAATATTGGCCATTGGATGGTTTTGATGATGAAAAGATTCGTGTATATCTCTTATTCTGATTCGAATTCCACTTATTGGGAATAGTATAGATTCCTCAAATAAGTAATTTCATGATCGCGTATTGAAATTTCTCATTCTTWTTTTATAATTAATATTTTCATAAGGATGATTTTTACGTTCTGAAAATATTTCACACTTCATTTAAGACGTAAGCTATATAAAATTTAATTTCTCGCACCAATATTCTCAAAGTATCATTGCCTTCTCATTTGTTAATAAAATATCGTACTATTATTAAGAGAAATGGTATAACAAATTAAAAAATAAGACAATTAAGGGTATTTTTTAAAAATTTTTATTGCATTTAATAATTAGGGTGTTAGGTTTTTAACAATCCCCTAAATGTAATCCGTATTATTTATTTAAAAAAAAATGCTGAAATTTGATAGTCTTCAAAGTAAAGGGAAGAAGTGCCAAAAAAGAAAGAAAACGAAGACTCTTGGGAAGTCTTTCAACTAGTTCTCTGCCTAATCAATTAATCATGGATTTTATTTTCCGACTCTGGATAAATAAGAACAGGCCTTGCCCAATTTCGGCAAACTCCGAAGATCAGGCCTTAAAGAATCAGGCCCAGATAGATACCCTTCATAGTCTTAAAATGGATCATTTTCGATGTTAGTCCAAATTTGACCCAGACAAGTGACAAGCCATTTTACCCCGATGCAGGCCTGGTTCTCCTAAATTTAAAAATAAATAATTTTAATTTATTTTATTAAAAAAAGTTAAAATCACTTACTTTTATTTCACGAGAACATATCCATAGCATTTGATTTTACTTGCTCCACTTTATTAAGCAATTACGAAGCAGTGACCGTTACTCGGAAATGAAGAATAAAAATATAACTTTCTCCTACGAATGAAAATGAGTTATTTTAATTCATGAACTATTCACAATTTAATTATATATTTAACTCGATAAATTTAATTTTATAATATAATTATTATGAACTAAGTTAAATAAAATTCGACTCGTTTATAACTCGAACTTAGTGTAGGAGTGTTCAATGAATCATTTATATACAAAGCCATAAGACACGCAAAAGCTAGACAGCTAGGTAGAACATGAATAACAGCTGGTACTTTGCGCACCAAAATAAATTCTCTCCCAAGCAAAATACTATATTAAATAAAATAAATTATACACAGGCTGGAAAATTTTCATCCAATCCCACTGGTCCACACACACTATATTTATGTGCTTAATGTCTAAACAGTCAACCACACAAGACGCACCATGTGTCAACTCCATTTTTCGTGGCCCATTATCAGTTATGAAAGCTGCATTGGAGGACCTGTAAAGGTGCAACCACATTGGTTATCATGGTATATGTCCCCATCCAATAAACTACTACTGCACCGGTTCACTTAGCAAATATAGAATTTGAAGTAAACGATGCCCCAATACAGGGAATATTGCAATTTGGCCCCTTCAATTTTAATTCTTCTAAAATTTTTTCWTAAAATCTCCAATCTCAATACATGATTTATAAATATGTACAAGGACCGATTTCAACTAAAAAAGTAACTAAGATATACTTTTATCATTTTGAACAAAATGTATCTCGAGAGTATAAATTTCTTTAATTTTATTCRTTTAATTTCACATTTTATYAAAGAAAATGTCTATTAAAACAATTACWGGTACTTTTGGATCGTTTGGMTAATTTCTTAACACATTAGGGGCTTAAAAGATACATTTGAATTGATTTTAATAATTCAAGAAATTGTATAAGAAGATCGGATTTATTATAAGATGTATAATTCGAGAKGAGTAATATCTATTAATAGTCTTCGAATTTAACGTACCTATAATACATAATTTTTACTATACTAATTAAAGCATGATGCTATATATATATTTCATTCATAATATATAAAAAAGTATTAATGGAGTTAGGTATATATACATGTCAAATTGATTGATATAATAATGTATTAAAGGTACACAAATACTATGATTCATCCCACCAGTTTATATATATATATATAATTTTTATATTGGAAGGTTCTTTTTGAATTTAAAAGTAGATGAAATATTAATATATTGTACAATATGTATGGAGAGCATACGTRTGGAAGAACAAATTATTTGTGAATAAAATAAGGATTGTTCGAAAAGGCAAGTGGCTGCGGCCCCATTTTCAGGTTTTGTACAAGGACAGTAAAAACCTGGTGAAAAGAAAGGGAAAAGAGAAAGACTGACGTTTTGAAGCCACAACGGTCTTGCTCTGCCTTTTTCCGTTTCTTCATTTCTTCTCTGAACAGGTCTTTTGTTTCTCCCCCTCTCTCTGCATATGTTTGTGCGCTCAAATGGATTCTTAAATGAATATGTAGTGCGTAAATGTGGGTTCTTTTCTGGGAGTACTTTGGTTGACAAATCTTCTTGTTTTTCGTTTTAACTGGTGTAGTTATGTTTGAATGTTGGACTCTTGTTTGGCTTAATCTTCTTCTTCTTCTTTATTTGCGAGCGAATTCTTCCTATGAATTATGATGAATTGTCTGAGATGCTTGAAAGTTCGGGTTTTTTGAGATTTGTRAGCTTTGTGTTGTGTTGTGTGCTTATGCTGAACTTCTTTTTGATGCAAGGTATCCTTGTTTTCTTGTTTTCCAGTTTTCTCGTTGCTTCTCCCTTTTATGTTTCAATTCAATTATGGATCTGCAGGCTCATTTAGAAAATTGGTCAAATTCCCCATTTCTTCTCATATCCCCTTAACAAAATTTAGAGAACAAGAGAAAAGAAAAGACATCTTTGTTTAAAACTTGCATTTAAACTCACATGAATGTTGAGGTGACTTGTTTTGTTGCTTGTTTCATAACAGGWATTTGGAGGGACAATATAAAGTTGAAGTCTTTTCAAGCCCTTCAGTGCTCATTCTTTGATGTGCTAGTCACTTTCAATTTTTAATTGGATGAGTAGTGTGATAAGTAATATGACCAGCTAAGGATCTTTGTGAAATATGGGAGATGGTGATCTTAGGGAAAACCTAGTTTGAATCATGAGAGATGATGATTTTAGGAAAAATTCTGGTTAAGTGATCATTATTGTGGTAGCGTGTAATGGAAKTAGCTGGCTGTGATAATAGAGGCGAGACTTCTGTTACTAGACACTGCAAGTGTTATAGAGCCTTGAACTTGAGAGAAACGATTCTCGAAACAAACCAAATCTCAAATTTTACAGACCGTTATATTCTTGGTTATCAGTTGGGATGGGGGAAATTTGGCATAATAAGGGCATGCACAAATAAACTAACGGGTGAAGTTTTGGCTTGCAAGTCTATTGCAAAAGAAAGATTGGTCACACAAGAAGATGTTCGCAGTGTAAAGCTTGAGATTGAAATTATGGCCAAGTTATCTGGACATCCAAATGTCGTGGATCTCAAGGCTGTTTATGAGGATGAGGACTATGTCCATCTTCTGATGGAGCTTTGTGCTGGTGGTGARCTTTTCCATCAGATCGAAAAGTATGGGAGGTTCTCTGAGTATGATGCACGGATTCTTTTCAGGCAATTGATGGAAGTGGTTCTGTATTGCCACAATAATGGTATTATCCATAGGGATTTGAAGCCAGAAAATATTCTTTTAGTCTCAAAGTCTACTTTATCACCGATCAAAGTGGCGGATTTTGGTCTCGCAACGCATATCATATCAGGTAAGTTTCATGTATTTTTTATCAATTGTTTCATGATTGCAGATGCTTGTTAGTGCATAAATGCGATAACTGTGGAAGAAGTGCCTCAGGAGCATCATATGCTCTGAACAAACATGTTCTCTCATATATGTCTACTTATGAATGGGCACTTTCCTGTCTCTTTGAAAGGGCAAAACTTGCATGGAACTGTTGGAAGTCCATTTTATATAGCTCCTGAAGTACTGGCAGGAGGTTACAACCAGTCAGCTGATGTGTGGAGTGCTGGGGTTATTCTTTACATTCTGCTAAGTGGAATGCCTCCTTTTTGGGGGAAGACTAAATCAAAGATCTTTGATGCAGTTCGGGCTGCAGATTTAAGGTTTCATCCTGACATCTGGAATCACATATCATCATCAGCTAAGGAATTGATCACTAGGATGCTCTGTACCGACCCATCAAAAAGGTTCACAGCTATGGAGGTTCTAGGTCCGTTGATTGTGTTTATGTTAATTGTAGAGCCCATCGTTATTCTCTTAAGAGTCTCTATAGTTTTACCTTAGTCCCTAATGCATAATTGCCAGTGGCTACCCTGCTCCCTTTCCCTGACTGAGTTCTCCTAGGTTGCTCTCCCTGGGTAGCCAGATACATCTGATTCTATTGGCTGGATTATCATGAATCTCGGGAAGTTCTACTGAAGAGATGTAAATTAGAAAAACTGAATAAAATGATTTTAACTCTTCGTGTATCTGTCTTCCCTTAAAATCTTGTTTTGCACTGTCCAGTTTCCTAGGGTGCTCTGACCACATATATCCAGATTATATCAATCAGATAACTTAGAAACGATAATTCAATGCATCAGTCGAGCCTTCTTTTTTTCCTATTTATTTTTAATCTTAAAAAAGAAAAAAAATCAAACCAATTCAAGTATCTCTAAGATAGCTTTTTGACAATGGATTTGGGCATGCTCTTGCGGAATAAGAGTCGAAATATTTAGGCCTACTGCAAGTGCTATTATTCAATTTGAATCTACCAAAGCTTGACAGGTGCTCTGGAGATGCCCTTTAATTGGTTCTGATGATCTTTGATRCTTGTTTGCAGCTCATTCTTGGATGAACGTTTCTGCACAGGAAACTCGAAAACCAAAGATGGAAGATAGTTGCACTCCTGAACTACTGGAAACAGACAACTGTTCTTTCTCAACCCCATCCATCGCCAGGAACCAGGACTATAGCTTTAATGATGGATCACCTGCTATTTCATGTAGCAAAGTGGATAATTCTCCAGTGTTCACTTGCAGATCCTCATTCTCTTCTCTCCTGATCGACCAATCCCCTTGTTCAGTCTCGGGAGGATTCTCTTTTGACAGCTACAGTGAATCGTGTGAACTGGAGTTAARATCYCCAGTTTCCTCAATGCCAAGTTTTAGCTTCTTCAGTCCAATCCCCATAGTTGATCAAAGCAATGAGTCAGGTTTGAAGGCCAAAACATCAATGCTAGATAGAGGTATTTTCCCTTTTTTTTTTTTTTTTTTT